>CAXAMN010008890.1:465162-512166 GCA_963970005.1 Durusdinium trenchii
AGGAGGACACCAAGAGGACAAGAGGACGACGCGTGGCCAGAGGGAGAAGGACACAGAGGTTTGCAGAGCACAGCGCAAGGACATGAGGAGGACACAAGGTTCGCAAGGACAAGAAGAGGCCAACCACACAAGAGCTTCAGGGGCGCGGCCAGAGACAGTGGCCAGTGTCTTTTTTCCTAAGAGAGAACCCCAACAGTAGACTTTTCGGAAAGCAACGTAGAAGCCGTACAAAGTTCAAGGACCAAAACTAGGCAACCGGCCACCTACTAAATTCATCAAAGTGGGCCCCACCATATGGCGTTCCTTTGTTCTTTGCTTCCAGGCTCCAAGTTCCCAGGGCTAACCTTCAACTGGATGTGCTAATTCACCATATTTCACCCCAATTCGCAGCAAACAGCTTTGCAAGGAAGGTTGGAATGGGCATCCTGGCAGCTTCTGCCTGAGGACGTCTAAGTTGTACTCACACTTGGGTGACACAGCGCACGAACATGGGACTGGCGGAAGCTGGGGCATTGTGACAGTTGCCTTCAATGCAAGCATCAAACAGTTACAGCCACAGCTATTGAATCCACACACACACTGAGAGAAGGGAGGCTCCTGACGCATTTATAGAAGGATCCATCCAATGCTTCAGGAGGATCCATCCACACCGAAAACCATCATAGGCTCCCAAAATGCTGCACCTGGGCGGGTGTCCGGAACTTCAAGCAGTTGGATCTGCCACAGGTGGACCTGGCCGGTGGCCACCTAGTGAGCTGCTACCTGGAGTCTCAGCAGCCAAGCACAGTGACAGCAGGGCCACTCTGCAGCAATGGAATCTGCGTCAAGGAGTAGTTGGACAACGCCAAGATACACTGAGTGGCCTACCGGCTCCTGCCCTGACCATCTGGGCGCATTGTAGAGATAACTTCGCTTCTGGCTTGTTCCCGCAGCATGCCTGTCACGCACTTGGCCACATGTTCGATCTACTTAACTCCAACACTTGCAAGGAGGTCAAACACTCAAAATGGAACTGCATCTTTCTCCCGAACTCCGAGTCCTTCGAGCCATGCGTGTCCGGCGCTGCCGCGGCCGCGGGCTCCCGTGTCCGGCGCTGTCCGACCCGCACCAAAGAGGACTGGTGGAGTTGGCACCGTGTCAAGCGAAACTGGGTGGTGCGTTCTTAAAACACCGGAACTCGGTGCAATGGAAATAGATTGAAGATGTTAGATTGACGCAAGAACATCTGCACAGCTGATGTTCAAGGCCAAATTTGTCCTGCCACGCTCTGCCAGCACGCCTGGACGGGCAACTTCGCCTGGCGCCGTGGGTTTAGAGTTCAACTCCACGGGGCTGTGCTTAACACGGTTGAAGGGTACAAGATTCACTGTAAACCCGCGTCCAAAACATAAAGAATGAAACCAAGAAACCATCTGGCTGTATAGGTTTGATCCTTCGGGGACCAATTCTGAGATGACCGGGCCAAGTGGATCTGAGGTGAGATTTGGTGTATTAGAAAGCAGCCACGAGCTGCTGAAACTTTGCTGAGCAGATCTCCCTCAAAATCAAAAAACGCTCTGGAGAGCTCCGCCAATTCATCTCAAGCTGTCAAGCTCCCAGAACCCCTCTTAAATCATGTGTCGTGTGTTTTCTGTCAAAACCCACCTAATTACTTGTCAAAGGATGTCCATGGATGTCCAAACAGGTTGCCTCCCTGTGATTCCACAGCCTCACTGCATCTCCCCCAGGTGGATACTGCCTGCTCCTTAGCTCCCTGGTGAATAGTCTGAATCCCGAACAACCGAGATGTTTTAGTCACAAATTTCGGACTACAACATCAGGTCAACCATGTTTTAAGGAAGAAATCATGAGTGGCCGTGTATATAGGAATTCCCACCTAAGAACTGCTTCTTATGTAACCCCGAAAAGTCGACGCGTGCGACGCAGAACGGAGCGTGTCCAAAATCTGGTGGGTTCACATGATCACTGCCACGCTCCAGCACAACAAATCTGCAGCACTTCGATGGGGGACAAGCTGAACGAGTGGCGATCCGATCGCCGTCGGGCCGTGGCCGCACAGTCGTGGCAGGTTTTTCAGCCCGCAGCCCCTGAAAACACCTAGTCTGACTCCCTCAGATTGCCTGGATCAGAAAGGTTTTCCAATTGTTCCATTATTCATAGTCCCAATGCCCCCCAAAAAGGTCAAAGGTCACCCACTGACTGACTGGGTAGGCAGTGCAGCCATTCCCTGCTGCTCGCCTGCGCCTGGATTTCCTGACGCAGCTTGGCAAGCTCCAGCTCTTTCTGCTGCATCTCCTGCGACTTGGACTAACTGACCAAAGATGCACACAAGACTCCCGGACCCAGCTCAGCACGAAAAGAGATCGGACAGTTCCTTTCAGAACCTGCTTGCTTCAAGTTCGTTTCCAGGGGGAACTCTGGGGCGTCTCTTGGGGACCTCGCATGGCCAGCCACTTTGGGAGTCTCCCAAAAAACACCCGCGTTTTCCCCACGTGTGTCCTCAGTTGCCGGCCACACCCAATTAAACTCTGACTTTTTCAGGCAACCAAAAAAGCCGGCAAGGGATCCACTGATGAAAGCATGGTAAAGCCATGCTGGCGGGAACTCCAGCCAAAATGGCTACGGACCCTAGGTAAAATACAGTATACAAACGTACCAGAAGATCCAAGAATCCTCCCCCCAAAAAATGTCTCCAATAAGCATGAAATAGTGCCTGTACGGCGAGGACAAGTAATGGTGATTGTTTTCCACAAAACCGTATGGTCTGTACTTTAACACTGGTTGCCCTAGGGCCATAGCAAAAGCATCCCAAACAATGAGTATCCCAAAGGCTACTGCTTCCCCAAAATGTGCCTTCCAGGTTCATGGTCTGTCTTGTTGCTTGGAACATCTGGTGTTTTACTATGTCAAACATCCTTGGAAATCAAAGGTAACATATCCTGCAATTTGCGGCTACTCCCCAGCTTCCAGCTTCCTCATGACCTGTGACCCAACTTGTCCCCATCTAGTGACCGCACTTGCCTTCGGACTCGTGGCCGAAACAAGGGGATTGAGTGCGGTCACAGGTCCTGAAGGACCTGGTACACTCGTCACCGATTTCATTTCACATCTGATTCCTCCATCACCACAACTGGCTTCAAGGGCGCTCCGCGTGAATCAGAGCGATTGACTCCTACGATGTTGATGGCCAATCCCAACGACATTTGCAAGTTGAGACTGAAACCTATACAACCGGTCGTTGTAGCTTTTGACCGATCCCACATGTACCCCCCCGCCCAGTGGGTCAACGCACCAGTTTAAGTTTAACATAGTTTAACTAGTTCTTTAGTAACGCACCAGGTTAACCCGTCCTTTGGACTTGCTGGGCCCTGTAGACTATAGATTTGGCAGATGTTGGAAGGAGCTTCACAATCAAGTTCCCAGTACCCTCGTCCTGTGCATGCTGCTCTGAGGTGGAGCGAACCTGCAAGCTGCACTCGTAACATGGTTTGGGATATCCATGCCGTTGGTCTAACGCGGAAGAAACATCTCACATCCAACATCCAACGACCAAGAGAGGTAGCCAGTGACCTGAACTAGGACCTGGACTGGGGTAGCCAACTGGGATAGGCGAACTAGGGTTATAAAAATCCTTCAACCTCTGTTGGATACCAATACCGAAACCAAGAACCACAACGCCAACGGCGAACGATCCGAGTGTGTTTTTCCTCCAAAAAACACGGCAGGCCCAGCCCCCAGGGCCCAACACTAGTAGGGCTTGGCCATGCCACCCGGTGACGGTGTAGTATTGGCTTGTTTTGGTGCTTCAGGAACCAAGAAAAAACATATGTTCCAGGATCCAAAAGGGGATTCACCATGATTCACCCGGTTTTGGCCAAATGAACATCAAGATCACCCTGTCTCCACTGCCGTCTCCCGGATGGTGGTGGAACCCAGTCTGAGAATTCGCTCCTTCCCTGAGCTCGATGCGAAGAGCCGAGCTGCTACACAGACCCATCAGACCCATCACGGAGCTCGCCGTGGACATGGTCCAAGGCGTTTTTGACGAGTCGAGTCGATGCCCTTGGGGATCGGCTCCAGCTTCTCAGAGGGGGTGTGAATCCATAACCCATACAGGACTAATGGGACTGGCATATAATACCTACATTGACCCCCAATGTAAGCACCCCAACTGATAGGCATACATACATGTATGCTCTACATGGAGCATCTGGGTAAGGCTTCAACATGTGTCAACCAGAAGACAATGTGTGTTCACCACTACGACCCTTCTGACAAGCAGTCGCTCCGTTATATCGTCACAATATCCGCCTCGAAACTGATTGGACCTATGTCGCACTCTGTGCATTGGATTTCTTCATTCCGCTTCTGGTCGCTGGCAAAGCGAAGAAACACCCGTATCTGCTTGGCAGGTCATCTTCGGTGAATCGGTTTGGCCGCCAAGTAGCGGCCAGGGCCATCTCTTGCTTCCTAACCCAAACACGACCCATGGGACTGCCATAGAACTGCCGAGAAACGGCCAGGGGTGGTTGAAACGGGGTCAATGGGGCGGCATATATGGCAGTCCCATGGAGTGTCTGGGTAAGGGATTTGATCCATTTCAAGTTGAGGGGTCCATCCACATCATCCGCGGCCCCCGCTCCGCTGCCGCTGCCTTCCATTCAAGCTTCTCCACCTGGCGAGCTCGAGCTCCAGGCTGCTGGGAGCACGAGCTAAACCAATACTGGTTGGTTTCAACTCATCCCAAGTCAAGGTTGTAGGTGTCCTGGCTGGACTACCCCACACTACCCCACTAGGCTTCCAGACAGGGCACCGCGACAGGAGGGTCCTGGTACATATCTCAAACCACCACCCAGAGTAGTTCGGAGGGACGTAGGAAGTGCGGTTCCACACGTCCACGGACCACGGGAGAGAAAAACCAGCTGCGCTTCTTCAGTTCGTGACCGAACTTGAAGGTTCCGAATATCGTGACCCTATTGGAGGCTGACTGTGAACCGAACCAGGTGATCAAGTTCGATCACTGACTGTGAACCAGGCACCCCTTGATGTTCATGTGACTCCCTAGACTGGTGAATCCATCCGATCGAAGGGGCGTTCCCCAATCCAACCAACGAAGCTTTTTGAGGTCGGGTCATCCACGGAACTCCTGGGTTTGGCTGCGCAGTTTGGAACTCCTGAGGGACAGGAATGAGACTACTCTCTGTGAGCACTCTGTGCTCATATCCTCAGGTACTATCGCTGTCAACCACTCAAAAGAACCCATGCCAACGATGTCAACCACCTTTTGTCAACATAATTAGTTCGAAATCTTTTATAAATGGATGATCTTCTATAGAACTCAAAATTTAGTCCACTCTGTTCCAAGCGCTTTGCCAGGCTGAGTGAGTTACACACATTAATAGACTTAATGTCATATACTCTCCCTGGAAATACATGGGAGTGGAAAATGGCCCAGCCTTGGATGATAAGTTTTCTCTACAAACAGGCGGTGAACTCCACTGCCGTTCATGTAAATAGGGCGGTCTATAGGTGGGCTCGTCCTTGAAGAACACTATGAAGAACATCCAGCAGCCCATGCTTCAGGTCGGGGGACAACCAGTCAATCACGATTCCACCAGATCCCGATCTGGCTGGGCTTGGCTTGGTGGCGGGTGACAGATTGGACCCAAAAACCATTCACATGTGACCGGAATCCATTCATTTGCCTTGTTTTTTTATTTGTTTGTTCAGTTCGTCTGACTGTATGGGTGAATTCCTAGAACTCAGTGCCTACTTCGCCCAGTGGATCTCCTCAGCACACTGACAGGCATCTATACAGGCATCTCTGCGGCGTGTCCTCGTGTCGTCTCGCGGTGTCAGCGACTCCTACGAAGCCTGTGTACCGAAGGCGGGACGTATCAAAGCCACCCCATCCAATCCCTAGGATTCAACAAACACCAGTGATGGCTAATCCGAAGGCGTTGTGATGTTCAATCACCCCACCCCAAGGATTCACCATCACCTGGTGTTTGCCATGCTAGACGGGGGTCTACGGACCGGTGTCACAGTCTCCGGGTCTCCCAATGATCCCTACATATCCCTAGAAGACGAGTGCAGGATCGCTCCGCAAGGACACCATGGGACATCCAGGATCGCTCAGCAAGAGTCGTCCTCCTCTCAGGCCGGTCGACGCGGCTCCCCGCGCAAGCCCGGCTCCCCCGCGGCGGTCCCTTTTCGTGTTCGGTGCTTCAAACGACGGTGCTCCAGGTGGCAGACCTTCTTAGGATCACTTCCTCGGAGAGCAGCGACCGCACCGTCTCAGACCCACCCAAAAATAGGTGTCTGAAAATTCCTGGGAGCTCCCCTGTGAAAGCAAGAATTCACAGAGAGTTTGCACCACTTCGAGAAAAATCACCCGTACGGTCAAATATAGGCATAAAAGTTGGGTTCAGTGGGGGTTTGAATGAAGATCGCAATATGATCCTTCGTTTGGTATCGATATCAACCAAACATGACGTGTCAAACGCTCCTTGGTTTTGCTTAAGGAACCTGGACAACATCAACAGAAGGGGATTGACCAATAGGGAACACATAAAACATCACCTTAAGCAAAGCCAGGACTCTCTTGCAACAATACAAACAAATTCCCGCCGTATGTCATGAATCACATCAAAGCCCCAATACGGCCAGGAACCACCTTGCAGGTAGTCTGTCTTAGATACCTTAAATATGTCTCTCATGTTTGGATGAAATAAACACGTGATATATGAGTTGAGGATGGGTCCTCTACATCTCTCCACAGTATCAAAAACTAACATGCAGTTGCAGCAAATCAGAACAGGTGCAAATAGGAGTTTCATTCTATCTTGTTCCGGGATTGGTAGCATGGTAGCATGCTGTTATATTGCAGCTACTACTGCCCGCCATGTTTTGCGCCATGTCAAGCCGCCTGTTCGCCTGAGACAGCAGTGTCCAACCTTCAAATTCCAACCTCCAAACGCCATGGAAGGGACGGCACATCTATAAAATAGCTAGAGTCAGTGTGACATTGGATGCGCTTAAAAAGCTATATAGAAACAAAGATATACTCCGAAGAGGAATTTGCCAGTTCGGGGGAAAGCAAGCATATCACCTGATCGGCAAAAGCAAAATCAAACAGTCATTTCCACCGTGTCACAGTCGTCATGAACTCTTACACACCGGCACACCTGGCCGTCGTCTTGGCGCTTCGGAACAAAAACAAACACCTCATTCCAAGCTTCTTGTAAGGTCCAGTGGTAGCCGCTGCCAGGTGGTTTCGGGGAGGTCTTCTTGTAAGCAAAATTTGCCGAATAAGAGAGGAAAAGGCGCAACGTTCCCTCCTGGCCAGTATGATCCGAGCAAGGCATGTGAAGCAAGTCGATCAAAATCCAGCTTCCACATAGCTGTTTAGAAGAATCTCACGTTTAAGGGACCAAAACAAATCATGAAGCTCTTTCACAACTTCATAAACGCAGAAAACGGGGCTGACTCACCATCCCAGAATCTCTAAACTCTCCCCGCTCAGTTTCAGACGTCCTTAGGATCAAAGTCACCCACAAATTTGCTGGGAATGTTCACGAAGTAGGCCTCTGGCCCAAACTCCCTCAAGTAGCCTAGTCGACCAAATGTGGACCACGCGCTTGGCAGTTTTCCGCGACGAAACTTATTTTTTTGCAACATCGGTCATAGATTGTCATAGCCTTTTGGTTGATCGAATGGGTAATCCAACATGAAGGCCCCAGCCCCCAGCCCTAAGTCTTCGATTTGATGGACATCTGTGAAGAAGTTTCTTCAACATGTCAGTTCCCACTGAGCAATTAAAAGCACCCCAAGTAGAAACAAATTGGTGTCGTTGAGGCCCCTGGACACTCATTTGCTCTTGGGTGCTGTTGTTGAGTCTAGTTCTCCATGGTACAGTTTTGCAATGCACAGAGCAGGAAAACGCAGGAATCAAAATGACAGGAGCTGTGACTTGCATACACTGGAATTGTGCCAAAGTCTAAACAACATGGCCAACCACTGAAAGTGCTAGGTGTGTGTTATGTACGTGAATCCCTCGGAGTGTAGGGTAGTCCATTGGACACCCAAACAGGATGGCCCTGGCATGTATCCTCCATGGATATCTGCAAGACCCTGGGAGTCAAGGACTCTCAACAAAAACAGTCTTCAGGGGACCTGAAAGGGAAGTTCCTTCGCTTCAGAAAGGGAACATAATATATAATTAGTCTTTGGACTTCTAGGGAAGATATCTCAAATGGATCTATCCCAAAGGTTCTTGGCCCAAGAATCTGGAGCCCTTCTTCCCCTCCCGCATCTGCCCGCCAGAAATGATCTAGAATCTAGAGGACCACCCAGGTCTTTTCAAGCAGCCAAGTGGCTAATATATCTGAAGGGCCCCGTGATGTGCTCACTTTCCAGCAGGTATGTATCAAATTGCCGCTCCGTGAATGGACTGTAGCTCGGTGTCGAAACACACACCTGGGCCCAGGCAGCCCGCGTGGTGCCGCGTGGTGGGAAGGATGTTCGTCCGGACCAGCAACCGAGTCACTGGTGGGCGGAATCACACCGCGACTTCAAGGATCTGGGAGGTGTGTTTGATCTCAGGACATCCATAACCAGGACCTTCCAAGTTCGGTGGTTTTTGGACATCCCGAATCACTAAGAGGCTATTTATAGACACCTCTTGGAAGGTCCTGGTATAGTTCCTGCTTGGGAGCACCAAAGGTTCCTTTAAGAAAATATCCTTCGGAAGAAGCGAACCAAACCCATCCCAGAACACTCATGAAACCCAGTGGATCAAGTAACGTAAACCTTTGGGATATTTATTCAAACTTGTGAATCGGGAATTTTATCTCAACCCCCTGTGTGGCATTGCGTGGCTAATGCCTGAAAACTAGATGGTTCTTCTCACTGGAGAAAACGGCCCAAACATGCCTCCCAGCTTTGCCCACAGCAGTGCCCCCAGCTTCTGAAGGTGGATCCATGCTGCATGCGAGAAACAAAGTATCTCTTGACTTTCTCAATGTAGGTCCTGCACACGGTGCGCCGAGCATCTTCGAATGGTCCATTTTCTTTGAGCCAACGAACAACAGGGGGGAAAACCACCTTGGCCTTGGCATCCAAAGCAGCACCGTCGATCTCTCTAGTGAGCCCAGTGAGTAGATGTTCACAGAATTATAACCAACCCAGTTGGATCAGAATCGACCCCACCCGTTCGCTAGGGTTTTGACACTCACAACTGCTGGTTTTGAACCAACATACCTAGCACTTCCTGTCTGTGTGCGTGCCCTGTCGGCGTAGTCGAGCCACACCCCGGTCCAGGGTGATCCTGGTTATCGTGACTTCCTCGGGTCGTTCGGGTCGTGATGTCTTCAGCCTTCGATCGAACAAAACCTCCCCACCGGCCGGTGCGATGACTCCTGTAGGGAACCGACTCCCCACTGACTGGAGGCCGTCAAATGGTTCATGTGCCATGTCCGAAGCACAAGTCAATTGAATAAAGACATGAATTTGACGAAGCACCACCGGCTGCATATGGCTCAGTCGCTCAGTCAGACCCTCCGGGTGGCCCATAGCAGCCAAGGCCAAGGGCCGGTGGGTCTTCACGTCGAAGAATCTACCAGCTGCAGTACTGTTTTTGTTCAGGTCGACTGGGACATCTTTACATAAAAGTAACCAAAAACATCAACCAACACATGACATGGTTCCGGGAGGTTGCCCTCCAAAGCCCACCTTTCCCTGCCCACCTTTCCCTATCGAATTTCACATGTCCTCGTCCCAAACCCACTTTTGCAGCCCGCCCCTCCAAAAACCGCCTTTCTCGGCGCGTCTTCGACTCGCGGCGTCCACCCGCTGTTTCGCCCACGCATCCACCCACGCGGGGTCATGGTGGTTACGCCCGTGCGATTGCCCCAGGAGATCAAGGCTTTCGCCGCCGCCACGTCGCCCCGATGCCAGGTGCCATCGCCGTAGAACTCCCATGCGGACCTCTTCGTTTTGAGATTGAGATGGATCAAATGAGGATCAGTCTGATTTCTCTTCATACTTTTGGCTGTATATTTATTCACAACGTCTCGTCACTGTGAAGGTGGTGGGCCAATCGTTAAACCGGTTTAAACCGTGAAACAAACCTCTTGAAAAAAGACCCCTGGCAGTGCAACCAGGCGATGTGTTAACTCCACTACAGTCAAAGTGAATGAATTGATACATTGGCAAAGACATGCAAAAACAGAGTGATGGTTTACATGAAAAGCTGGTGGTTTCGATGGTGGTGGTGGTGGTGGCGGCGGCGGCGGCGGTGGTGGTTCTTTGGAAACTCCCAATCTTCGAACCATGAATCCACGGAAATGCCAATATACTGGCAAACAAGCCCATTTCCAAGGCGCTTCTCGTTCACCAAGGCGATCTCAGGCTTCACTCTGGCCAAATAGATTTCCGAACCTTGGATTTGCTGTCCAGGAACGGGAAAAAACATATTCACCATGAAGATCCAAGGGGATTTACCCATAGGGAAAATTAAAAATAGCCTTATAAGCAAAACCAGGGAACCCTGCATCCAGGACGTGGGCGAGAAGCGCGACGACGCCCCGTGCCCGATCACATACCTCGCCAGAAATCGGCGGTTTCGGCGGTTTGGGCCGGCGTGCGCTGGTAGGGACCGGCTCACGTTCATGGAGCTGACCCCCGGAATAACAAACAACCAGAAACCAACCAGCACCTTCAAAGGGGTCACCAATGGAAGCCCCTACACTACTAAGGGACCTCCATTGGACACCCCTTGAAGGTCCAGGAATATGCTGTTCCACTATGGCTTGTTCTTCCACTAAGATGCTGGCGCTTGAGATCCTTTGCCTGTGGAGTTCCATCCAGAAGTGTTTCTGGTTGAGACGGGGAAACACTGAGGTCCTGGGGGAGTTCTCTTTAGGCACCAGCAGCTCCATGTAGAATCTTGATAAGTCAAACATAGTCAAAGCCCCTTTAGAGCCTCTTCATATAGGAAAAGTTCATATATACAAATGTTCTACAAGTTTAATTCCAAATCACTACAGCGTACTTGATAATTGGATATATACAGATTGAACTAAACAAAGGCCCCCTCTTTGATCGGCACGTCTCCCACCAAATCCACCAAGGCGCATCATCTTCTCTTCATCCCCAACGGGTCGATACTGTAAGGCTTTCCTAGATTCTGTGCCAGGCCACGCAAAAGGACACCACAGAGTCACCTAGTGGAACTCACCCAGTGGAACCTGGAAAATGAGACCACTAGCAAGGGGTTGGGGAATTCAATCATCTCTAGTCCATTCTAGTCCATGGGATTGGAAGATTTACATTTGACCCCTTCAATCATCTCAGAAACAGCACCAAAAACGGCCTGATCGGCTAATCTTCCAGTCCCATGTCCGCATCTAGTTTCAGCTTTTGAGAACAGTTGGCTCAACTCCCAAGGTGTTCCTTCCAAAAAACCTTCGGAAAGACTCACTCACTGAGTGGATGAGAACATCCATCCCTATCATCCCTCTGGAACCTCTTCAAAAGAAGGCACGTTCTAAAAGTTTCGAAACTCCACAAACTCTTTTCCAGTTCCGTCTTCGAAATCTGAACATGGGATGGATAAAGAACAACAACACCGGGGTACCGCCCACTCACTTGTCTATAGACTTAAGAAACACACGGAGAAAAGAGACATGAACCAGCACCACCCAAAGGGTGGTTATTGGATGGAAAAAAATACAATATTCCAAGGGGTTCTCTAAACCACCCTTTGGGCGGTCTGGGAAACTCCTAGCTGGTGATGTTTCTTGAGGGCTAACCCATTCGCGACGGCCGGTCGAGAAAAACATCACTCAGATCCGAAAAAGCGTCCCCAAATCCACCACATGCGGTGCTCCAAACTTCACCTTGCTGTGGTTGGAGGGTGCGCTCTCTCCAAAGACCGTGTCGTTCCAGCCTCGCCCGGCGAAGAAGCAACGCATGAAGCATCAGTTCTGTTAAAATGGCACCTAGCCAAGAAACATCCTCCTCTCTTAAAGCTGCTGTTGATAAAAAGAAGAGAGATGAAACAAGTACGTATGAATCGCCACTGCCACATATGAATCGCCTCTCACCTGACTGCCAGGTTTCAAGCAGTCACAGTCAAGCATTGACTGTTTCAAGTTAGATCAAGTTAGATCTGCTTCTTCGAGCAAAGCAATCAAGCCCAGACGTGTCACGACCCCATGGTTGTCCGCAAGTCTCTTGGGCCTCGCAGGAAGGTCCTGGGCTCGTGCCAGGTCTGGCCATGATCCTTGCTCCATCTGAAGCCGATGAAGGGGCCCTGAATGCACCAATTCCCGCAGTATCCTGCGCAATGGCGCATCAACGCACCAGAACAAGGGGGCACCGACCCCCCGTTCGGGCACCAAATCGATGTTGACTCCCTTGAGTCGGCCAAGAACATCACGAAACTTGAGGTGTTTGGGAGAGTTTGGGAGGGTCCAAATACCTTCTGAGGTACTTGGGAGCTCTATATTATAGGGTGCTACACTGTTGAGTGGGCTTTTCCCCCAAATCCCCCTAGAAGTTCGGTGAAGACCAGGCAGACGTTGACGGACTTCCTTGGGTCGCGGACCATCAGTCGAACAAAGGACTGACGTAAAAGGCATGGGGACCCTACAGCATCTGCAAACTATAAGAAAAGGCAACTGGAATAGGCCAAACAGCCAAACAGCCCAAGATATGCAACTGGAATAGGCCATAATAGGCCAAACAGCCCAAGATTTGGTCCATCTGTGTTCTTCAGCACGACCCCAACGAGCCAATTCCCGAGCCGAAGACGGCCACCGAGCACCTGCACCGAGCTCGTCCTGCTGCATCTTGCCCAGGCTGATGGTTCTCATTGTCCAGGGCATAGGTGCCATAAAACCAAACGCCATCGACATGCAAGGAGCCACAGGGGTACCTCTCTCAGGGGACGAAAACAACGAGTGCCAAAACGATGCGCCAAGGAACCCCAAAAGAACTACAGTCCCTAGAACTAACATGGAAGTGCAAAATTGACCCTTGGAAGACCATTTCCTCTACAAACCGGGGTTGTCCAATTCCATGTTAGTTGCAGGGAGAGTACAGTCCCTGATATCGGAAGTGGAAATCACCACCGATTTGGCAGTCGGAGTTTCATGGTCAGGGAGTGTCTCCTTCACGCTGTTGATTCCAAAAATGAGAATCTCTTGAATGTGAAAACGATGCGAACATGATATGATATCAATATCCTAAGTGGTCTTACATGCTTTTGTCCTAATCTCTTGAAGGATGCTGGTCTGACTCTTCCATGAGCATCTGGATGTAAGTGCCAGTGCCGCGAAGCGCTCTCATCCAGCGACAGTGAGGTCCCAAAAAGAAAAGCAGCAAGAGCTACTCTGACTCCCTCTGACCGTTCTCATGTTTTTCATATCTGCTCATATTTAGTTGGGTGTCCCAATCCTCCAACAGAACGTTTTGCACGTCATCCACTGAACTTCTGGATAGGTACTCACGAGCATGCACCTTCTGGTCGATGATTCCAGGTGGGATGGGACTGGCACTCAAAGACCCATAGCTGCCATGGCTGAACCTTCGGGTTGCCCGAACTTTCCACCGCCTTTGTGTCAGGACATGGAACTCATTCATACCACTAGGGCTCCGAAAAAACTCCTGGCCCCACCTCCGAAGGTAGGGACAGACCCCCTGCGGCACGTCGCACCCATTCACAGGTAGTTGGAGCCATAAACCCTCAAGTCAACCAGCACCGGAGCAACTGCAAGGCCGGACCGAAGGTGCCTTCCATGATAGGGCGAGGGGGAGGCCTTCGTCACGCCGACCTTCTGGATGCTGAGATTCCTGAAGAGATCGTGGAAGAAGAAACAAGTGTGGCAAAGTCGTGATCAGTTGGTTGGGGATAAACCTAACTACCAACATCTCACAATGCCTTGGACATCTCGCTGTAAGGTTTCCAACACGGTGTACAACTTGACGTCTTGCTGAAAGGCATCACACTGGGTGTATCCAGAAGTGTCATACAGCACCTTAGTTAAGTTGTAAAAATAGCAACAGTTTTAGACTTGAGACCTGGAAGAATTAAGTATGTTGAATTACGCACGCATAAATGACGGTTGGTTGTTATTTGACCCTAGCTTTCTCTGGAAACTATCCTGACTGTGGGCCAGTCTTTTTCTGGAACTTTGCAGGGAAACCCACCCTCTATTGTGGGCCTTTCAGTCTTAATGCTTCTGCCTTTTGGCATATGGTGAAGCTGGTTTCACCATCACCATCACATTCCTCCCCAAGGGTGATGCTTCCAGCATCAACGGATGTTGCCGAGAGTCAGCGGATCATCCCCCACGATGGTCGCAAAGCCCGTGGTGGAGAGGCAGCCATCCGCGCGGCACGCGCTACTGGAGCGCAGCTCCTCGCAGAGCTGCGCGGTGCGAGGAGCAGGGGTGAAGCAGGTCTGCAGGTGATGAGTGTTCGAGAGAACCGAGTTGCTTCGTAGTATCCTTCCCAAACACTCCAGCTATATGGAATATAGCACATGCCTACTGTACATTCAAACCACCCCAATGTATGCAACTATGGCATACAAACGGAGTGTAAAGCTGCAGGATGCCCTGTTCTGAGCTGTCAGCTATAGAGGGGTCGCCCAAAGCGTCTTTTTGAAGTGTACTAAGTTCACCCAGCTGCAGGCAGTCTTGTTGATTTCATTGAGGTTTGTTCACATGAACAATTCAGGTTCCACTAGGCCCAGGTGCTTCAGATCTGGCAAACCAGCATGTCTCATGTTGGTTCAAACATATTTAATACATATTTAACATATTTCAGTATCCCCGTTCTTCAGTTCGTGACCGAACTTGATATTCTGGTTAGTTCGGTCCCCAACAGGCCTGTAACAGGTCACGAAAACGGAGACTCCAAAAAGGACACGAATTGAAGAAGCTGGATGTACGTTGTTGGTGAGCAATCGGCCCGACAGCATGGCGTCCAAAGAGTCTCCACAGAGTCTGACGCAGTTGTTCATTCACAACCTCCAGAGGTTCAGAACCATCATGTTTCAAGATTGATGGTGATTGAGTCAGTCATGCCACCAACATTTTCCACATTCTAAGGCCTTATCGTGGAGGTCTTATCCTGTAGGTGCTCATCAACAGTCGACTTTACCTGGATCTTCCCAGTGACCTTTTGATAACCCCCTTTTGAGGTCTCAAAATGGCCAAATGGTCACTGGATGAGACTCCGAAAAAGGTCACTGAGAAGGTCCTGGTATATCCTCTCAACTTGATCTCCTGCACACTGCCATCCGTCCAGGGCGAGTACAAGTTATCATCCGCAGCCCAGGTGGGAAACCAGGTATCCGCCTTCTCGTAGTTCGCAAAGCGCTCCGTAAAGTCAATCTGCAAGTGATGGACAAAAATGGAGAAATTATAGATCCCATTTTGGATGACGGTGGTTCATACGGGCCAGGCTGCAACATGGGTCTGGGGCCTTAAAGGTTCATATCAAAGTCCAACTGAATGTGTGCGCCATTGATGGAACTGCGTGTGCCCCCTGAACGTTCTTTTCTTTAACTACTGGCAAAGTGACCAAGTCACTCTGTGGCCATTTTGAGGTCCCCCAAGCAATCACCACCCAGTTCGGGTGGTATATAGACCTCCCTAATATACTTGGGTAATGTAACGTATTTATCCATCCAATATCCACCCCAAAGCGGGTGGTGCTGGTATAGAATCAGTGAGTCTGAACATCTCCCCCAACAGCAAGGATGAGATCCCCCAACCCAGCAGGCTCCGCCCGAATTCTGCCGGTTCCTTCCGCCTCGTTGAAGAGGCGACTGCGCTCAAAGGGGATGTCTGCTGGAGCATCGGAGGGCCAAATCCAACTTCGGACGGAAAGGCAGAAGTCGCCCACGACAAGGAGTCGCCATCGCATGATAGGAAGGGCGGACGCGTGTTGAGATTGGGCGAGTGGTGGGAAGTGCCCAAGTGATTTCGGCTGGGACTGAAGAGGCAGGAACTCAGTGTTGCTTTTGTGATGGTTGGACAAACTGAGTGGGGCAAACGCAAACATTTTAGGTTCAACTTATTTGGATTTGATTGGGAAGAAGAACTTTCATAAGAAGAAGGGTTTGAGGTTTAGTTTCATAGAGTCATGGCATCGAAACTTTTGCTTGCATTGATCGCAAGTGTCGACAACTCCATCGGGAGATGAAGAATGTGAAACTTCGACGTACATAGAGACCTCTACTTCTGGTCCAAAGACTTTCGCTCCTGGCGCTTGCTTTCACGCTTTCTGCAGGGTTTCCCAATCATCCCAGTCACTCATCCGTGCCATGAGGGATTCCATAGCTGAGTAGGAGCTTCGGAGAAATACTGTGCGAAAAAAGAAAACAACACGAACACGAATCTCAATGGTCAGAATGGTCTCCAGTCGTTCCGGGTGTTCCTATTCAACCAGCAGCACACAATACCCAGACACGACCCATGGGACTGCCATATATGCCGCCCCATTGACCCCCCTGGCACCACCCCAACTGTCGTGTCTGGGATATGTGTTTTACATGACCTAATTTGCTGGCCAATGCCCAACAGACTTGGGGCGCGAAGATCATGGCGCGAAGATCATCCGTCCGTCCAACAATAGATCGAAAAAGTCCACGTGTGCAATCAACAAATGTTGCTTGTGCTCCGAAGAACAACACAACACAACAAGTACCAGGGCCCCCTGTTTGAGGTGGTTCATGGACACCCCGAATCACCTCTAAGGAGCTATCAAGCTACTATTAGAGACCCCTGGCCCGTGGGCCTAGGTATATGCATTCTGCGATCGATCATGGAAGGGATGACAGGCAGCCGGGCAAGTGATGGCAGGTACGTATGCACCACACTCCAGGCGCCCACGCATCCCGGGCGCTCGGCGTTCCGGTCAGCCTATGTTACATTTTGTATATACCCTAGGGCTCCTGGCCCAAAACCCTCAGGTTCGGTGGTTAGACGCCCCTGGCACCCACCCCTGGCCCACCTTCGAAACGGAGGTGGTTGGTTGGAGCCCTAGGGATACCAGGCTTTACTAGTCTGTACTAGGTTTTTGGACTTGTAATGGGGGATTGTTGACCCCAGAAAACAACTGTTGGCACTGTTTTGCAACCGAATTTGGAAGCTCCAGACCCATTGGGAGCCTCACGCACAGCACCCGAGCCCACGCCCGGCCCATGTGTGACCGTGTGACCCATCACTGCCTCTTTCCGCTGCGCTTGAAGCTGGGCCTCACAGCGAAGAAACCGCCAAGATCAGGTTCCACTCATCTACTCACATCCCACTGCATTCAACTCGCCAGGGCTGGGGGAACTCGCCAGGGCTGGGGGAACTCGCCAGGGCTGGGGGAACTCCCTGCAGCTCCCAGTTCGGGCTAGCCTTGGCGGCCGAGGCGCACCAGCTGTAGCAGAATCGTGGGAATGAACATGGGTCAAAAGCGAGCAATCGAACACCATGGTGGACTTCCCAAATCTCATCCCCCCAGAAGAATCCTCTCCCTCTGTGCTCACAGATCAGGATATTCGTTTGCGCCTTGCGCCCTGCAAAGCCTGAAAATGGGCGTGATTATGTGAGGAGGGTGGATTACACCTTACCAGGACCCTCGAACAGACTGTTTTGTGCTTCACAAGTGGTTTTAACCGAAAGCACCCTTCTGAGAAGGCCTGGTTCTCCATTCACCTCCGGTCCATACCGCCGTTTTCTCATAACGCAAGAGGTCGGTTCGTCCGCCTGCAAAGTGTCCCGTTGATCCAACAACTCCTTGCAGTGAACACTTCAAGAAGTAACGGAGAAGTACCCTCTGACTGACTGACATGGTTAGGTGGATTGGCATCGTCCCGAAAGGAAGACGCCCCTTTCCTTTATGAAGGAGGGTGTGCCATCCACTTCCATGTGATGTGAAGTAACGGAGAAGTAAACAATGCCAAACAATCCATGTCTGGACCTTGGTTTTGCCTCGGTGCTGCCCGGTGCATGATCCAAATTTGGAAGGTGAGGGGTTTACCCTAACTTTGCAGTTCCAAACCAACATGCAGAATTATTTTGCTGCGACCACAGCAACAATGAATGACATGTTGTGTCACCTGTAGAAAATGGACACAATATACATACCAAACCCAGGGTTTGGGGTCGTTGACCAAGGATGAAACAGGGGCAATGTAGATCAATCACCCATATATGGATGTTAAGTTTTCATACAAAAAACAAAAATTATTCAGTATATTGAGTTGTTTCTATTTTCGTTCTGATTAGATTGCACGTTGGAGGGTTGTGATGTCAGTTACAATCCTCTGGAAGTCGTGGTCTAGAGCTGCATTGGTGGGTACTCGACATCCGCAAAACTGTTGTGCCCCCACTGTGCCAGGTAGCGCGGCAACAGCAGGCTCGTGACTTTTGAAACAGCTGCGCAGAAAGTCTGCTAGCTGTTCCACGCCCTTGGGGTGGGATTTCTTGTTTAAAGCCCTTGGGGCTGCGTGAAGAGGAAACGCAATGTTGCGGGCGCAATGCGGTAGCTGACCTTTAAAAGGAGCCCTTGGGCAGCAGGGCTGACACTTAAGAGAAACAGCTGTCGTAGCAGGCAAAGTACATTACATGGAAAAAAATAGTGCAAATGTTGTATTTGTTGTCGGTGCGCATCCCGGTGCAATGAAACGTGGTCAACATTCAATAGCTCAGTTTTTCGTGGCAAGCGAAAGGATAGTGGAAGAAATGATAGTGCAAATTTCGTGGCGCTGGAGGGTGGTTGAGGCGGAGGCCGGAGGGCGCAGCGCCTCCCACCAGAGCAAACCAACAAGAAGAAACACCAAAAGCAACCCAAACAAGATGATCCCCACCCTGAGAGGTGATGTCGAAGAAGGCAGGGCACATGTATTGACAGACTATCCGACTGACAAACGCTGCCTGCTGCAACAGCAAAAGAAGCTAAATCAACACACGTGACAAAGGGACAAAGCAAACAAATGCGACACACCTGCAGGCCATGCCACAGCCCGAGGGCAAGAAAAGGGGCAGCAGTCCAAAGAGTGCAGCGGTACGAATGAGTGAATCCAGGGACACAACGTGCAACGCTCGCAAGGCACACAGTCACCACATGGAGGCGGGTGCGGTGCTGCACGAGAAAATGTGTGGCCGAAAGACCTTTCAGACCTTCAGGCCATTCTTTCATGTCTGTTCTCTTTTTCTTGTCCACCTCTTTGTCAGACCCTTAGACTCTTATTTAGTGTTCTTTCTCTCCATGTGCACTGGGTGACCCCACTACTACCGCGGCCCTGTTGGCGTATGACACGTCAGCTGGTGAAATCAGTGCATCTTGTTGGCCCGAAGAATCCCTCAGGTTTACCCGCGGTGAGTGGAATATTAGAGCAACACACAAGCAAAACACAGCTTCCGTTTCTATAACCTGGATAGACCCCTTGATAGTCATCCAAGCTTGGCCAACATTGGGTGGCACACATTTGGTAGATGTGAGAATTGTTCACTTCCATAAGTCGTTTGCACGCATGCCAGGCACAGGCATAACGTCAGGATCTTCCAGGAAAATAACTGAACTCCTTCTTATCCTGCCAGTCCTTTCACCATGCCTCTTTGCGTAGTGCTTCTGCCGCTGCCCTTCAATATTGTTGTATGGAGCGCCCTCCAACATCACAGCCAATTCTCTAATGTCTCTCTGTCATGACTCACCTCCTTCAAGGGCAAAAGTGGAATATCTGCATAGCTCCCAACCCGATCAAGATGTGTGGGCACGATCACTGATGCGCTTTTTCATCCCAGTCATGGCCAGAACGGTCATTCTCTGTCAGTTGACCTGTCTCCCTTGATGTCAAGTCACTGCGCCTCTTGTACACAAGTGAGTGTGGAACAGTCACCTGGCCACGTGGCATGAAGCAGTTGTATATAGATCTTCACTTTGAGCCAGTCAAGGAATCCGTTGTAGTCACGAGGCACAGCTTCCTCCACAAGTCTCCCCAGAACCTGCCCAAAAAGAAAACATATTTCAGCATTTTCACATGTGTTCAGTATATAAATCCAATGTTCAGATTCAAAAGCAATCATAGCTCAGCATGTTCAACGTTCAACTTCCTTTGCCAAGTCCTCTCTGAGCACATCAGCCACAGAGTTGAAAGGATGCCTGCGCAAGGACGGAAGCAACTCAGAGAGGAAACCATCCACATCTTCATGGGTATGGTATGGCCCTTGACCAAAGAATTGATGCGTCCCGTGGCTATAAAGCCTCCGGCCAATAGGCTGTCCAAAGATGGGTGTCTGAGTTCTTGCTGAAGGACGCAGTGTTGTCACAATGCATGCAGTGTTGTGGAACACACCCATCATCGCCCCTTTCCACTTCAGCTTTTTCGACCATGTCAGGCTGCATCAGGCTGCACACTCGAAGCCGAGGCCGAGGGCGACTCTGTTTCCCCATCAAAGCCTGCAATGCAGTTAGGATCTACCGGGCCACCATGCTGCTTGTTCAGTGGCTTCCTTGAGCTCCAGGCAATTACAGTAAAAGACTATTACTTTAAGGCACTTCTTCGAGGTCTTTCGAAAAGGAAGCGTCCACGTCCGCCGTCCGAAACGGGGCGTCCTTTCACCCGACTTGCAGCGATTCTCGGAACAGCCCAGCAGCACACGGTATACGGTATACGTGTTGCTCCACCTTTCGCGCGGAGGGACTGTTCCGTGGATTCGGAGTATAACCCGAAAGAGCACCCGGTGCGTTTCTTCTGCTGAAACGCTGGTGGTTGACATCGAAACAATGATGTTTATATTACCCAGACACTCCATGGGACTGGCATATCGTTCTTGGTTTCAGCGGTTATATATGGAGTGTCTGGGTTATTAAATCACATCCGCTCATCGTTCGGCGCGCGTTCGACGCGCGTGTTCCCCTTTTCGCGCTGGCGGCTCGCCGCTTTCGCCGCTCCGCTTCCGGTCCTGGGACGGGGAGGTCTCCACTGCCGTCCTGGGCTCGGCGCCGCTCGGTCCGAAGGTCACCGGTGAAGTGGCCGAATGCGCGAGTTTCACGGCGGAGCTGGGGGAAACGGCGGATGCTGCAGGAGCTCCTGCAGCTTGTTGGAAGTGGGTGGACTCAATCACCTCGAAACACGGTTTACCTACTAAATACTGTTTGGCTGGTGGATCTTCCAAGGATCCAAAAGGCAAACAAGTCTTGCATGGCATTGACCACATCAGCCTGTGTGAAACGCATGGTGTCCAGAATCTTCACGTGTCAAGAAGCCTTTCAAGATATACCAGGGCCCCCCCCCAGGGAGTGTCTAATATATAGCTCCTTGTCGACTCTATTTTAGAGGTTAAGGGGTTGCCTGTATCCATGAAGCACCCGTTGACGTGGGCCCTGGCATGACGCGAGAGTCAGGACGGCGTGACCTGGTCAGTTCCTTCATTTCGTGAAGCCACAAGAGAAGGGCGGCTAGCCAGCTAGCACTGGTTTTGCAACCAGTGCGGTTTCACGGGGGATGAGGATGGATCCCAAACATGTCAAACAAATGAAACACCATGAAACACCCAAACACACTACCACACTATGGGATTGCTGCTATTTGTTGATATCTGTTGAAAAGCCACCAGGCAAGGTCCTGAAGTGGACATGGATATGCAAAGCAAAACACTCGGGAGTTGTTCCTCACTTTAGGCCACCTGGGAAGCCTGCCTATACTGAATTCACTCTGTGGAGAAACCGTTCCCCGAGAAAATGCTCAGGCAGGTGATCCACAAACTTCAACCTTCGACGCCCCAAGTGCTGAGATAAAAACCCCTGGAACTCCGTGTTGATCAGTGCTTCGGAAGTTCAGAAGCCTCAAGTAAGCCGGCTTGAGCATACTTCAGGGACTGGGTAGGATGCGCACAGGTATAGGACCAGCCCAGGCGATTCTGCATTCTGCAAGTCGCGTGTTGAGCGGAAGTTTGGAGGTGTCAACTTTGCTGCGCGCCTCGCAAGAGAGGCATGTGTAACTCCGCCCGAGGGAGGAAAACGATGGGAAACCCCCACGTATCTTGTTGCGCACATGGGGAACGTGTTAACGAACAATGTCAAGGTGTTGACTTGTGTATATTGTGTTTCATTTGCTGATGGGATGGTCCAAATCACCTTCTTGCACCACATTGTTGGAGATACAAATATCGAAAGTAGTTCACACCCCGCAACTGGATCTTTGCCGGCGCAAGCACTATAGAGTTACTATAGCAGGTGGCCAATAGTTCTGAACGAGCTAGAGGCTGGAGCTCTCCAGTATGTTTCTGCGAACGCACTGCTGGTTCCTCCCACAAATTTGCCAGGTACCTGGCAATCCAGAAACCTTCGGAAACATGTACAGTATTTACGAGGTGAGTCATAGGCAGCAGTGGTGAAAAATGCGTGCGCAGCTCAGTAGGCAGCTGTGTTGCTACAATAGACCTATGGTTACCTACGTTATGTAGTGCATGTGATACCTGCGATATATGTGAGTATCAGTCAGCCAGTATCAGTGTTTTTATCCGCAACCTGCTCGCTTAGCAAGAGCAGCAAACACACGTTGGACCTCATTACATCACAGTGCATCTTCTGAGAAACAAACGTTTACCAACTTGTGGCCCCAATTGTACAAGAACAGCCTAGCCCAAGCCGTATCAAAAACAAACAACCCAAGTCACAGCTGATCTAACCCTTACAATCAATGTATGGCACGTTGACCTACATTGAACCCTAAAATGTAGCTAAATATCGTGCGTGGACTGTCTGGGTAATGTTGACTGTTGACTAATATAATCACACTCCTACCTGGATGAACTTTCACATCTCCATATGGGGGTGTCAAACATCATCAACCGTCACCATCAGCATCAGGAAGAGGCGACAAACTCCCACCACGCGCCCGGAGCATGATTTCTTCTCTTCAAACCACCCATTTGCTGAATCGTTACTTATATATACATGGATGGGTCATTTTCATGGGGTAAATGTGTATGTTCATGCAGGTATATAACTATTCAGCCAGTCCCATTCGTCTCATCGATCTGATGCACTTCCAACCCGACCATCCGAGGGCAGTCGCCCAAACAGCGAAGACCACGCGCACGAGACGGCGCGCGCGGCGACGCGTCGTCGGGCCTGGCGGTGTAAACGGAAGAGCTCCATGACCATGCCATGTGCCTGGTATCTTTGGTGGGCGAGTAGAATCGAAAATGACTAAGATGTGGGCAGTTGCTGGAGATTGGGTCAGTATCTATACTGTAGTTAGGTATGCACTTTAGCAAATTGTAATATAAACATACGTATGTTTATATTACAATTTGCTAAAGTTACTACAGGAAATGCGTTGCCATAGGAACAAATCACAAACACGCTCCTGAACCAATCACTTTGATGGAAAATTACATCTCTCATCAAACGAAGCTGGGCTGTCCCCCTTCTCCAAATGTAGGTCACTTAGGTCACCCCCAAGAAGGATTCACATATTTTGTCTCGCACAATCTCGCACATAAGACTTGAAATTTGTTCAAGCAATCTGAGGTCCAGTTTTGCTAGCCCAGGATCTCGCTTGCAGGACAAAACAAGATCAGAACAAGGTCAGCACAAAACAAGTTGCCACATGAAGGCTCCCAAGATCTTCCTCTGGCACCGAAGGCGCTTTCGGCTCCTGGCTCCTGGCTTCAACCCCTCAGGTTCGGTGGTCTTCGACCCCCCCCCTGGCACCTACCCATTTGTGTAAGCCCACACCGACACGGAGGTGGGGGCAGGAGCCCAAACGGGCTTGATTCGCACTCGAGAACCCCCAACCGACCTCCTCACTCCCCCCACTCACCTGATCTGGGAGCTCTCGCACCTCACCTGCGAGTCGATCCCCGAAATGCGAGGTCTCCAGGTCTCCCGAGGCCCGTTTGGCTGAGTCAACTGGAAGGATTTGTGGCAGCAAGTGGGTGCAGGTGGTTTGATGATGATGATGATGATGATGATGATGATGATGATGATGATGATGATGATGATGATGATGATGATGAGCTAGTGATCCAATGGCAAACAAATAACCTGTTTTACTGGGGGGAGAAGCACCGAATAGCACCGATGTGTTGAGAAAACGTTCCATGATCTTACAAACAGACTAGCTTCTCGTAGAAGGTGTACTTCTAGGGGAGGTGAAGTGACCTAAAAGGAACGTGCTCAAACCTCCCACTGCCCACCATGCATCTGGCATGTTTGAAGGGTTGAGGTCATACACCATATTGCTTCTGAAACGACCGGAGGTGTCCCCTCAGTGAATCAACCTGCCAACTATAACATAGTGTGTGTACGTATGGCCTTCTATTTCCAATAGAGGTTAAGTGACCTGAACTAGGACCCGTAACCAGGGGTACCTATGGAATAGCCTATAGGGTTCTTCAACCTCTGTTGGTTGGGCTCTCAAACAAATCCGGCTCCAAAAAACGCTTTTTTGGCTTCGCCCGGGACCTGTGCCACTGCCACCCGAGAGGTCCTCCGCACAAGGACCGGGGTGTGCGAATGCTCGGTGTGGAGCGAGACACATGGCTGAACCTTCATGTCGGGGTGCGAAACATGGAGATCCACAAGTAGTGTAGACTAGTCTATTGGCAAGGTTTTTGTTTGAAAAAAGATCAATCACGAAGCACATGTGTTCCATTGGTCGGATGTTTAGCTTTAAAAAAATGGTTCATCAGCAACTTCCACACTCTCTCCCTCGAGAGAGGGGCAAAGGCGCTTGGATCGGAATGAAGAAAGCAAAATAGCACCTGGGGCAGGGTGAGTTTATTTTTTCTACAATGAGTTCCTGGAGTGGAACCGTCCTTTCAGTCTGTGAGACAAGCCACAAAACGTTCAAAGCTCATTGGAACCGTCTGGTTGTCCATATTTGATCTCAAAGTTCAAATTCATGGAACTCTCATTGGAATAGCTTCAATTCTTGTTTGATACATGTCGGACTAGCACTACCAGTCGACTCCTGACTACCAGTCCGACCACGAACTAGCACTACCTGGACCTCGAACCTCGTTCTCCGACCCTCGTCTCATCCCTTGTGACCGGGTTTGTGAGTCGGTCGGGAACGCCGGTCCTCCCACTCCTTCTTGGCCGCTTTGGTGATCGCGTGCAACTCCGCCTGTTTCAGGAACCGCAAGGCCTTTTCGTGGTCATGGAGTCATGGGTGCGGTGGTCATGGTGCGCAACTGCACCAACCAGACTGGTCACCTTTCAGGTTTTAAATGTGACATCCAGTCACAGATAAGCTTGCAGGCCATGAAGAGTTGAAGGCTGGCAAGTAATTTGTTTTTTCCTGTGGTTTGGAGTGTGTTGTTTTCGACCTCATTGATTCATTGGTTTTATCATGCTTTCTCCATGGGTTCTGCGACCACTGCGGAAGCCAGTGCGTCTGGCGCATGCAGGTGGTGCTACAATTCAAACAATCAGCAACCCATGGGACATTGCTACTCCATGCTACTCCAATGAATGGGAACATGGTCCAACTATGTCCTTTAAACGCCACAAAGGTCCGCGCCACCCCGTTTTCACGGTCCGCGCGGGGCTCCGTTTCTGCTTGCTCGCTGTGAACCCTTTGTGGCGGGGCTTCGCATCATCTTCGTGTTAGCCGATCTTATAGGCAAGCTGAGACAAGTCATCCGCCTGGAGCAGCGAAGAGCTTGCGCGGACGAGCTACTGAGTTCGCTCTTGTGCCAAGCAAGTGGTGGGTGGGTGCAGTGCCAAACAGTGAACGCGGGACATGCTTCTTGGATTTGGGCGTTCTTCGTCCATTCATTGGGTCCCGATCTCATCATGATATGTTCCTCCAAACAAATGTTTTTGCAAGGGTCTGCCAGTCTAAGATACACGGACTGGTGAGTGGGTTGGGGTCATGGAAACCCGGAACAAAGACATCGTTGCGCGCCTTTTTATCAACGGCAACAAAAACATCATAGACTCACTGACTACCGAAAGAAGGTGGCTTGCTGACTAATTTTGGGCACCCTGAGGATTGCCAACCAACCCTGTAGCCTGGGACCACATGAAGATGTGACAAGATCCTTCTCTGCTCTACGCCAGGAAGTCTCCTCAAATTTGGATGGAACATGGGAATACAATACCCTAGGGCTCCTGGCCCATCTCCTCAGGAGGTGGTTAGACCCCCCTGGCACCCACCCCAGTCCCATCTTCGAAACGGAGGTGGGACAGGAGCCCTAGGGATATATCGCACCTTGATGTCAAGGTAGAAGAACTCATCCCACCAATTGTTGTCGTTTCATGCAGTGGTTTTGGTCATTGCAGTCAATGTGACGCACAAAAATTGAATTCCAAAACCAAATCAAACCATATCAAACCAACTTGCGGCTGGAATTTCCAGCCTTTGTGAGCCAATCAAACCATATCAAACTTTAAATGTGTTCCAATTTCCTTTGTTGAGCCACAGCCTTGGAACCCCTCCTCCGTTTTCCTTCCGCCTCTTGGCAGAATCGCAAGTAAGGAGGACCAGATTGGCTCACCAGTTTCCAGCCATACAAACTCACAAGGTTTTCTATAGTCTATAACTTGCCTTTAGCCACAAGTGTTCTGGTGAACAAATGATGACATCATCATCCTTTTGGGAGAAGTTGGTTGGCGAGGGATCTCACTTCCTCTCAGAATTATCAAATCAATCTTCCACGTCTTCACCTCGAAATTGCACCTCAAAATACACTGAGGCCCAAAAAGAACTGCCCCAAATGGCCCAGAACATCCACCATTTCTGACTCGTTCGCTCCCCGCCCCACACGGCGGAACTGATCGATCCAACCCACCTTTGGGACACCCGTGTCCATGCTGCCAATGATGGTCTGCCGCGTCACAGCGTCAATCAGAAAACAGTGCGGGATGGGTCGGGATTGCGTGTTTACGACACTTGCAATCAAGGCAGGTGAACCAATTGCGCTATGGCTATATAGGGTGCCAGCCAGCCAAAATCCCGGGAAAGTTATAAATATATATTTGAAAAATATGTGTTTCTTTCACTGAGAATCTGAGCGCAAGCCGTCTCAGCCCATAGCACGCGTGAGGAACCAGGTTCTCGCACGCAGGCAGGGCCATCGCCCGACAACAACATTGAATTCTTCAAGCCCTTGCTACCCCCCTACCCCCCCATATTTCGATGTTGGCATGTTGGTGCGGGATTGGCTTGAGTGTAGGTTGGCTTGAGTGGACGAATCAAATCAAAACCTTGAATGCGCCGTCACATGTATAAGATTGAAATCGGGGGCGCAGGGGCGGCGATGTATATTGATTTGGTTCAGGGGTTTGACTTTGTCCATCCTCTTGGGTCTATCCTGTTACCAGTAACAGTGGATGATGATGGTTACTAAAGGATGGGTTCAACAATAGTCATACGTGTTTACTCGCTGTTGCAGGTAATAAACATACCTGCTGCCCTGGATAGATACCTTTTCCTGGCCATGTTGCAAAAAGCTTTCTTTTATGACTTTTTCATCAAAATTACGTCCATGTACGGTGCTTTACGTCCATATGTGTGGGCCTACGGTTTTTCACGTCCATGAACGGTATTTCACGTCCATGGCTTTTAATCTAATATGTATAGTATTTCATGCTTTTAGATATATCGCTCTTGATCCAAAGAATGTCTATAGGTCCATCATTCTCCATTACGTTTCCTGTACCACAGGTTCTATAAGGACAAGCGGTGGCCAATAAAACAAAGCATCCAACTCTATACCTCCTGCCCTCCAATTCCCAGTCCCAGCTCCAGCACCCTTTGGCTTTTTAGCTGCGAGCCCATGCAATTTGGATGTACGCCAAGTACCTTTGTAATGTCCTCAATGAGATCAATTTTGGCGATACACATCGCGTCACGGCCGCAGCGCGGCCTATAGCATCTTCATCGAGTGCACACGAATGAACGGCTGGATTAAAAGTATAGCTTGCAATCCCTGCTTGTCGCTTCATCTCAAACGCCACTTCGTGGAGAAAGTGAAGCTTTGGCAGCAACGGAAAGTGCTTCAAACCCTTTGAGCAAGCGTGATGCGCTTGATACATATACGCTCGGAGAAAGGTGTAGAGCGCATTGCTTAAAGCAAGAGCGGTAGAACTCGGCATCCATACGTCGTTGCCGTAAATGCCTCGAAAGAACTGGTTCGCCTTCCTCGTTCCATACGCCTCATTCTTTTCACACGTTCATTATACAGAGCAAGCAAGGGGTCTCTATAGACGAATCCCTGAAACAGTGCTTGGGGTCAAGTAAAAAGTTCTGAACAACGAACAATTTGAACAACAAAAGCCAGCGCACAAAATTGAATCTAGGGACAAAGATTCGTAGGGGTTGATCTTTCTCTATAGCTGAAGAGTGTTGCATGCAAAAGTCCTCGAGAAACATCATGAAATTGCTAGTAACAGCAGCCTTGTTCCATGTCCCGTTGGGCTCCGCAGTCCCTCCAAACGTGTGAAGATCCACCCGCCGAATCACCGGGTCAAGCTTCTCTCTTTTGCAAAAAGCTCTGTAACCAGCGGCCAAGGAAGCAATCCTCTCACCAATCGTGCTCTCAGGTAGCAAGGTCTGAAGCATCATGACCCCGGATGCAACCCAAGCCTTCCCGATTCCAAGATGCATCACGTGCCACGGGTCAATAACATGAAACCTGCATTTGCCATTGACACTGCCATCGACCAAAAGTCGTCTTGTCAGGGCACATTCCCTGTCCCAAGGAACAGGCAATTCACGATGAAAAGATTCTTCCATAGCCGCTTCAGCGGCTTTCCTGAGAAAACACATGTCTTGGGTGGGACACCCGCCACTATATAGTTTGTGGAAGTGCATGGCTTGAAGGAATCACGCACTGCACTATACCATGTGCAGAAACCAAATCAAACACACAAAAACAGTCTTGATGCAAAGGATAGAAACAGGTCTTCCCAGTCAATTCCTTGTCCACATTCACAAAGATGGCAAATCCCGCCACCCTCCACTCCTTGATCACCAGCAGCGCCAGCTCCTTTCGGAGCCCGTCTATACGATCGCAGAAGGTTTGCGCTCGACACCTTTGCTACACTATGCCGTCCCAAAGTAGATGTAACACAGAAATATGAATTCGTGCCATTAACAAAACATAGCACGCCCCAAAAAACACTTCCGAACTTCCAACCAAAAGAATATATACTGTATATAGGTCAAGTCGCCAAGTAGCTCCAGTCACCCTTGTTCCCAAGGAAGATCGGCCAGAATGTTCCACCAACGGCGGCGTTTATGCCATTCCTCTCAATGACCTCGAGGTCTTTGGCCAGATTCTCAAAAAGACAGTTCCAGACCCTTCTGTCATCGGCATACATGTCCTGCATAGGGCCAACAAATGCCATATAAATAGAAAGCCTTGCCCTTCTAACAAACAATTTAACCCATTAAAACTCAGCAACATTGACCCCATATACTCCTTCGGGATCACGTAGATCAACATACGTGTTTGGAATCCAGTCTTGAGGAAATTCAGTGGAATACCTTCTCCCATGGCCCGGTAGTTTTCTTCCATCTCTCTACCCCGTTTGGATGAACCCCAGCCAAAGGCACCTTGAAATGACACCACCAAAACTCCACCCTTCTTGTAGGTGACACCCTCGTCCCCGTGCAGAAACAAAGGTATACATTTGTGAATGTCTTTCTTCTTGGAGTCCACGTCGGCCCACAACTGGTGTTCAGGGCAAATTGCTCGAAACTTTGACCAGAAGCTGGCCAGCTTATCCTTGGCCTCGTCAAGTGAGTAGCCTCCAAGAACGTGGCTAAGGTCATTCATCTTGGCCATTGCCCCCAAAAAGTCTGAGGGTCGAATCCATGGGACACCCAATAGTGGAGGTGCTTCTTCAGTGCTAATGTTCACTGGGTAATATAGATTGTTCAGCCGGAAGACCTCGTGAACTGCATCTTCCTCAGCTGAAGGGGTTGCATACACCGTCTGCTCTGGAGATGTTATACAAGGCCCCCCACAAACAAAGATTTGCATTTGGCACGCATAACCCGTGTATACAGGGTTGTGAACTATCATGGACATCAAAAAAATATAAAAGAAGAGTTGAAGGATTCTGCAACTCACTCAGATCAGGTGTCCGCCTTTTTTGAGTGGGCTGTCGCAAGAGCCGAGAGGACTGGACACACCCTGGACGAGTAGGCACCTGCTTTCACATCTCGCATGTCCGCCGCCGCAAAGTTGATGATCTCGCAGCATTTCTCCTGAGATTGTTCACATGATGGCATGCTTGATCGTGCGATTTTTTAAGAGACACAAGTCAACAGTATAGGTGTATACGCCTGTGTAAAGACTGATGCAACAATTGAACACGCAATACGGCACAGTATATCATTCTATTTCACGGATAACAATTGAACATTTGTATTTCATATAGAAGTTCTGATGCCGAGTCGCTCCCCTGCTATATTTCCATGCAAGCTTCTTGCTGCTGGATACGGGATTTGTCGAGCTCCCTTTCTTTTTGCCTGCCGTCTTGGCCTTTGACTGACTCTTGTTCTTCTTCGGTTCTTCCTTCTTTTGCTTCTTTGGCTTCCTATTCTTCTCAACCTTTGCGTCATCAACCGGCGGGTCATCAACCTCCTCTTCCTCGACTCTTGCTGCATCATTCTTCCTTTCCGTCTTGTCCTTGTCTCCCTCAATCCTGCCTTCTTCCACCTCCACTCCGTGGACCTTCTGCTGCATCATCTCCGTTGGCTCCTCCTCCTCATCCCTTTCCCCAGATTGCTTCACAGTGGCAATTCCCTTGTTCTTCGTTGGCTTCTTGCTCAGTGTCTTGGTCTTTGCTGTTGACTCTTTTGGCACCGCCTTTTTCTGTTTCTTCTCCTTTGGCAAGTTCTCAGGTTCCTTCTTTTTGGAGCCATTCTCCTTCTTCTTGGCCGCTGAGTCATCGACTTCGGCCAAGTCCTCGTGAGATTTGTGCCAGGAAGACATTTTCTTAAGTCTTTTCATCTTTCGACTCCTCACTGCATCATTCTGTGAAGCTGATGCCGCCGCCTGTGGATCCGGCTCAGCATTCTTAGCTTTCCGCTGCTTCTTTTGCCGCTCCTTGGCTTTCTCCTTTGAATTGCGGCCTCTTTGTTTCAAAGCCTTGTCAGCCTTTTTCTTCTCAGCTGCCGCGGCTTTCTCAGCTTTTTTCTTGTCCTTCTCTTCTTTCTTTCTATCTTTCTCTTCTTTCTTATCTTGCTTCTTCTTCTTTTTTTGTTCAGCCAAATCCTTCTTCATGCGGAATTGCTTCCGCCTTGTCACAACTTCATGGTCTGGAATGATGACGTCATCAAGACCATTTTCCATCACCTTCAGGCTAAGCACCGGTTTAGTGTATAACAATCAATACACTCACCGACTGTTCTAGCTGGATATCAAAGCACTGTTGAGGTGTTGGCTAACTGCATGATCACATGGTTCGAAATAATCTTTTAACGCCCCGTACCTGATTCTCGACCTCCTGATCATGCTTCTCCACAGACCGCACGGTCTCCAAAGCCACATCACTGTTCATAAGCTGGTTTGGGGAGCAGGGCAACTGCGTCTCATCATAGGGCCCAGCCGAAGGAAGCATGGAATCGGACAGCAGCAACATAGGGTCCATAAAGCTGGCTCGTTCCGGTTTAGGATCCAAGCCTAGGCCAACGTGAAATCCAATCAGAGTTGTATATTCAAAAAATATACTTTTGAATAACTTGAGCTGGAACAGACCCTATATACATTCAGTGCTTGCTTCCGCCATTGAAATGAACATATTTACTATAAACAGAATCGAGCAACGTGTCTCCTGATCCAAGCAGGCCTCAAAGCAACACTCCTTCACTGCATGGGCCTCACTGGTTGGACTAGTCGCCTTTTCCACAGGTTTCCTTAGGGGCACGAGTCACGCGAGTACAATTTGGCAATCCAATATTTTCTACATAGGCCCTTTATCCGAATCCTTTTTGGAGTATATTGCTAGATCATTCTTCAGACCTGTTTCGGATATATAGTGGGCTCCAATTGCAGCAAACAGGAAAGCATTCTGTGCATGTTTCAATTATAACCAAATCACAAAGAGAAACGATCTTGGAGGACTTGCATGATGACGGACTCAATGCTAGTCGGTAAAGCAAAGGGTGCAGCAGGCTTGTCTGGCATTCCTTCATCGCCAGAAATGTCCACAACAATCTCCTGGCGGCAGGGAATACAAGAAACATGATCAACCCACAATTTGGTTGGGTTGAATAAACATGCATGAGGAACCCGCCCTATATACGTTGTTTGACTTGAGTTTTCTATATCAGGTTTATATATAGTGTCAAATGTTCAACTGGCATGCACTTGAACCCTGAATTCCCACCACCCTCCTTCGATGCTTTTCCATGACCAGTGCAGGGGAGTTGAGGCATTTCTGTTGGGGTAGACTGCGAACGGCACGGGGTAGGCAATTTCATAGTTGCCTCCACCTGGTCCAGTTTGGAGCCATTCTCCCCACCACTGGATGCTTGGCCAGGCACTGGTGCAGGATGCGCATCCTCTCCATCAGCAGCGCGGTCCCTCGGAGGACTTGGGAGTTGAGGCATGGATGGCGGTGGTAAAGGCACTTCAGGAAGCTCTTTCTCCAAACTGTCCATGATGGAGTCGAGCTGTTCCTCAACATCTTGGGTGTCTGGGAACTCCAACCTTTGACTGAGGATTGCCTCTTCTTGTGGTTGGCTGTCATGATCACCATCATGTGGGCACAAGTTTGAGTCACGTGAAGTCAGTGGACGCCAATCCTGAGGGTCAATGGGATTGGAGTTGGCTTGAAACTCCAGTGCGATTAAGCTCTATCACATATATCAATTCTGTGCACACATTTTGGAGTGCTTGATAGGCAACCCAAAACCATTCACTGCAGCAACCTTACAATATCTTACAATTGTTGCCTGGTGGTTACACCAACTTAGATCCATTCCTTTGAGCCCAAACCTGCCTTCACACAGAAGCCCATGGCCTCAACAAGGCTTGCAAAGACTTCATCCTCCGTGGCTTTCGTGGAAGGAGCGAACGGGGTATCGGGACTGCGAGGAGGAACCTTGTTTGGAAGTCTTGGATGGGAAAACACTTTTAAACAAACAGCATGGCTGAGACTGTATATGCACTATACACAGATGGTCCTGGGGTGGGAAGCTTCGGTAAGTCATCTTTTTGGCCTTTCCGATCATGCGGCGAATTGCCCATGCCTCCTGGTAGCAGGCATCCATCGAACGAGACAATTTGCTTAGCACAAAGAAGTGCTCAACTGCAGAAATCAAGACCTCGATAGATGGAAGTTGCAAGTTGTAGGAGGCCATGATGACCAGAATTGGTTTCAGAACGGCACTATTCAGCTTCACATTCTCCAAGGATGCATCAACCTTTCCACAGGCGGGCTCACCTGTCTCATCATAGGCAAGGCAAAGGTTCTTGTTCCCCCTGATGCGCTCTCTGATCGAAGGTTCATTGTCCCAAGCTACTGGGACCCCATCCAAATCAAAGGTTCCAACAGTCTTTGGGGAACATCCGGGTGAGCTAGTGCGGCTCCCACTGCCACCGTGGGCTGAAGAAGGCATGGCTTTTTGCCCCTATGCAGCACTACCAGACCACAGCCCAAAACTGGCTGCGCAGGAGTCTATGGTGAGGCTCAGAGACAGCAAAGTGGTGTCACTATGCGCTGATCAATGAAGTTGGCGCAAAGTATATAGTATATAAAGGAACCATGAAAACATCACCAAACAAAACAACTCATGTTCAGATCAAGGAAAAATATACTGTACATGGCGGATTCTCAAATGGCTGAAGAGCTTTATGTTTGTGTTGATCGGCCAATGTACATCATCAAAGTGCGGGACGTGCCGAGCGCAACAAAAAACACAGGCCAGGAATACCATGTGCAGAATTGGCCAAAGCAGTTCCATTCCACCATTGCTTTGGCATACCCCATAGCACCTAATTAAACACTATATTGGATGAACATGTGTTCTTGCATGTACTGCGCCGGAGCACATTCCTGCACAGTTCCAACATATCAGCATGATGCAGGTCAGGGGCCTTCAGGAGACTTGAGGATCGAGTACCCCCTTTCAAGGTACAGCGTGTGTTCATCATGCATCTCCGTATATTGACTTGAGCCCATGATAGGGGTCCAATGTATGGCCCATGATCTTGCCATGCCACTCAGCGCTCTTGATTGAGCAATCGAGACGGATCGAGAAGAGGCTGAAAAAAGCACCTGAAGGTTTTGCATGGCAAGGGGATGATAAGGGGTGTTTGCCGGAAGGATCTTTCAAGGTTCCAAATCATTGGGGCATATTGAGACCATTCATGACAGTAAAGCTGGATTCCACAGGGTATATGCCCAAAAGTAGCCATACGGGTATTCACGTCCCGGACAACTATTGTTGGCCATCCTCCTGGAAAGCTTGCTTTTCAGATCTTGGACAAGAATTTGTCTCTATGGGGTGCAGCAGGTAGGACAGACATGGACAAACCCAACGAATAGACCTCTTTCATGTTAGGCGCTCACTCCGATCTCGGGCCACTTGGTAGGCGCACATTGAGGAATACCCGCGGCCACACATCCATTTCCGCCTATTGACTCCTGCAACAGTTCCAGCTTCTAAGAATTTGCTATATAGACTAGAGAAGTTGCAAGACTTGTTCGCGCAGTGCTCGATGATGCATCTTACAGGCATTGGATATCATTGGGTCCTTGCCATTGCACAAGGTTTTCCACGTGAAGACCCCCTGAGTTCTTGTGGTGCCCGCTGCCGAAAAGGCCTCAGGATGATATGTCGACCTGGCACCCTACCAGCCTGGCTCCTTGAGAGGGCTTGCTCACATTGGTCAGAAAGTGTGGGCCCAGTGCCAAACTCAAAATGCCCAATAGTGGAGGCCAGCCTCTGAACCGCTTGGTGCAAATGATTGGACAATAATGTGTGTGACTTTACAACGCTGCCCCGTTTTGATTGGCATTTTCGGGTTTGCAGGGATAACAAAGTTTGTGAACAGCCAGGTCTGCCTGATGGCCCGAAAGCTATGGTTGAGCCTTGCAGGAATGAGGCCATGCCTTGTTGATGCATAGCCTGGCGAAGTACCTCTATTCAAGCTTTTGGTCTTTCAAGTGGATAATGAAGGAATCGCACTTGCTCAGTGCCGCAGTGATGCTTCAACAGCTCTTTTATCACCAGGTGCGAAATATTGTTTCGATAGGATTGCGTCCAGGTGTCCAAGCGACTGGGTTGCAAATTCGACTATGCCGAAAAATGTTTTCTCCACCGCACTGATTAGAGGCAAAGGGGCTAACTTGAGGACAGTGGGGACGAAAGCGAGGGGTGTGGAAGGATCAAGGGGACGCGGAGGGAGGGCAGCAACGCAACGCTTTTGTACCACAAGCGCAAAGTGTTGTTGGCTGAGTCAACCGAACACAAAAAATAACATCGACTTTCATATTGTCTTTTCTAGGCATTTGGTATGTTTTCTCAAAAGGACGAGGGAGGAGTCGAATAGCATCTTTCAATTCACTTTACAGGGGGGGGGGCCACCCCCCCCTTAGACGTTTCAATCTGCAATTGAAATATCAATGGGGGGGTGGTTATTGAAAGAATCAATAAAAACGGAGGGGAGGGCCCCCCCCCCTCGGCTGACCTCCCTTTAATTGAAAGAATCAATTAGTTCACTGAACCCTTCAATTTTGAGCCTCACTATATTTCGTAAACAACAACTTCCGCTGAGCTCCTTCTGAGCTCGCTTTCGTGATATGGATTAATGAGAAACCAAGGAAGGATGCGAGCGAGCAAGCAAGCAAGGCAGCGAACATCAGGAGGCATAAGGAAGCAAGAGGAAGAAAGAGGAAGCAAAGCTGAACGCGAGCAAGTTTCCGTGCTTTGGGAACAGGATGGCACTGGGAGTTCATTTGCATTCAGTCCTGCTGATGGCGAACTTTTTTTTAAATGTTGCCTAAAGGTCTGTGAAGACACATCATAGATGCAAGCCTGGCAATATCTTGTTTTTCAGAAAGCCCAAAGACAACAACTAAGAGGCAACAAGCAAACAATCGTATCAAGCAAAAGAAGCCAGAACACACAATTGACAAGGAGAAAAACAAAAAATACAACAGCTAAGAGGCAGAAAGGATGAGAAGGAGAAAGCAGAAAAGTAGAGAAGGTAGACAAGCAGAAAAGCAACGACGAAGAACAGCGAACAAGCAGAAGAGCAATCCACAAGAAAAGCTGAAAAGGAAACCGAGGAACCAAATAAAAGCAAACAAAAATCATTGGGTTCAATACCGTTCGCGGATGCTGCCTGTATAGGAATTACCATCAGTTCTAATCCCTATAGGAATTAGACTTACAAGGTCTAGGTTGGTACCAAAGAACTCCGCTTGTAAACGCACTGAAGGATGTCCAGTGCTTCGCACACTTCGGGAGTCCGGGAGTCCGGGAAAGAAAGTTGGTGCAAAGGATGGCGCTCTCAAAACTTAGATTTTCTACAAGGGGAGTTCATTGGAAGGGTCAGCGTAATAGAACCCAAAGTGTGTTTTGACAAGCTACTGCAAGATTTGGGCAAAAAAGGCTGGGAGGTGCCAATGCAACTGACTGGCGGGACCCCAGCACTGAAATTGTTCACCGAGTCTTTCTGGTGCTTGCAATCTAGCTAAGCTGTGTCGGTTTTTGGGCCTCATTGTGCAAGTTCCATTTGAGCAAGCCTGGTATACTGATTTTGCATCACCATTTGTGGAAGCCCACTTGGGCATTTTGTCTTACATCGTCCATCTCAGGTGTTCTTTTCAGCCTCGCTCTAGTCCCATGTTGGAGCAGAAGGTGCCACTGATGGTATCATGGATTGTTTGTTGTCTTTGCGCAAGTTATAGATGTCGGCCGAGTCGGCCCTGTTTTCCTGGCATGTTTCAAGCTCAGTGCATATACAAGAAGAGATCGGTTCCATCGCCAATAACACAACCAAGCGGCTGCCGCGTACACAAGGCAGAAGTCACTCAGGGCCTTGTGAACCATGTGCCACCCGCCAGCCACACAAGATCCACCTTGGCACATCGGCCTGCAGCGAGTTGACGAGTGTGAAGGTCATTGGCCGATTGGCCTGGAAGAGAGCTCGCTCGTTGAGAATCAAATCCATGTGGTTCACATTGTCAAATAAGATATAGATATAGCCATGCTCTTCTGGATTGTAGCCTTTCAAATCTGGAGCCTCCGCACTTTGAACAGTCTGAATGAATGGCCCTCGCCACCCAAACAATTGCCCCAAGTTCTTAGCCACTGTGGACTTGCCTGTCTGAGAACCACCGCGGAGAACCGAGAATTTGTACCTCATCTGTTGGAATTGGTCCCAATCGACAAGCAGCTCCAATATTCACCAGAGCAAGACTCCGTCAGATAAGTCGTTGTGTGCTCTGGCTTAGTGGACCAAAGGAAACCCCGGCGCTGCTGCTGGCGCCGAACAACTCCTCAGCCGATTTGGAGAAAGGTCCAAGTAGTGCTGGAAAAGAACATTTATCGCGTGCTTTCAGCCACATGAGACACAATTTTGCAGAAGCAACACGCGATTGACAGCTTGGAGGAGATCTGCATCGTGAGAATATCTAGATGACACGGCGGCACATTTGGATGCTTTCGGGGTTGTTGGAAAATGTTGGAAACACATACAAGCTGCAACTGACCCAAGGACTCAAGGATGGACTCAAGGACCTTGACCAATTGCTACCTGCGCCCCCTGATCCGCAGGAATTGCTACAGCAGTCTGAAATTCTTAAGAATTTGGTGTTTTAGAGGAACTTTACGCAGCAGTACGGCAATTTACGCCGCAGCACGCCTTTTCTTGCAGCACCACTTCTGTGCCTTTCTCAGCTCAAGGCCCCATACATGGAAATTTAAGTCAGTATACGGGTAAGCACGGTTGAGTACGCCTTGATACGGGAATTCCTTCGGTACCGTAAGAATTGCTTCAGCAATGCTGGATTTGTACGAATTCTGAAGCGCTGCTACGATTTCCATGTTTTTGGTGTAGCAGGTACACGTTCGATCTTGCATTGTTCCAGGGATGAGATCCGCATCAAAACGTTCGTTTCTGCTGCTCAAGTCGACTCCGTACTGCTGCCTGGTACAGCGCCACAAGGCGCCAGCAGCGAACATCGCAACCGATATGTGGGTGAAAGGGACCGGACCTTCACAGCCGGTCCCAACGAGGTAGACCATTCAGGGTCTGAGAAAACGCACAGGATGGCATACGAGCAGCTAACATTGCTTAAGATCATGCAGCTAGTCATGCAGCTAACAGTTCTCAATCTATCCCACACTAGACAAGATGTTCCCTGAAACTATAGGATTGGGGCAGGCCTGCGATTGTGGTATTTGCAAGGCAGTACGTAGACCGTAGGGCCTCGACAAAGAGAATGATCTCTTGCAATTAAGAGATAGCCCTACCTTTATATCAAAACTGCTGAAGCTTCTGCCGAAACTTCTAGCAAGTGCCGCAACTTCCAAATTCATTTGCGATATATGAACAACATCTCCGGGAAACCATGGGTATCCCCGACCATCGATGTGATCTTGTTCGCTATAAAGCCGTGCATGTTCTACAAAAAGCTGGCAAACATCGTGTCATGCCGCTTTTGCACCAGTCCGCCTACCGTCCCGCCCTGTTGGAAAACCTCCCTTTTGCGTGCGCCACCCGTCGTTCTTCCAGCGCCTCCGGTGGAGCAGGATCCTGGGGCTCCGGAGTCTCTGCCACCTGCAGCGGTCGACCGACCGAGGAGCATCTGGGGCGGTTCTCGGAGCTCGGGGGTGCTTCGAGCTCCGGGTGGTCGGTGGTTTTCAGGATGGTGAGTGGAGAAGGTCCATCCCATGACACCCCTACCCTCCAAGCTCGCAAGCTCGGCATGGGCTTGAAACTCCTGAGGCAACTGCTTGCCTGAGCTTTGAGAGGACTGAGAGGTTGGTCGCTCGGATCCAACTGGACCCACCCCAACGTGACCCGCGGTCCGAGGCGTCCGCCGTCGGCGGCGGGGGGCGGCGGCTTTCCCGTCGCGTCACACGAAAGGCCGCTCCCACGGAAAAAGGGTTCGGTGACCACTCTGGAAGAGCAACCAGGTTGCTGTGTTCCATTTTGGTGGTTGTCCTCCTGTTAGTTACTCTCCCTTCTCATGGCATGGCCCCTGGAAAGACTTGAAATCAACTCCTCTACCAACCAGGGGTCCAAAATCATGGGCAGTTGGTGGGAGGAGACCCGACCTCATTTTTAAGACTCTAAGGCCCCTCTTTTCTGGCGCTTCGCTCAGTACAGCAGTTTCACAGCCAAACCATTTTCTCTGGTTGGGGCTCCCAACCACATAGTCGCGACTGGGATAGAGTGGAAACTTCTGAGCTTCCTGGCGGTGTGTGCCGCTGTGACTGCTGATGTGGATGAATTCAAAAGGTGTTTTATGGTGTTTTCTTTGAACCAATTGGGAGTGGCTTTGTTTTCCACACGTGCAGGCTGTGCTTCAAAGAACCCCCAAACAAGGCAAGGGGTTAACAACTTTCTCAAACCCCATATACGGCTATACTCACGCAGCCAGGAAGAAAAGAACATGCCAAACTGTGAAGACCTGTTGGGCCGACGTAGACAGGAAGGATAACACTCCGTGACTTGCGTGGTTTTCCATGGCCCCTGAGTTCGGATGATGTTCAATCCGAAGACAGGTGGACTCCCCTTAACCATGATTATCCCTAGTATCCTCAGAAGGTTAGCTCTAAAACCCACCCCAACCATCTTCCCAGGAGTCAGGACATAGTTGGAGCCCTATAGGGAATGTAAGAGGAGTGTCACTCTCCTTGCTGTGACCAAAAACGCCCCTGTTCACACCTCCCGATGCGTCGACTCAAAGGTCCCTGGCAGAAGGGATTCCCTTGAGCGACGACCAGGAAACCATGGCTGCCAAAGCCCCCAAGATTACGATGGTTTCCCGGCAGTTGTTCCCTTAAAGTCACACGTGGAAAGTCACAATCATGATGACTCTTGATGAAACAAATTGAATACCTGTTTGACTAGCCAGGCTGGTGTTTCGACACCTCATCATTGGAAGGATAGATCAAAATGGACGGAGGCAAATTCCCTTTCCAGCAGTCGATTATGGCTGAGCCTGGGTTCCAATTCCACCTCTCGCGCGTGGTTGGAACCTTTGCTTCTGGACAATGCTTTCCTTGGCTCAGCCACACCATCTCCCTTCCTTTCCTGTGGCCAAAATCCCCTTCCCTCATACCCCACCATCCCATCCGAGGGACATCCCAAAACATCTGGCAAACACTGTGTTCAACACTTTGCCTTGAAAAACAAGTCCGATGTCCATACCAAATGATGGTGGTAAGTGGGGTAGCGCTCCGCAGAGCTCGAACCACCACCTCAAACGCTATATATACCCTAGACTTCCAAGACCATTATAAAAATGGTTGACCTTGTTTTTGAAATGAAAAATCCTTAGTTGATTCGGTAAAGCCTATTAAAATAATGGTTGTTGGAAGCCTAGGGTATAGTTAGACTAGTTAGACCTCTCACGAACACCCCCCCATCCACCTTGCCAGGCGAGCATGGTGAGAGGCACGAGTGACGGCCGATTGACGTGCCTGAAGTTCGGCGTCCAAGAGCTTTTGTTCCATCTCCAACTTCTCCAAATCCTCCTCGACCCAATGAGACGTGCGTGCTCGACCCAATGAGACGTGGTTGAGAATAGCCAATTGACTCACATGAGCGGCGACGTTGCAGTCAAACAAATGAAACATGTACTGGTCGGATGCACAGCCAAAGCCTTTGGGTGGGAAGTTATATTATGATCGAATTTCTTTGGACCCTTTTGATTGAAACTCACTGTGCAATGAAATAGCGAACGTTCTTCCAATATGATGACTGCCTGAATCAACACAGTTCTGGTTTAAACTTGTATTAAGTGCGTCTGGTGGATGTGCGGACGACCTGGTATTCTCGGTATAACTCAGTATGGTGTTGCCATGGCCATCCAACCATAACTGATTGCTATGTGTCTTACAGTCTGGCGGTGCTTCATCGTTGGGACAACAACCCATAAAACAACAGAACCCTATGAACATTGTGGGGGCAAGGAATCCAAAGATGCAGCAGCATACACCAAAGGAACAAAAACACATGCCTTGGGTGTATCCCATCAGCAATAATCGTCGATTTACTAACCATCATTATGACAATCTCTTGCCGACCGTTACTGGTAATGGGATACATCCCACAGATGCTAGGTTTCTGATGCAGTGCAACATCTGTACCGACATGCATGCCACATGCATGGCATTGCAGGCCCGCCATAGCTTCTGTCCTCCACCGTCTCCTGCATGTCTTGCAAGTGTCCCAGTCCTGCGGGTCGTTCAACTGGGCTTTTTGCAGCAGCGGCGGGTGTATGTGGATAATTATGGGGCATAACCTTGTAATAGGGCCACTAAAGCTGTGCACAACCACGACCCAGAAAAAAACAATTACACCAAGCGGCAATATGGAAAGAGTCAAAACCCGGGGAAGTTTGGTTGACCGCAGAAAGACCGCAGAAAAAGACTACTAGACTAAGTCATGGTCAGCCTACCTGGGTGAGTACCGGGCTCCCAGGATTGGTCCTGCAAAGGTGACGTTCCAGGAAACTCCTGTTTTCTCAGCCAATCTGCTGATAAGCAAAAAATATAGTGGCATACGGCATACATCCAGATTTCAGAATCAACCTCTTTCAGAATACACCCCAGAATAGACCAGAAAGCAAGAACCTGCAAGAACGGTTCTTAAGAATGCTGGAGGTTCCACCGGGATCACACCCCGAGCCCAAGAAGTACGAGGACGGCCCAGGACGGCCGAGGGCGGACAAGCTCTTAACAGCTGTGGACACAGTGGGCTCCGGCAGACTGTCCAATAGCCTCATCTTTCCTGAACAAACCCACCAACCAACCAACGCAAAAAGAACACGAGGAACTTGCTCGGGGAACAAAAGGACGACAGGAGGACAACTCAGGGACAACATGAAGGCACTGGGTTCGCTGGCGGTTTTCCTCAGATTGTCTGGGTTATGCTGGTCATGGTACAGTAGTTGAACAACTATTTATCATGAGGTGATATGAATTATGTGTCCCAAACACTCCATGTCTGGAATACTTACCTAAATTGACCCTGAAACCACCCCAATTTTTCTTCCACAGGAACTCTCTAAACACCACCGCTTTTGGCAGTTCAGTAGGACCCAACTCCAAAGGTAAACATGAAAAAAACACGGGTCAACAATTTGAAACCTATTTTAGGGCCCAACAGCCCTCGAAAAAGGAGACATGTTGGAGGATGCAGGTCATGAAAAGTCAACTTAAGAATGAACTCCAATTTGATCATAGAAATACCATGAACTACCACACACACACACAGATTGGTTCTTGCCAACTGCAAATCATCACATCCAGTGTCTGAACTTCATCTACCAGCACCTTCATGTCGGGGTCAAGGCTGGTTTCGCCCCAGCTACCATCCGGGATCTCCAGTCAGGACCCCGACATGAAGGTCCAGGTAGTTATAGAAACATCCCTAGTTTCCCTGGTCCTTCCCTAGGGATCCAACCATACCTTGACCGGTGGTATGACCCGACCTCCCTGGTACCCCACCCACCCCACCCCACCGAACCGATTGCCGGAGGTGGGACCAGGAGTCCTAGGGCCTGAGACTGCTGTGTTCTTTCCAATATATGCACCACCAGTTTAACTTTTGTCCAAACACCACACCACCACATCCTCCGCCACACCCGTCCTCGCTTCACGGCTTCCACAGCCACCCTATATGGGGGCGGCCACCGCGCGGAGGTTTGGCGCCACCAAGAGGGGAGGCCGATGGGTTGGTTCAGATGCAGTGGTTTCAGAGTAGATGGCACAATCCCCCAGTTCGGTGGCTTAGATGGACCCCTATATCAAACACATCTTCGGGTGGGTTGTGCCATCAAACCTCTGAAACCACTGTAAGAACCAGATGGATGAGCTTGGGCCCTCGGGTAGGTGAGCCACGACACCTTCAGAATCCGAGCCACCAAACACGAGGACCGACCGACGGTTGCAGGGGGTAGGGACCCGAACCAGTCGGCCTTGAGGGCCCCCGATTTCGGTAGGATATTGGATATGGATATTGGATATGGGGCGAATGGATATGGATTGGGAGAAGACCCCCTTGAATTAGCGTTTATGTCAGTTTATGTTTACTCCCCTCCTGCTCCGGTTTTGGGGAAGTCTCCCATCTTCCACCAGGTGAAACATGTGACGGTCCGTGAGAAATGTGAAGATCGAATGGGTCTAAGTGATATGGTCTACGCTTACGCGGCAAACCCTGCGCCCGGGGCGTCGGTTCGCCGCTGTGGAGACGGACTTTCTTTGGGTGGACATCGACTGGGTGAACACGCCAACGACCAGGGCAGAACTTATACATCGGCGATCATATATGAAACAACAAGATGAACACTCCCAGAAGCTACTTACAAATCTGAATTCCAGGCAAATCATGGGGAGTGGACTTAGGCGCAGTGCACCAAACAGAGAGAGAGAGAGAGTAGCTCCCAAGACATCTGTTTCGGTTCGGTGGTTTGGGGGGCGTGCCAGAGGGTCTGTTCCAGCCTTCTGGGGATGTGCTTGTGGCCCTAGGGAAGAACAAGTCCAGGTCAAGTGCCAAGAGTGAACATCGGGTACCTACAAAGAACATCAAACAACTAAGTACCCTAGGGATCCAAGTACCTTCTCAGAAGGTGTTTGGGGTGGGTGCCAGGAGGGTCCAAGTGCCTTCTGAGAAGGTACTTGGATCCCTCGGATCCCTAGGGTAGCAAGAGGCAGCAAGTCAAGAATAGTACCCGAAGCTTACCACAACACCCTTTTGACGACCACGCTGCGAACATGGACTCCTGGAGTCAAGGGGTCGTTCTGGGACTTACAATACAAATCCTTGGATGATGAAACATGATGAAACTTCAAACGGATGAACTCAGGTGTTTTCGGCGGCCCCGGATCGATTGGAGAGACATCTCCCACTCCTGATCAATTCAGCCACCCAGAACTGGGGCTGACGGACCCCTGTTGTGTGAGGTCCTCCCTGGAGTGGCACGTGCGGAGGAGCGCCGGACCAGTTGCCATTGAACAAATCATGACCCCAAATCTTGGCTCTTCCCATACAATTTGCTGACCCTCCATAAAGAACCCCCCATAGCAGCATCCTGGACCTTGAACACACTTTCCATTTGAGGACCCTGGTTTCCCTTCGAAAGCTAAGCTTTCTAGCCCGCTACGTGCCCTTGTTTCACAAGGCCTTTCTGGAGTAGCCTTCCAACGTGAGAAAATGAGGACATATGAGGAACCGATACAAAGAGGTGTGGGTGTGGGTGTACACCTGAGAGAGCAAAAACGCGCAATGTTGAAGGCTGGGGGTCACGTTGCAGGTGCCAAGGAATGTGTGACAGTGTAGTAACACTCACTTCAAGGAATATGTAAAGATCAATACCATTACAGTTTTTTTCAACACGGTTTTCTGAAAGCAAGGTCTGAGTCTGAGTACATCAAACAAATAAGTGCACCCCCTACCCTCACACAAACACATGTAAGTAGCCTTCTTGGCATAGTGCAGCAACAACGATAATGGTCAATCCCACCAGAGTTGTATGTATCAATTTGTCCTTGACAGTTGATTGAACTGATTTCTTCAGATGAACAAGCTGATTCGCACACACGCGTGTACACACAAAACCTCCGTCTGAGCTTTCTGACGTCTCCACTGCTTCTTCGACACGATCCAAGAGTTTGTTCACCGCAGCGTCAATGTATTGACCTGAAGATGAGCGCAAAGAACTTTGCTTTACACCAATTGCCCAATGTAATGGATCTACAGGGTACATTGTAATGAGTCCATCCATTTACCCAATGCTTTTGACCTGAAGATCTACTGAGATGGACTCAGACGACGAAAGCACAGACCCAAAGGGCCAATTTCGCACCGATTTCGCTGTTGAAGATGACGACTTGCACGGCTTGCACGATGAAGACTCAGCAGATGTCTCATAGAAAAACGCTTTATGTAGTCTAGCATGAAGTGAAGGTCTTCACCACATGTCAAGCAACCACAGAACACTCATTACATCTCATGATTGTATCTTCGATCTTGATGCACCCCTACAGGTTGGATCGGTGCCGATGTCCCAATTATAAGGCTTGGGTGTCCGCACCTATAAAAGAAGGCTGCCTTACCAGTGGCAACAATGTGAAGATGATGAAACCAATGAAGCTGGCAAAAGCACTAGCATGCACTAACCATATGGCTGTCAAGACTCCTCGTTTAATCTGGTGACCACATACATTTGAGGGGCCCAGCGGCTAAAAGCACTTCCCATTTTGGACCACTTCCTACTTTGGCTTGGAGGCGAGGCCTATAGGAGGCCGCGCTTTCTTTTAGTGAGGATGGGTTGATTAAGCGAATCAGTCTATAGATCTACTGCACAGGACGTGGATTCGGGAGGGCCCCAGGACCCCTTTCCCTAGTTTGTTTCTGTTTGAACTTTCTTAACATTGGAAGCGGCTGGTGTGCTCTGCATAAGCCATTTTTTGTTGACCTTCTAAAGCAAGCGTGCCGAGCATTCGTCGGATGTCTTAAGCCCCAAGGTTCACTTGCGAGCATGCATAGTACCAGGCAAAATCCATCATCATCACCACCCCATCATCACTGATTGGTGTTTTCAACCCACGAAAGAAAAAATATAAGTCAGAGGGTCCAATCCAATCATCCCCAAGTAAGGGTTGAACACAAACACATATCCGAAACCATCACCCAGATCATCAATCATCCCCTAGGGCTCCTGGCCCATCTCCTCAGGTTCGGTGGTCTTCGACCCCCCTGGCACCCACCCCTGGCTCACCGAACCGAAAAGGAGGTGGGCCAGGAGCCCTAGATATCCTCCCCTCCTCCTCTTCTTCATCCATCCACTCTCCCCAACGGCCCCGACGATCCGCCCGTGTCTGGGCAAGCTGTCCGACCTCACGTGGGTCGCTTTCCGTCGCGGGTCGTCGCGAGGTGCGGCACCCCGAGACGGGGCGAAGTTCCAGGGATTGGCATGAAGCAGCGCAAGAAGTGATTGGACAACGGCAAGCATGTAAAAGGAAACCTATGGGAACCTCATAAAACTTCAGCTTTGGGGATCCTTGATCAGGCCAGTCACCGCAATTCGTTCCCAGCCTCACGGACCACTTTTCCCGGAACCGAATACCGAAGGAAAACCTGCGACCAGTCTGGGAGAAGTGCGACCAGAATCGACTTCTCAGTCTCCCACTCCCAGGCTAGAAGATTGGCAAATGGCCAGGGACCGGTGGTATTGAGATGCTTCAAGGGTCAACCATGGTTTCAAGGTTGTGCGGCATATAGTTTCTTTGTCTGGGCCCCAGTCCTGCGATCCGATCGCATTAGTAAAGGCGCTTCCTGGAAAGTAACATGCGTTGCGAGAGTCCTGAGCATTTTGGTCTTGGATGAATTAGCCCTGAGGCTCCTGGCCTACCTCCTGTGAAAAAGAGTGGTGGGCGCGGTTCTGTGCACGCCTTCTGAGGATATGGTTGGAGCTCTAGGGTCGATCAAGTTCAGATACGCAAAAACTGGGTGTGAATCAATCTCAAGCACCAGTTCTAAAGGATGCTTATTATTGGAGGAGTGCAAATGTTACACTCACCTAGGGTCGAATGACCTACCACTTTGGAACTTCTGGTTGAAGATGTTGAAGGGTGTGTTGAATAGACGCCAATCTCATCCATGCGATGTAACTGACAGTACAGAAATATCATGAACTCATGTTCTAGCGGCTACACCCAAAAGATCCCAGGGTACTTCCCGTGACTGGATCCATTTCTCCAGCAACGCATTATTGTTATTATTATTAGAGTAGTAGTAGTAGTAGTAGTAGTAGTAGTAGTAGTAGTAGTAGTAG
>CAXAMN010008890.1:512176-554879 GCA_963970005.1 Durusdinium trenchii
TAGTAGTAGTAGTAGTAGTAGTAGTAGTAGTAGTAGTAGTAGTAGTACAAGATGTACATCGACGAAAACACCACTCCAACGGCCAAGGCCACTACTTCCAACGACCAAGCTCCTTCACTGAATCAAGGGGCCACCAAGCGTTGAGCATGTGCCATCCGCACCGCCTCCGAACGGCGACGTCCGACTCGACTCGGGTTTGGAGGGTCGGCACCGGACTGCATCTTGGGGACCCGACGTTTCAAGGAACCTCAAGGTACGGTGTTTGGTTGTTGGGGGGACATGACCTGTTTTGTTGTTAGGGTGGACATGACATGACCCCATGTTAGAAACAAAAAGGTATACTACAGGGTTCTGTGCTATCTTTTTCTGAGCTATAGGATCCAGGTTCTTGGCTGCGTTTCGGAAGCCAGGGAAAAAACAACACAACAAACATATTGCTCTGGTTTGGGGGTTTACCCATGTACCAACAAGTAAAACAACACCTTTATAAGCAAAACCTGGTCTTCCATCAGCTTCCACTGGTTGAAATCCACCCAAACTCGTCAATCACAAGGGGTTGAAGGTTACACCTTTATGAGCAAAACCTGGTCTTCCATCAGCTTCCACTGATTGAAATTCACCCAATCTCGTCAAATCACAAGGGGTTGAAGGTTGATGTTTGAAAAAGGGGAGCCCATGGGCTTGGGGATGAGGTTCCAAATGGAGAGCTGTTCCGGCACCGCACTCTGGACAGCCGGACCTTTTCTCGACAGAATTCGGTGGTAGTGGTAACCGTTTTTTGGAATTGATTGCAATTCAATCAAAACACGGCGATCTCTTTGCCTCTGAAACAGCTGTTAACGCCTCAACCCAAAGTGCTCGACCTCACTTCATTCTCCCAGTAATCTTTACCTTGTGCCACCAAAACGGCAAGTAGCTCTCCCGAACACGGACGCTCAGCCTGCGGCTTGCTTTCCCTTCGCCAAATGCTTTGCTTTCTTCCCCAGGCACCCTATACCGTCAGTACTGAAGGCGATTGGCTCCAGCATCTGGCTGGCTCCATCGCGCCTGCATGGCGGCCTTCCAGGCCTCATCCACCTTCGCCGGAACACCTCACCGGTGGTACTCGAAGAGAACGGGCACGGCATGGAGACGGGACGGGCCCAGAGACCAGGGGGTTGGGGCCCAAAGACCGTTCGAAACAGAAAACCCAATGGCAAAACAGGTTCCAAGATGCGAAACATGTCCCAAACATGAACCCATGGCCTTGCTTCCAGATGCCACAGTTTCAAGTGTGTGTTACCTTCTTGTTGACTGTACAGTAGGCCTGTAAGTGGATCCTGAGGCCCCCCCCGACCCTCCAACCCCGAACGGAACTTCGCCCCGGAGACCGTGTCTGACTGTGTCTTGTAAGCCCTGCAAGCCGGCTCCTCCCTCCAACATAAAGAGGTGAAGGTCGGCGAATCACTTAGCGGCTTAGCCCCGTGTCGAACGGTGGGTGACATCGCTTTGATGTGGAATCAAGCGAAACGACGGCGATACAGTACTATACTTATAATTCATGTCGCGGGAACCAAATCATCACGCACCAAGTGTTCAAAACACAATGCACACTGATGTGCAAGATCTTGAGGGTCCTTTTTCATGTGTTCCTTGACAAAACATAGCAATCATGGATGTTCTGCACCAGCCAACCTAGCTTTCATCCTTGTAGCCGCCACTGGACCGGCCACACCAAGAGGAGGCCAGGTGGACCAGCCCACAAAACCGTCCCCGCCACACCAAACCGCCACGCCCGCACGCCCGCTAGGCGACATGTCGCCCGCCCGCCTCCCAATCCCGCTTCACGAACAAAAGCTTCTTTGGCCGCACCTGAGCTCGATCCATGGACGTCCCGACTCGGATCGACCCGAGGTCAAGCAAAACAGGGCGTTTCCGTGTGCGTGTGTGTTGCCCTAAGTCACCCAAATTAGTAATTTTACTAACCATACATTTACGTACATTTTTGGTTTGACTAAGGAAAGTTTAGTTAAAAAAAATTACATACATGTAATAGTAAGTCCAATTTAGTTTATGAGTAAATCCAATTTAGGTTATGAGTAATTTTTAGGTTAATAGCAAATTTTTGTGAGCATGATTTTGAAGCAGAAAATGTCTCAATTTATATGAGTTGGCTTTGTCCAAAGAGGCAGGTTTTCTACAGGACAACATGTACTTGAGGATATTTGCGCTATGGATTTTTGTTTCTGTTGACTGCGCATGCCAGGAGGTGTTGACTTCGCGTTTACTTGAAGAGATTGCATTTACTTGAGCATGTGTACCCTTCTTGACTTGAACAAAACCTTTTTACTTGAGTGTGTCTACTTGAGGGACGAAATTTACTTGAGGATATAGACTTTTCTTGACTGTAGGAAGAAGAGCATTCTCTGATTCTCTGATGGTCCCTTATCCTCCTGCAACCCTTCTGCCCAGCCATGAGCTGCTGGTTTCTTCTTTGGCTGTTCGGTCTCTCCACTTGCAGCAGGCCTTTTCAAAGAGTTGGCCTTTGCCTTTGACTCTGGTTTGCCCTTTCCTTTTGCTTTTGCTTTGGGACTCTTTCCTTTAGGGCTCTTTGCTTTTGGGCTCTTTGCTTTGGCAGCAGGTTTCTTCTTCACAGGTGTACTGGGTGTTTTTTGCTCAACCTCTTCCTTCTCTTCAGGTGTGACTTGGCCCATAGGAATTTCTTCGTCTGCCATGCCAACAAGCTACTGCACCTATCTTTCAAATCGCTCTTTGAGATCAATCTAGCTGCAAAAGTAAACAACAACCAATAAGCCAGCTTTGCAGCAAACTCTCAACAACTTCAATTTGAACAACATACAATGCAGATCAACTCTTTGTGCAAGAGCATTACATTCTCAGGTAAAGGATAAGCCCACAAGACTGCTAGGTATGTTTATGCTGACAAGATGCTGCAGAACATCATAGCTTTTCATAAAATCTGCCAAAAACCTGCATGAATTTGTGATGCACTTCTGATGTACTTTTAAAAGTACATCAAAAGTACATCAAAAGTGCATCGATAATTCATCAACATTTTATCTCAAATTTATAGTTTTTTGAACTAAGTGCCACAGTTCGATGTACTTTGCGGGCGATTCGATGATCTTCAGCTGATCTTTGATTGAGTTTTGATACTCCTGAATCTCCTTCAGCAGTTGTTCATCCGCCTTCACATATCTACGATCAAGCAACTTCAGCGCCAGCTTGAACAGGTCTGGCGTGCTCATCGTTGGTGAGTGGAGGCTGGCATGAAAAGAAAAGAAGCCAGTGCGTTTGGCTTCAAGTGTAATCATTGTACCTAGTGTACGGGTTGCAGGCCAGTCCGGATACACATCTGTTTCTGGTGCAACTGCACTGTCATCGCCGCCAAGTATTGCTCTGCGTACCTTCGAGAACATGCGAACTACGCCTCTGAGAACCTTCAAGGTGTTCTTTATGTAGGTCCATGATATGCCGCTTGGCAGTGAGCTCCAATGTTCAGTTGCTTGGCCTGTGAACAACGACAATGAGCGCCAATGTTGCTCAATGGCAGCAATAGCGCCAAGCAGTACCCGCACGAGTGGCTGTGCGTTTGGCATTGCGTGCGTGAGTATGCTGGCTATGAACACAAAATCGCCGTAGTTGTGTGTTGCATCCGCCTGCTCCAGGTCCAGCTCGTACCATACCTGCTCCACGTCCATCCTCCATGTCGGTGAAGACTGCGCGGTACATTTCATCAACCCTTGTGCCGGGTGTGAATGACAAGTGCATCCTTTGATCCATCGCCAGTGCCAACAATGTAAATGCGAGTCTCGTCATCGGCATGGTGAATAGTGTCAAGATTGGCGCTGCACTCTGCACAGGTTGGTTGGGCTTATGTCGCAGCAGCACATTGTACTGCTCAAAGCATTTCTCCTGGAGATGAGGCAATGGCCAAGTGGGTTTGATCTTGCCCTGTGTCTTGTCCACACTCACAAACAGACCATGGGCTAGCAATTGGTCTGGCTGCAACTGCTTTGTCACCATGTCTCCCCCGTCTATGAGCTCACGCTGCAGGTCATTCAGTTGTTGGACACGTGCCTCCTCCGGTAGATCTGCCCGTATTGCGCTGTTCACGTCTGTGAACTTCTTGAGCGCTCTACGTAGATATGTTTCGGCTGACACCGCAGCATAGTCAAGCATGGCTCCATCCACAGCACCATCCAACAATGCTTCACGGCGTTGGCTGTGTCATGCTCCGGCCTTGCGTGCTTGTGTTGGCAGACTTGCAGTTATCCTGTCTTGGTTGAGTATTGAGTGGCGTGTGAGCTGTGTATTCAGTGTTGAGACTTGATTGGAAGCCCTGTCAAGTCGTCAGTATATAGGCGGGCCCATGACCAGAATGAACGAAAAAGACCAAGCAATGCCAAGTTTGGGAGCCCAGGCCTACCAAGAAGCATAAATTCAAGGCCTTCAAAGGGCTCCTGCCGCACCTCCTCAGGACAACACCCCCCCAAACACACCCACCCGACAACCACCTTACAAAGTAGAAGGAAATTCCCCGAAATCCTTCTTTGTACAGTCACTCCCAGCGTCTATACCCTCCAACCACCTCCGTTTCGGTTCGGTGGGCCAGGGGCGGGTGCCATTGGGGTTGTCTCCCGTGCCCACTGAACCTCAAGATGGGTTCACTCAGCTCTTCCTGTCCCTGCCGCGCCGGGCTCCGACCCACTGCCGCCGGGCTCCGACCCAGCTGGGCTTCCCGGACGAGTTGCCTTGAATGCAGCTTCTTTGGCCTATCGAAGCAGCGAACTCGGACGGATCCAGGCGGTATGTGGTAGGTACATGTAGGTGCCAAGACCCAAACCCTGGCCTTCCACGACTATGTTTAGAATGGTTGAGCTGGTTTCGCAATCTAACATTTGTACCAATGATTGATTGTTCAGGATTCAGAATACTGAATCAATGGTGGTTGGAAGGCTAGGGCTAATAGTGAAGACTGTAAAATGAACAAACATGAAAAAACACACATGAAACAACTATCCTTATCGGAATGGTTGTTACATCTCTATATGGTTGTGTTATTCATGTTAACCGTCTACATGTGCGGGACTAGTCGACATCCTTGAAAACTGCCTGGCCTATACCTCAAAGAAGGACGTCGACATGCCTCAATGTCAAGGGTCTAAGGTCGGTATGGTTGTTTGACCGGCTCTTCTTGCTTCAAGGAATACAAACCAACGCGTGGTTGTCCGTGCATGGGCTGGAAACGGGTGCTTGCAACTCTGACCCCCCACATTTCCATCAGGCACACAGAAAGTATCAGTACAAGCTTTGATACGCTTCGATCAATGCTGAGAATGAACCTCCCTTCAAAACCGAAGGAATGGTCAGTATTTGTTGAGAGCAGCACTCAACTTGTGTAGTTTTTGCTTTCCCTACACCCCGGGCTACACCCCCCCCAAAAAAGAACATATGGAATCTGGAAGCAAGCCTTTGAGACTCTTTGATGCTTCGAGGGCAACTTTCATCTCCTAACATCTATATTGGGTCTATCCTATTACCTGTACAGGCTTGCTAGGCCCAACATCTATTCTATACAAACCATGTTCTTTTGCGGCGCTGCCAAGCAGCATCCACAGCATACTGCGCGGCATTGTCCCTGGCAACTGCTTCGCGAAGCGGAGCTCGGGTCCAACCATTCGGGTGCAAATGGAACTTCTACCAAATGATACAGGATGTTCTGTAGACATGTTAGGAAGTCGTTGAGTAAGGATAGAGGTGTAGCTGCTGTAGCTATACCCAGTTGTTGGGACTGGGTAGCTAATTCGGAAACACAAAAAAACACATGAAAAGATAACCAGCGCTTTCGGTAATGATGTTGCCTTTCAATCCTTAAATGCAGTTCCTGGTTCGGTCGGCCCGTGTATGACCTGTTGTCTAATTGGTGCCTTCAGTTCCTACTTGAGTCTGATCATTTTAAGAGTGGACCTCGGCGAAGACTTGGCAATCTTTGGATGACTTGCACACTGCATCCTTCTACCTCTGTTCAACCAGATTTTGAGGTGTACAGCTTTGAGACCCCATGACGCAACGAGTGAGTCGACCCGGTTCCACGAACCTCAGAGCCGGGGCCCCAGTCGTACATGATTTGTTTTTTGATCCTCCCAGACGCGACCCTGGGCCCTCATATCGAGGGGTCGGACCCGAATCCTCTGGAGGGGTCTGGGGTCTCAATTCCCTAGGCCCTAGGTGTTGAGGGACCAGTTGGGCTGTTTGGAGCGTCTGGGCTTGTCCCAAACCTTTCGTTTCGGTACGGAACTCCACTCCAGTCGGGTCTATCTAGAGAGATCCACAACCGGACGTCGGGTGGTGCCCACGCACTCGGACCCCCCTTTCTGGAGTTCAACCCCTCAGAATCGGTCAGCCGGTCAGCGTGTTTCATCACGCGGAGTGGTTCAGCCTTTTTGTTAAGTGATGACCAATGGCGGTCTCCCGGGGATGTGTGGCCTCAACAAGAACCCACTGACTAAGTTGAAACAGTCTGAAGTGAAGGCATCAGCATGGCGCTGTCACCAACACCACCGGAACAATTTCCATGCACAGTCTCGTGCTGGCGAGAGGCAAAAAATAGTGACAAAATACTAACCCAGTGCAACAAAAACAACGTCAGAGAGAACAACCACTTTATTTTGACATAGCGATCATACTGAACAAAACAAAAAAACACGTTCAGTCAAACCCTTCCCAAAACTGATGTGATGAACACAATGACGACAATATATACAATATAGTGTCACCTACCAATTTCAAAATAACACCTGGACCAATTTTAACAAATGGACCAACTTTGGGAGATCAAACGGCAACGCAACAAACATCGGTTAAGAACTCAGTTGGTTTATGATTAAAGTGCTACAGTGGTCGCATACCCTATCTGTCGACGAAAAAACAGGTGTGTGAAGAATCCCCGCCCTTCCAGGTGCCCCTGCGTGTAGGGGTCCAAGTCCGCCCCGGTGACGTTCATCTCGAGCTCATCATAAGCCTGTTCTTGAGGTTTTTGGGCACGGCACCAAGTGAGGTAGCACGATCATCCCAAAGTTTACAGAACACCAAGCAGTTCCAAAGAACCGCAACACGTTCTTAGTGCGTGTTGGAATTGATTCCCGAATGCGTAGCGAAGGGTTCCCGTTGTTTATAGTTGGGGGTCTGGGGGTTGGAGCTGTGTTTGCATGGCTTGCGGTCTGTCGTCGTCTCTCGTCGTTTGTCGTCGTCGTCGCGTCTCAAATTCGAGGCCATTGGGGGAAGCTTTTGCAGATTTAGTGGCAGGCGCAGCGCTTGGTGAACCTCGAAGTGCAGATTTCGTGGCAGGCGCAGTACTTTGTGCTCTCACTCTCTCGCTCCCTCACACTCTCACTCTCACCCACATTCACTCTCACTCTCCCTCACGCACTCACTCACACTCCTCACACTCACACTCCTCACACTCACTCACACTGCTCACACTTGAGTGACTGCCGAGTTTACGGAGATTCGACACCACCGGGTTCTACGGAGTTTCTTTCCAGAGCTTTCAAGCTCACATATCAGCCACAAGCCAACGTGTGTCACAGAGTTTGCCTGCCCAGCTTGCTCTACTTCAAGGCAGGATTATCTTGACAATTTTGCAGCAGGCGCGAAGAACGGTTCTGACCCACCTTCAGAGCACATTTGAGAGAGATATCCACGGCAGAGTGTGCAGTCTGGAATGGAGAGAAAAAGGTGATGCGTATATTGTCCTGAAATGTGATTAAGACCAAAAGGTATTTCTATACATGAAGATGATGGTAAACAAATTCAAATAGTCCTTTAACTGGCATGATGAAACATGAGCTTAAACTAACGAGAGGCTAATGAGTGGAACATTCGACTGAAGCTTAATTTGGGTTGGAATTGTTCATTACCCACGGCCTCCAACCCGAAATGAAATATGTTTTTTAATGAAGATTGAAAATAACAAACCAATTTTTTTTAAACATGTAAATGTTGAAAAACTGCAAGTGAATGTTAAAAAGGATATGTGAAGCAATCCTTTAAATGGAAACCATGGAACAAATATCACCCAACTGGCTTTACATGTGACAAGTTTAGCGTAGACGACATTCACAAATCAATGGTACAATATCTCACTGGATGATAAAAAACATTCTGGTACTTTTGGCATCATATCAGTCTTTTGAACACTTTGGTTACCAGGTTGTAAATATTGGGCAGACATGTTAAACATGTTAAACTTGATGGTTGTCAGGTCTTAATGATATATCAAGAAGAACAATGTTAGATATACTTTATGTAGATCTGAAACAACTTTAGCAAACATTTGACTTTAACAGGTTTATTTTAGAGGATAGCAAGTAGTTCAGTTGTGAGAGCCACCAATCATTCACTTTTGGGAATTTTTCCGGTACAGCGGCCATTTCATCTTGCAATCATGCACCTTTTGAAAAACATCCGCTATATGGGAAATCAAGAGATTTATGTAGCATGTTAAGGTCAAATGATATATCCGAAGGAATGTCAAATGTTTTGCCAGAACGTACATCACAGCCAAGTCAGACCATCTGTCACAACGCATGTCTGATCACATGCCAGCTTGCTGCCAGAACACATGTCAGAAGTGCATGCCAGACAACTTGTCGGATTACATGTCAGACTTCGTGGCGGGATCTGCATGCCAACGAGGACGTCAGAACACATTCCAGAACAATTTCCAGCCTTTACGATAGCTTCTGTGTCAGAACATGTAGCAGAATTGACGCCGTCAGAACAGTGTCAACGCGCATGTCAAGTCTAGTATGTGTCAAGTTTTTTAAGCAAGCTGGGATGGTGAGGCCAAGGATTCGGTGCAGAGACGAAGGGTTCGGTGCAGAGAACTCTGTAAGTGCAGACGGATTTTTGGAAACCATTTCTCTTGCTGACCGGCCTGGTGATGCTTGCGCGGCCTCGATTTAGACTGTTGACTTTGCGTGTGGCAAAACCTTGTAAGAGTAGACCACACACATGGTTGGCAACTCTACATGTATGATCTTTCTCTAGATGGAAAAAACAAGATGGAACCCACGAACCTGAATGCAAACACGTTCGAAAAGCTACATACGTCCAAATGACACTCTTGTAGGACACTCTTGTGGGACACTCTTGTGGGTCACTCTTGTAGGAAACTCTTGTGGGACACTCTTACGGGACACTCTTGTGGGACACTCTTGTGGGACACTCTTGTGGGACACTCTTGTGGGACACTCTAGTAGGAAACTCTTGTGGGACACTCTTACGGGACACTCTTATGGGACACTCTTGTGGGACACTCTTACGGGACACTCTTGTAGGACACTCTTGTCGGACACTCTTGTAGGACACTTGTGGGACACTCTTACGGGACACTCTTGTAGCACACTCTTGTCGGACACTCTGGTGGGTCACTCTTATGGGACACTCTTGTCGGACACACTTGTGGGACACACTTGTGAGACACTCCTGTAGGACACTCTTGTAGGACAAACTGGTGGGTCACTCTTACAGGACGCTCTTGTAGGACACTCTCGTGGGACACTCTTGTGGGACACTCTTGTGGGGCACTCTTGTGGGACACTCATACGGGACACTCTTGTGGGACACTCTTGTAGGACACTCTTGTGGGACACTCTTGTGGGACACTCTTGCGGGACACTCTTGTAGGAAACTCTTGTGGGACACTCTAAAAGAACACTCTTGTGGGACACTCTTGTGGGACACTCTTGTAGGACACTCTCTTGTGGGACACTCTTGTGGGACACTCCTGTAGGACACTCAACTCTTGTAGGAAACTCTCGTGGGACACTCTTGTAGGACACTCTTGTGGGACACTCTTATAGGACACTCTTGTGGGACACTCTTAAGGGACACTCTTGTGAGTCACTCTTGTGGGACACTTGTAGGACACTCTTGTGGGACACTCTTACGTTACACTCTTGTAGGACACTCTTGTGGGACACTCTTGTAGGACACTCTTGTGGGACACTCTTACGGGACACTCTTGCAGCACACTCTTGCACTCTTGTAGGACACTCTTGTGAGACACTCTTGTGGGACACTCTTGTGGGACACTCATACGGGACACTCATACGGGACACTCTTGTGGGACACTCTTGTAGGACACTCTTGTGGGACACTCTTGTGGGACACCCTTGCGGGACACTCTTGTAGGAAACTCTTGTGGGATACTGTAGGACACTCTTGTGGGACACTCTTCTGGAACACTCTAGTAGGAAACTCTTGTGGACACTCTTACGGGACACTCTTATGGGACACTCTTGTGGGACACTGTTGCGGGACACTCTTGTGGGACACTCTTAAGGGACACTCTTGTGAGACACTCTCGCGGGACACTGTTGCGGGACACTCTTGTGGGACACTCCTGTGGGACACTCATATGGGCCACTCTTGTGGGACACTCTTGTGGGACACTCTTGTAGGACACTCTTGTGGGACACTCTTGTGGGACACTCTTGTGGGACACTCTTGTAGGACACTCTTGTGGGACACTCTTGTGGGACACTCTTGTGGGACACTCTTGTGGGACACTCTTGTAGGGCACTCTTGTGGGACACTCTTGTAGGAAACTCTTGTGGGACACTCTTGTGGGACACTCTTGTAGGAAACTCTTATGGGACACTCTTGTAGGACACTTGTGGGACACTCTTGTAGGACACTCTTGTGGGACACTCTTGTAGGGCACTCTTGTGGGACACTCTTGTGGGACACTCTTATAGGACACTCTTGTGGGACATTAACTCTTGTGAGACACTCTTGTGGGACACGGTTGCGGGACACTCTTGTGGGACACTCTTGTGAGACACTCTTACGGGACACTCTTGTAGGACACACTTGTGAGACACTCTTGTGGGACACTCTTGTGGGACACTCACACGGGACACTCTTGTGGAACACTTTGTAGGACGCTCTTGTGTGATACTCTTGTGGGACACTCTTGTAGGAAACTCTTGTGGGACACTCTTGTAGGACACTCTTGTGGGACACTCTTGTGGGACACTCTTAAGGGACACTCTTGTGAGACACTCTTGTGGGACACTGTTGCGGGACACTCTTGTGGGACACTCTTGTGGGACACTCCTGTAGGACACTCTTGTGGGACACTCTTGTAGGACACTCTTGTGGGACACTCTTGTGGGACACACTTGTGGGACACTCTAGTAGGAAACTCTTGTGGGACACTCTTACGGGACACTCTTATGGGACACTCTTGTGGGACACTCTTCGTACGAGACTTCCTCCAAAAGTCACGCGTCAAATCTCAAAAACGAGCGTTTCGTAGGAGACTTCCTCCAAAAGTCACACGTCAAGTCTCCAAAACGAGCGTTTCGTACGAGACTTCCTGCACCTCCGACTCTGCCACAGAGTTTCCCAAGCGGCTGGTATTGGCCTCAAAAAAGCCAGCAGCTGAGAGCACCAACACAAAGACAAAACACGAATACACCAACATACTTCTCCTCACCACATCATGAAGTGGCATATGCATGTGAAGATGAGCATGAGCCAACTGTCTGTTCTCCTCTCCGCTCCATTTTGCGCCATCAAAAACACGAGTGGCCAAGAGTCATGGAAGCAGGGATGCCAAGCCCAAATTCGCCACTAGGGGTGCCCCCCGCCAACTCGCTCACGCTCCACTCGAGTCTGGTGCTTCATGAAGTGTGAGACCAATGGGGCCAAGCCGGTGGCGCCCCTTCAAGCATCTGATAAATGCAAACGACAATCACAACCTTGGGAGGGTGCGCCCCACCACTCTGGAGCCAACTGAATCTCCAGGACAGGCCACCAACCTTCATTGGTGGGCTCCTCTTCAGGAGCATGGTCATCGATGTCAGGTAAATCGGCCCAGCTAAAAAGCTTGTTGAGGGCGCGATACTTGCCTTGCGTGCCCATATAGCTGATCACTGACAGGCTGATGCCCGAGATCCCTTCCTTGCCGGCCGCTTTTGCAGGGCGGTTGTTGGAGTATTTCACCATGATGTTTGTCCCCTCTTGCAGCGTCTTCCTCAAACTTCAAGCAACCTCTCAATGTTCGCCCCCCAATAACTCATCATTGATTGTCTCGTCTTCTGTGGGCATCCCGTAGTTCCCAAGTCTCCGAACCGTCGCAAAGTGCTGCTCTTGCCCACCAAGTGATCGAGGAAGGCTTCTTCGCGGCTGCGGGAAAAGTGCAGCTGCGATTGCCGGTGGGTTCCGGAGAACCACTTTTGGCCAAGAGCGCAATAAGGGGCATCTTGGCGCCATACTGTGGATTTCTCGTCCAAGCGGAAACACCCATCGGAGCACACACATCACGCAGCCCTGCCAAGCAGTTTCGCGATTCCAGCCCCTCCAAACAACACCCGCTCACACGCCAATCCCAATGTGACAGCGACATTCACCTCTACCACAACCTGACGATTCCCTGCGCCTGCCACGAAAATCGCACTTCCACACCTCAAAACCCGGACAAAGTACTGCGCCTGCCACGATAAGTGACCATATCATCTCATGTGAGCTTCAAAAAATTTGCACCACACCACACGTTTGGAATGATTTCGATCCGTTCTGAGCACACTCCCATCCACCAAAATCGCCATTTCAGCTGAGACTTGTCACGAAAACCGAGCTTCGACGCCACACCCTGAAACGCAAATCCCAATGGCACGGCCACATCCAATACCCCCAAGACACGACTCTCCAAACGCTAATCCCAATGGAACTGCGCAGCAAACTGCGGATCTCACAAAACGCTGCGCCTGTGCAGCGAAATGCATCACGTTTCTTGCGCGACATGTCATTGTCATGCAAATCACAATGTAATAGCGGCGCAAACTGACACGTGACACATCCATGCTTCCTTATTGTGGAAGGAAATCTGCTTTTCAAAGTATGCCCAGCCAAACATGGCCGCAGCAGACCTCAGGTGCTGCAAACGAGCTTCCATCATCCCGACCTCATTTCTCAAGTCTGTCAGGGACTTCCCCGGCATCCAAGCAGGCTCTCATTCAGAGGCAGGGTTGGCACCAACAAATTTGGATCATGTCCCGCTTTCTCATGCACTTCCAACTTGGCAACCAGGGACTTTACCAAATGGAGATAGCTTTCTTGGTTGCTGGCAGCCGTGTGCCACCTTGTGGCCTGATTCCGGAATGTATTAATGCTCGTGGTCTCAAGTAGATCCGCGGAAATCTCAGTTTCCTTGAAGTGGAACTGGGCCAATTCATCAAGGCTCAATGAACCAAGGTCGCGGCCTTCAAACAAAACTGCTTCCACAGCCTTGTGCTCTTAGGGCAACTGCACCACCCGTGGTCATCGGAGACTCGGCAATGACAGTGGCCATAGTTCGTGCGGGAAAAGTCGAAAATCACACTCAAAAGTGGCGCGTCACAAATCGCAAACAGGCAGCTTGAGGTGAGATAGTTTCACACGTTCAAACTTGCACAAATTAAATAGAAAATGCACAAAACAAATCTCAAACTAGCAAACTTGCTCAAGATGACTACAAGCAAAACATCAAACTGTCAAGGATCTTCCAAGTTCAAACTTAGCTGAAAAACAAGCCAAACAAAACACAACTGTTTCACATGTCTCACAGCCAAATTCAACTCAAGCTACTGTCGCTCTAGTCGTATCCAACTGCAAACATGCAAAAACTGCAAAATTACAAAACAAACATGCTCAACAGCCAAGTCCAACTCAAGCAACTATTGCTCTAGCCCTACTCAACTGCAAACATGCAAACAACTCAAAAGCTTGCACAGTCACTCTTTATGGGTAGCGATCCCCTATCACAGCAACTGTAAACAGACACTTTCAAGTTCAAACTTCTCCTGGCCTCATTCCAGCTCTCGCTCGGATAGATTCCCTGCTTCTCTAAAGGGCGGCGTGTCTCTAAAACAGTGCAACCTGAAAGTCAAGGAAGTCAAGTAAACTCAAACAAAAACATACATCTCAAGTTCTTTAAGAACGAGGTACTGGCTATCCGGATTATCGGAAACGCAAACTGCATTCCATCTTCTCGTCGTGCCTCTTCTTCTCGACCGGCCCCTGCTCGGAGAAGAGATGGAAATCTTTTCCGCGTTCTCAAAAACCGTTTGCAGTCGGTTGCTGCGTGTCCTTTTTGGACATAGTGGTTAACCAGCGGCTCAGCTGCTGCATCCGCCGTTGTAGCGCAGGCGGTGGCGGCAGCACGAAGAATCGGCACCAAGCAAGAAGCCACTGGATAACAGTGAGCGGAAAAGAAGTGAAATGCGGATGGCTGTTCAGCTGCATGCTACTCGAACCTTGAAAGCTCTGGAAAGAAACTCCGTAGAACCCGGCGGTGTCGAATCTCCGTAAACTCGGCAGTGTTGTAGCAGGAGATTCATTGGGTTAATCCCAAAAGATAGACAATCCAACGTATGCAGAGAACGCTGAGTCGATATGTGATTCACGATGGCTTCGGCGACTCTCTTGCGAGAGGATCACACTCTGTACCCAGTGGGACGACAGAGCGGCACACACTTAGACAATGGGTTTTCGGTGACCTCTGTTCCACGAAAAAAAGGTGAGGGAACGGAATGGCGAGAAATTCAGCTCACTTGAAATGTTGAAAATGCTGTTTGCGCACATCTGCGGAAAGGCAAGCGGCTTACAAAGGGCAGAAAGCTGCTGAAGGAAAACTGGTTTTGGGAAATAGCATGCAAAAACCATGGAAACAAAAAGACAACGAGGAGGGGAACCAGTGGAGTCATTGTGTTCAGCGCAAGTACGTCCAGAAAGCGTCCTTTCTGGATTTCACGACCGGACTATCACTGTCTTCGTTGGGCAGTGAGTGATAGCGGTCCACTGCCCCCCTGCATCAAACAACAAGAACTCCTCGGGACGGAGTGTGACACACACACATCCTTGCAGGATTTTGTCACTGCAGTTAAAAAGATCATAGAGACATTTGATTACTGCGATTTCATTGTTCTGTTCATCGGGGGTGTATACCTGGCAGGCTAGCTTATAGCGCAAGAGAAAGGTGAGCTTAAGTGCTGTGCCTTCAGAGCAGGGACCAGGGATCAGATCAGAGAACATGGTTGAGTTGGAGGAAGGCGCTAAAGCTCCTATAGTCACAAGACGACTGGGTGCACTTGACTTACCTACCTTCCGCTGCTGCGAACCACTTGATCTGAAACCTTTGCCATTACTCCAAGTACCGGCTTTCCATGATTTTTCTATATACTGGTTGCATGAATGCAACGTTGCAACGTCGTGTGTATCAATTATCAATGGCTGTGGGAGAGAAACCTCAGGGCCGCTGGCGACGTCACAGGACAAGAGTTTTTGGTGCACATGGCGAAGGCCTGTCGCTGGAAGTGAAGGGAGGACAGCGGGGTGGCACATCGGAAACTAGTGTCGAGCTTGACGACGACCCCATTTTCACCCAAACAGTTTACTGTTAGGGGTTCTGAATTCTATTTCTTAAGGCGTGTCCGCCCTTTCTGTCACTGCTGGTGTCCGCCCTTTTCCGCTGGCCATGCAGCATTTCTATTCATTTGTCTCCCATGTGACTTCTTTACTTTTGTCTCCCAGGTTCAGTCACTGCTGGTGTCCGCCCTTTTCCGCTGGCCATGCAGCATTTCTATTCATTTGTCTCCCATGTGACTTCTTTACTTTTGTCTCCCAGGTTCAGTGCCTGCGCTGCTGGTGTCCGCCCTTTTCCGCTGGCCATGCAGCATTTCTATTCACTTCTCTCCCATGTGACTTCTTGACTTTTGTCTCCCAGGTTCGGTGCCTGCACTGCTGGTGTCCGCCTTTTTCCGCTGGCCATGCATCATTTCTATTCATTTGATTTCTTTACTTTTGTCTCCCAGGTTCAGTGCCTGCACTGCTGGTATCCGCCCTTTTCCGCTGGCCACGCCGCATTTCTATTCATTTGTCTCCCAGGTGACTTTTCCCCAAACAGGTTACTGTCAGGGGTTCTCAATGCTTTCTAAGAGTGTCCGCCTTGCTGCGGGACAGCGTGTCTTGTCTCCCTTCTTGTTGGTCACTGTGTCTGCCTTGCTCCCTTCTGTCTCCTTTTGTCTCCCTTCTTCTTTCCCTTCTTGGTCATTGTGTCCGAGTCCTGATATTCCACTCTTCCAGTCCCATGGTCTAGTCTGAGGGTGATCAAAGTCACATCGCATCTCCGCATCGCCTCGTTCCCGTCCAAAGAACGTAACAAGAGTCCCTATAGGGATCCGAGTACCCTCTCAGAAGGTGATTGGAGACATACTTTTATTATGTAGGTTTGGATCCCTGGGGAGTTTAAGAAACAACGTCCGCTCAGCTCCAACTCTCCCACTGGGCCTCCTTGATCTTTTTCTTCAAGAAGCCCTGAGTCAAGGAAGGTCACCCTTGTCTTTGCGCGTTTCGAGACTATGCCCTCGTCGATCAGAAAAAAAAGGCGGACCTAAGGTTGGGGTACACAAGAGAGTTGCTGGACTCATAAGTTTTTGTTGATGCAGCTTCCTTCCAGGTTCTCTGCCAATGTCTTCAGCTCTTGGTTTTGTCCACTATTTGTTTGCCGTTCATGGCAGCTTCCCCAGGCTTCAATCTTCTTGAGGGATGCTAAAGGGCACAAAACACATTCCACCTGGTTCCGTGACCGAACTTGATGCCCCAGGGGTCACAAACATTTACAAACAGGCCTGTCAATTTGGATGAACCTTACAAAGAAAAGGTCAGGTACTAAAAAGAAGCTGGTGCAGAGTCTTTCACCAAAAGTTGAGACTCAATGACCTTCTGCCGCAGGTATCCCAGAATTGGTTGAAGGGACAACCTACAGACCTACAGGAAAACCATGGTTTTCACCGCCCAATGGGGTTCCCGTAGACTTTCCCGTCAACCAATTCTGAAAAGGTAAGTCAAAGAATCACATCCGTTGCCTTTTGGCCACTGTGCTGCCGTGTTGTTCCAGGCACGACCAAAGTAGTTCTGCAAACTTGAACGACTCAATTGATCTGGTGATATCTGGCGATGGGTTCAAGTTTTGTACCCAAGCAACTCTGCAGATTCCGGTTCTTAAGTTTTAAACTCAAGCAAAACGAAAGAAAGACTCCTCGGTCGCACCACCCGTCTCTTCACGCCCGTGGAAACGCCCGGGCGGCCCGGTGGTTTGGGACGTCGACCGGCCCACCTCGGCGCCGCCCTTCTGCAGGGCCCGTAGATCTTGAAACCTCAGGCGAGGCGAGCGACACGACGCGTCGGCGTCGCGCTCCGCGGCGGCAGGGAGACGACTTCGCTTCGTGTGGACCTACAGGTCACCTGAACGTTCGGACCCGTCACCAGGGGGTAACTATAGGATAGTCGAACGTTCGGGTTCTTCTGATCTTCCTTTGCCTTGAGAATGCGGGCCCCGTTCGCCACACCATAACGGCTGGAGCCCCGTGCATCACTCGGTGGAGGGTCCGGTCAAAGCTCGGGTCTCCGCGAGGCGGAGGTGTGGAACTATCTGGGCTACCCTATACAGGTGAGAAATACAACTGTTTTTACAGTAAGTTGATCCTAAACATCCGAAAAACAGTACTCAATGAGGATTGCAGGACGATGTGGAAGAAAATCAAAACGTGTCGACTGCTTCTCCCCTCCCTCTCAGAACTCGTGACGACTCCACGCCGATTCGGCCGAGGCCGATGCGGGAAACCAGAGTGGATGGAGTCAGATGCCTCATGTTTCCAGGATCCTGCCTCTCAAAACTTTTGGATGGCATGTGTTTTCTGAATGGTGAAAGACTCTCAAAAGTCTTCCAGGATCGAACCTGGCTCGATTCAACAACAACTATTGAGCATGGGGCCGGTCGGTCAGAGACAAAACATCTGCCAAACACTCCACGTATTGCGTAGATGCCGTATGATGTCTCTTCAATTCCTCAAACCTCGCTTGGCCTGAGTAAATATGTCAGTCCAAACAGGTCATGTCTGGATTCAGAACCTTCTTTTGCACCTATATCTGCCTATAGAGCCTGAGTGACCTCTATTTTGGAGGGTCAACTATCCAAAATATGGTCGTTAGTCGTTTCCTATCAAAACAAAGGCCACTCAGGCTCTAGGTGAATCTTTGGGGTGGTTTTGGGGGGGTCTTTCTGGGGCGGCAGTCTCATGAGCAGTCCCATGGGTGGCGTCTGGGGTGGCGACCTCAGCCGAGTGGCGCACCAACCCCGGGCACTTCACCCGCGTCGGTATTCCCGATGAAGGGCTCGCCGTACTCGGTGTGCTGCACCTGGCCAGGAGATCCGCATACTTACTACGTCGCGAGGCTCGTCATAGCTGGGCCAAAGAACATATATAGCTCAAACGAAGTGCGTAGATCGATGCAACATCACTGCGTTGGCAACGTTTGAGAAGTTAAGCACAAATCTAACCCAGGTAACTACACAAACACCACGACTTTTAGTAACATGCAAAAAGGGTGACATATGCCGAACTGCGATGACTTGCATCCCGTTTGTGAGAATCCCACTTGTGGAAAAGAACCAAATGGCACAACCACCCAGTGGTGGTTTGTCGAGAAAACTCATCTCCGAGGCATCCAATTTGTCCGTTTCTTAGGTGAGAGTAGATCTATATATATCTGCAAGTTTCAACTATGTTCAACTCTATGAACATAGGGAAAGAAACGCAAAAGCTGAAAGAAGTATACAAACAGGTGGACAGTGCCGACCTCATCACACCTCAAGTCATCACACCTCAGGGTCTCGCCTCGCACTCGAAACACTTGACGCACTCGACTCGACGTCTCCGAATGACTCCTTTTTGTGCAAATCACATCACGTTTCAGTGGTTAAAGCGACAAAGAGGTCCAAAAAATATGCGGGATTGTTAACAATTACGAGCTAAACATGGAAGTGGACACTTCCCGCTGGTCACTTCGAATCGTTCGTTTTTAACTTAATGTTCGGCCCTTCAATGTTTGGACAAAGGGTGACCGTATCATGCCATATCAACCGCACATCGTATCTACTTTGCAAGCCCCATGACCAGCCATGATCGATGCTTAGATATGTGTGCGTCGGTTTGGCAGTGGCGGAGTTCATAGATGTTCCATCCACACTCTCTGTTGATCGTTTGCTTTGTTGTCCATATATGTAACCCCTACAGTAGGGATCCAAGTACCTTCTCAGAAGGTGGTACTTGGACCCTCAAAACCTACAATAAGAGTGTCTCCAATCACCTTCTGAGAAGGTACGACTGGATCCCTAGCGATATGTAACATTGCCAGTGGCAGCTTCAAGTGCTTCGGACGGTGCGGATCACAACCTGCATTGGCTGCTAGGGAGCTAAGTTCCCCAACTTTCGTTACAAATAGACCTACACTGAGCACGGGGTTGGCACAAATCGACCTAGAGACTCCCTAAAGTCATCATGGAAGTGGATTTCTCACCGAGGAGAATGTGGCGAACGCATTGGTTCACCCGATGGCACGTGTCGGCCGCGGGGTCTTAAGACGCCACGACCCCCTTTGCGGTGAAGGACCACGCCTCATCCAGGCCTGGCGTGGTCAAGTCTTTGGTCCACTGAGAGTGGTTGTGTAGCTAAAGAGGGGTCTGCCCCCTATAGCGCTGGCTGGGTAGACTATGGCAGACTGGTCTATTTCCTGAACGTTCCAGGGGGTCGTTGCTTGGTGTAAAGAAACATAGACAGGTTTAGACGTCTCAAGTCTCTTCACAAACAAAAGCTTGAGCAGCCAAGACGTCTGGGTTTGCTGACCTTTATATAGAGCCCGAGTCGCGGTGGAAGGAGGGCATTGAGGGTTCTACTGATCAACAATGTGCAGAACGGCACAAAATTGCAAAATGTAATACATTACAAACAGATAAACAAAACTGCTTATCTTGGCAATCTCAAGGACCTCGATGAGCTCGGCTGCTTCTGCCGAGGCAGAAGTCGGCAAACAAACCCTAGGGTTCAGGGCGCACCGTTGTTTTCATGGTCTGAATCCCAAAGAACCAGCTGTTTTATACTAAGAAGTTCACACTGCAAAACCTGATCAAACATGTTTAAAATCGTCCTTGAAGGCTAGGGCAAAGATTCAAGTTCTGTCCTGACATTTTCACCACATGACTGTGGGTCTTCTAACCCACCCGGACCCATGCGGTGCTTTCTATTCTGTTCATTCGTCGGAACAAACCAGGGTGTCCAGGTGCCATAACCCACAGCCACATGCCAACGCCCCAAACCACCTGTTGTTCTCTTGTTCGGTGCACTCACCGCCTATCCAAACCTAGGCTCCTCGCGTTAGGGCACTTCTTGCTCAGTTCTTGTTCGGCGTTGTTGGTTGAAGTCCATTACGGAGGATGAACAGAACAATCATCATGTGCAACTCCTTTGTTGGTGCGAACAGGTAGTGATGGCCCCAAATAGGTCTTCCGTACTCCACAGCCCACTGTTGCGCTCGTCAGTATTGATCCGAACCTATTTGCAGCTTAGGATGTATCTGGGGTTGGGTTTTTGAATTGAAGATTGGGTTGTTCTTTTTGCAAACTTCATGGAGGGAAATCTATTATGATCTATGATTATATGCATACTCAGGCATACTCGATGAATTATGTTATCAATGAATGCAACTTCATTGAACGACAACGCATGTCCTCCGGTTGGGAAGTGTATCTATAAGCAGGTCAGAACCTAAAAACAAGCACTCCTTAAGGACCTTCAGTACGTGACCTCTTTGGAGTCTCTGTTTGTGACCTCAGCTACTGGGGGTCACGAATTGAAGAGGTCCGACTCCAACCCACAATCGAAGTCATGACAGCTGATGTTGGACTCCGGCTTACTGGCGACTCGCTGATCTCTTCGGAGTTTCACGGAAAAACGGTTCGCCCCATACATAGACCCATGGGTCTTTGACCCTACAAGTCAATGACCTCATTGTACTGGGTCTTTGGACTTGTAGGCCTTGTAGGGGGATTATATCCCTCTACATTCACTTCCCCCCCTGGCCCCTTTCAACCTTCCCAAGTAATCTGTGTCTTTTTTCAGCCAGTCCCATGGATGGTCCGAACTCCGGCGCTTTCTTCGGCACCGTCCTTCATCCGATCTCGGAAACTTTTTTGGCATCTACAGGTCTCAGTGTCGAGCACATCACCGTACCTGAGAAGTTACGACTGGATCCCTAGGGCCCTAGACCAGTGTAACATTGCCAGTGGCAGCGCTTCAAGTGCTTTAATAGGGACCAGTCAAGTCTCTCCCGACTTCGCCCCCCCCCTTTTTTCGTTCGGCGGCAACTGGCTTTGGGCCGACACGCAAACGCTCGGTGCTCGTCCGCGCCTTTGGGTCTCAAAACACTCAGCGCGTCCATAAAGCTGCTCCTTCTTCGTGCTGGAGCAAGCGGCGGAGCGGCTGCGGCTGCCTCTTCCAGGGCGGAGGGCGTTGCAATGGACCGCTGCGGGCACTGGTTTTCCTGCTGAGTCTCAGAGACATGACACACGGAATATCTGCGTAGTCTACGAACTGCACAAGAGCTGGAAGTACCATTCTCGCGGCTATTAAAGCTGTAGAAGATTATAGAAGTTGGTCTGGTCTTGGGCTTCTTGGAGCAAGTCAGTACTTTCAATGTGAGCCAATAGCAATACCTCCCAGGTTCACAATCAGCGGTCTAGTATGGACTTTGAACCCGCCAACATCTCCCGATGTCCACCACTTCACCGAGACTGGGTGGTGATCTGAATTTCTGCATCTGTGAGGTCAAAGCCATGTTCAACTGAGGTGGCCATGAAAAACAATAACAATAACACCTGGTGAAACAGGACATGAGACATGGTGAAACTTATAATCACTTCACCACCGGAATCGCGTGGATTGGGGTGTTCATTCCGTGTCCGATGTTCATTGATGTTCGATGGCTGGGTTCCCCCATGTGTCCATCCGATAGCAAGCCTAAAGACCAACCATTTCACCCCCGCGCATCGAAGGGTTCCTTGGCAGATCTTCACGGAACCCGCTCTACAGGGTGACCGGGGACCGGCTTCCGTAGCATGACCGCCGGGTAGTGGTCGGTCTCGGTGGTGTTTTGGCCGTTCCTCCCACAACACCGCTGGATTGATCCCAGACACTCCATGGGACTGCCATATATGCCTACATGGACCCCGTTTTCAACCACCCCAACTGATCGGTAAATATGCCAGTCCCATTAGTCGTGTCTGGGGATATGAGATCTAGGAGTGTTGTTGAAGGTTGAAACGCGCAGAATCGACCAGGTCCACTGCCACCCTCTGAGGTACAGTGATGTGTTCGACACTTTGATGTAGGTTCGGAGGGTCCAGTCATACCTTCTGAGAAGGTATGTGGAACTTTAGGGGATCTAGTGGGGATCTACCAATCACGCAAAACAGTCTAGGCCATCCGAAGTTTGATCTTTGCCTTGCCTGCAGAGCTGCTCTAAGGAAACAACTACAGTTACAATACACGCAAAAACGGCCACATCTCCAGCCTCCAAGAAGGAGGCAGGTTCCATTCGCACACGGTGCACTGGCCCAATGGACCTTGCAGCTGGCTATGCTGAAGATATATCGTTTTTGCATGTTTATCGTTGAAATCGTGAATTAGAACAAAACTAAGCAAACAAAGTCGATCGATAGATTCATAAGGTAAGATCATGTAAGCCAAAACAAAATAACTTGAGGTTAAGACCAAATAAATACCACAGGCGCATGGATTGGGAGTTGTCAGCATGTCCCATCAAATGGTACCCATGGTGTTTAAACTCATAACAGGCTTGAGAGGAGCCTACAGCAGGTGCCAATTGAAGTTCTCCTGCCTTGCGTTTCCACGTCAAAAACAAATACTTGCCATATGGCCGTGGGTCAAAACCAGGATACCGTGCTTAACCCGGAAGGTCGTTCGCTACATGGTGGACCAGGGCTCCAGCTTTCGGACACCCAAAAATGAGGCATTTCTGGTCCGAAAGTCCCTGGAGGCCAGTTTGAGGACAGATCCAAAAGCACCTTATGCCTTGACCAATCAGTTTGAGGAATCAATGTCCGCACTAGACAACACAAGAACCCATAAAACACAATTCCGAGATCCAAGAATTCCGAAGATTTGTTGAGCTTATGAGCTTATCCCCAGCACATCATCTCAGACTCTAGATGTGAAACCGTTGAACTGTTCGTGGGTGCCGCCATCGTCTCAACCTTTCAACTCCAGAACTACTGTTCTGAAGGAAGCGGGAACCAAAACTTATTCAGAAGGGGATTCACTCAGAGGGAGCATAAAAATCACAAGCAAAACCACCAAGCCGAAGGCCAGGTAGATTCCAACTCCTCTCCGTGGGAGAACTGCAACCTTCCTTTGTAATCAACCTTCAATGCATACGCTATGCATGCAAACGCCTGCCGTAACCGCTGGCCTACCGTAACGACTGGGTGTCATGCTGTGGATGGACTGGGTGGTCTAGCTGAGCGAATGTTGAGGTTCCACACGGGCACCAAGCCTGCGCCAGCAATGGACATCTTTAAGTAGCAAAGCTTTTGTTTGATGCGGCCCTATACTCTAGGGCTCCTGTCCCACATCCTCAGAAGGTAGTGACAAACCCCCTTACCATCGCGGTCGTGAAAAAATATATGCTTTCACTACGACTACGAAACAAGCAGCAAATCTGCCCCGCCTCATCGAGCATGTACCGCAAAGTTGCTGGCATGGCTCTTGTCTCGTGGACTTTGCTGAAGTTTTGTTGCGTCGACTTCGCGGTCGCTCTAACTCACTGGAAGTTCCACGGGCTTTTGTCGGTTAACCACACAACAGCTAACATTGCTGCCTCTTGTGAAATGGTATCGATAAAAATGATCGAACACACATGCAAAAGCGCTTGTCCAAATAGGACATTCGCATCGTCCAAACCACTTGGATACAAAAGTATGGAGCCTGCCACTTGGCAACAACAAACACGATGTTGCTGATGATAGTGAAGGAGAGTGCAGTGCTGAGTGCTGCCACGTTTTCTTTATAGAACTCTAAAACTGATCAAGCGGCCCCCTCGAACCCTGGGACCACTTCTTTAGGGTCAACGTTGGCTCCAAAGAAACACCACGATCAGCACCAGCGAACGAACTGCCATGAACTGCCCAGAAGATGCGGCCCACCCCTGCAACTTCGTTCGGAGCAGCTAGAATCTTCCAAGTTCGGTTGTTTCCTAGATTGGACCCCCCGAGAAAACATTGTTCTATGGCTATACATGGCTATACATAGACTTACTGGTGCGACTCGTAGGGACTATGGGAATGGATCCAGAGGGCCAAAAGGGGTGGTTCATTCCCTCATTCCCTACGAGTCGCACGAGTCTGTAGACACCGAGGAATTCCTCGGTGCCGGTGGAGGAGCCGTTCGTTCGACCGGGATCGGACCGTTGAAGCGGTGCTGGAACGAACGCCATGGGACGACGGCATGGGTCGGGGACGAAGTGGCATGGGTCATGAATTCATGGTAAATCGATTGTATAGTGGATTGAGAGTAGATGGATGTAGATTAGATGGGGTAAATGTACAGTTATATGTTTCCAGTTCCATCGGATAGTCTGCGTCTGATGGATTCGGCCTGAGCGTCCATTGTCAGTCCCCTCTCTCTTGCCATGCTCAGTCCCGTTAGGACCAACAGGGTACGTGAAGGACGTGACTTGCCAGCGCTTGCGCGGCAAAACCAGGCAAGTGAGAAAGATTGGCATGAACATGTTGAGAAACTCTGGACTCAATTCGAAGTGAAGATCTAGGAATCCCAATATGTCTCTTTAAACTTGTAAGAGAAACATATTTATCCAAAGATTGGTCCCTTGGCATCTCTGCTTGGGCAGAGTGATCGTTGCGCCTTGGAATCGCTTGGCGAGTTGTCTGACAACCTACTCTGGATTGACAACAGGTGTTGCCACCTGATTTGTGTGAAACCTCTTGACCCATCGCCCACAAAGGGAAAACATGGTGGTTTGTTGGATGTTTTGCTACGTGATGTGCCATGCTTGAAGTGTTGCACAACAGTGGTGGAAGTGCTACACCACACGAAATGGAACTGACGGATGCAGGAATTAGAATTCAACCCTCCCGGTTTCGAATTTCCACGCCATGAATAAAGAAAAGAACGGTATCAAACAAAGTCTTCAATCCTTCCCCCTTCACCCAGTAGAATAATTCAACATCCCACATATATATATATATATTAATATATATGTTGTATATACATAACAAACAGAAGATTGGTGGATCCATGTGAATCCCCAAACCAGTGCCGCATCGCATCCCCTGACGCTTGGCGCACGCGCCTGCGCTTGCTGGAAATTGGCCTGGGCCAACTGTCTGGCTGTGGTCTTGGTAGTGTTGAGTCAGAGCATCCAACAAGTAGAAGTACGCACAAAACATGGTCCTTGTGAGCAAAACACTGTGGTTTCACTTGATGACAGGAAGTCTTGCAGAATCTCGAGGACCGCCGTCCGACGTTTCTTCCTTCCGACCTTGAACTCCGACAACATCATCTGTGTCTTCGCATGGCGCGCCTCAGCCACTGCTTTCACCCACCCTCAACCACTCCATGGAGATTCACAACTGGCCCCAAATATGGTCCTATCCTATCAAAAAAAGGTGGTCAAATGGGCTCTAGGTACTCTAAGCAACTACAGCAATCCCGCCACTGCGTTTGGTCTGGGGGGGTCCCCCATGAAGAAATATCTTGGGCATTTTTGGTGGATCGTATCTTTTGATTGAATCTGACATGATTCTTGACCTGGAAACAAAGGTAAGTTCTGGCAGTCCAAAGCAAACATAAATAAGTGGAATGCGGATTAAGGTAGACTCTTGATTAATACCCCCCCATTTGGAGTGTAAAATTTACATATGGTGGGGTTTGTTAATCAAGAGTCAAGAGTCCACAAGTCCACATTCACCACATATAAATATTCTAAAGGTTCATAAATGTTCCACTTTCAGCAAGCTTGGCTGAATAAGAATGTCACATTGGAGCCTTGGAATACTGAATATGGTTGCCTTTTTTGATAAAGAGTCTGATGGCAGGTGTCTGTTCATCCCATTCAGACCAGAAGCTCTTTCCGCAATTAGACATTTCCACACTATTTTAACCCATGCTCATCGATCACACATTTCAAAAGACAAGAAGAAGTCTTGCGATCACCACCAGCCATGGCATGAAATACATGCATACGACAAGTCGCGCACCAATGAGCTCAAAAACCCTTAAAACACAACAATAACTGGGCTTCAGGGGGATCCACTTAAAAAAGCTGGTCGCCAGTGGCTCTTTGGAGCCCGCAACAAAAACACGCCGAATGAACTCCTGGTTCCTCCGGCTGCGATCTGCCACCGGTGATCGGTCGGGCCCTGCCGGGCCGCCAGAACAACTATGGCCACAAGACACGGGAGTCTACACTCCAAGATTAAGATGGAACCTGAGAAAATGGACCTTTGGAAACTTTGGAAGACTGATTTCCTTTACAACCCACTGGTTTTCAGGTTCCATCTGGTTCCATCTTAACCTTCCGGGGCGTCGTCTTGGGGGTGTTGGAAGAGTCTGGAGTTGTAGAAGCCTTACCCTCCCGGTGCGCCTCGGCTTCCTCCAAGCGCTGCGACAGCTCCCCTGAAATGGAGAGAAAGAAGCAGCTAGGGAACCAAACCGAACCTCTACCAACTACACGCCTCGGCCACTTAGCCACATGTTTTTGTGGACTCACAGCTGACCATGATGGAATTCCTAGAATCTACTGAGCCAGGTGTCCATGCTCTAAATCGCGCAGCTGCGTGGCCCACCGTGGCGATGCATGGCCCACTGTGGCGAAAGCCCTCTGAACAAGGAGTCCTCGCCTTCCACTTTTTGTCTCTTCGCAAGGAGTTCCTGGCGACTGCCAGGGACGGTGTGCTGCCAGGTGTTCACTAGAAAAGTGCAGCAAGTGCCCATCAACGAGCCTCCACAAAGGGTGTGATCCTTTTAAGCGGTGGCTGGCCACTCTGGAATTCTTGAAGAGACTGTCATTGTGCCGAGTGAACTAATTGACAATTGACAGGATCCTTTTTCAAATTACTGAAAGCAATACAACAATCTGATATAGCTATACTTTGCCTGTTTCCAACCACACAGAACAGTGCGAAGGAAAAACAACTCCTGTTGTCCCACATACCGCTGGAGACTCACTCCATCGACCAAGCTGTGCGCCTCTGCTTGAGCTTTCAGTTGCACCTGCTATACATGTGACGCTTGCGCCGTTTGGTAATGCACTGGTTGGGCTAACCAGCCGTTGAGGTGGTTATAGAGGCTATAGCCTTTGCCACCTCTTGGAATTTAGCGGGGAAAACAATGCCCCCCTTAAAAAAAACAAATTCATTGGGCAGGTGATCCACTTTTCCTGGCTGAGTAGGAACATGTTCGACTCCCTACCTGCACCCCCAACCATCGCCGAGGTGTTTGAAACCTCGTACCGATCCCCCAAACAAGGCTGAGAAGGTCGATCAGCGGTGGACGGGTGGAAGATGGTGGAAGATCCTTGTGTGGGCCATGCGAATTCGAGGACAAGGGAGGCTTCGTCACTTTTGTAGTGGAGATGGTACTTGAAATTCGGGATTTGCGGGAGCAGTGGAGCAGCTCGAGTTCTCTTGCTTGTTCTGCAAAAAGTTGCTGGCGCCCGTGTGGATGCTAGATCAAACTATCTCAAGAAAGGAATAGAGCGGCCTTCTACTCTTACTGCAAACTTGCCAAGCCATGAAAGGACTGGCATGTGAAACTTCAACCTGACAGTGTGAGGCACAGTCGCTGACTACGAGATGCACCCAAACCTTGGATTACAATATAAATGGTCAATCTCCTCTCAATAACAGTATAGTGCAATAATTATATACGTACATCCCATTGCCAGTAACGGCGGATGATGATGATGATGATGATGATGATGATGATGATGACGATGATGTTTATGATGCTGAATATTACTTACACCTGGGAAAACTAACATGGAACCTGAAAATAAACCTTTGTAAGACTATATGTAATGAAGACTCTTTTCCTCTACATCCCAGTGGTTTTGCAGGTTCCATGTGAATCTTCCATGGCGTACCATTCCCCCAAAAAAGTGACATCATCTTTTACCGGCAGTTGCTGTCAATGACGTATTTTCCGGCAGGAAGTTCCCGCTGGTCATGGTTGATTGACCTGTTCGTGCCATCCATTCTGCAGAACCGTCCATGTACATATGGCTCTCCCAGTTATGGCCACTCTACTCCACTTGGGCGAGGTCCAGAAATCCGTTGATCCAAAAACTTTGGACGGCTTGTGTGCTCGGGCTTGGTCAACATCCCACCCCCAAAACCAGATCAAACGCCCCACTTTCCCGAGATCGGAACTTTGGACAACTGCCACTGGACATCATGTGAGCTGGGTAGCGGGTAGCCCACCTCCTTAATGTGCAGTTCCCGCTCGCGCTTCGCGAGCTGCTCGGCCTGAGCAGGAACGATTTGAAGCCCTGCAGATGTAATTATATGCATGTATATGTTTGGAGAATCCAATCTCTAGCCACTGCCAGGCCACGGCGGTTTTTTCTATTCACCTTTCGGATCCGAAACATCCGGGGCTCAGGATGTCGTAAAAAAAAACATGGCTTGCCGGGGACTCTCGTTCGTAGAAGGACGCCAAATATCATTCTTGCGAGTCAAAAACAACACATCTTTGCAACACTACAGTAGAAGGACACCAAATACCATGTGGTTCACCTGTGCTTTGGCTTCGCCAAGTTCGCCATTGGCGAGCCCAGCTAACCAAGCGAGCTAGCTCGTCGGCGCCTGCTCATCCAAGTCATCCAAGGCCTGGCACCGGGTGCTTTGAGCCTCCCGTTTGGGGTATTATAGCGATGTAGGGCCACTGGTGTCTGCACGTGAACAACCGTGTGTTCCCGGGCTCCGTTCGGCCCGCCCCCTCCGTGAAACGGTTCGGTGGTTGGTTGGGGTGGGTGGCAGGGGTGTCGACCGTGCCCACCTTCTGAGGATCAGGAGTCCCAGGAGCCTTTTTCGGGTGCAGTGACCAATGGCGACGGCGAAGTCGGGCAACAGCCAAAAACCGCACCAAACATATCCCATCAATATCCCATCATTAAGCACAAAAAACATATATATATATATATATCCCTAAACTAACAAAAGAGAAGCGAAACGGAACACTCAACAAACACCAGTGGGTCTGTTCTTCAACACGGTCAAAGCCACACGTCCCAGGACCGGCACGATTGCACCAATTCCGAAACCAGTCCCAACCAGAAACAAGATCCGGATCTTTCCCCAGTCCAAACGCCATTTGATGTAAAGGACTTCAAGCTGGCGCCAGTTCCGTGGGTTCCAACCAGAAGTGTTTCTGCTTGGGACCGGGTTTCATGACCCTTCTCTCCGTTCGCGACGTGCGACCGAACCTTGGGAGTGTGTCGGTGACCTGTTCTGCTACCAGGCAGCGTGCGTCGAGGTGCGCCACCGAAGCAAGGAGGAGATATCAAGTTCAGTGGCCTGTGTCCTGAAGAACCAGGTATAGAAACAAAGAAAACTATTACATGTACTTCATCTTCCCCAGGTCAGGGGATTCACCCACGCGGGGAGAGAGACATCACTTGGGGACTCCAAAAAGGTCACTTTGAAAGAATGAGGTCCAAAACTACAATGTCTTGGTTCCTCGCCTCAAGTTTTGGGCCACGAATGGCTCACTTGAGGCCAAATGATCTTCTCTAGCAGCTTTAGGGGAACTCAGGGTGCCCATAGTGAGCCAGGAAAGAAGGGGCCGCTTTTACGTGGCCAGCGCGCCGCCCCCGTTCTTGAGATCCCAGGCTAAGAGGCTTCACGAGGGAAGAATCCGGCAAAGAAGGGTTCAAGCTGGGGAAATGAATCCCCCCAAAAGACTTCATGGATCCACATACCTAGGGATTCATGGGTATATACTCCCTAGGGTATGTGGATCCCTAGGGTTCAAGCTGTGGATCCCGAAATGAATATATACCCTAGGGATCCACATACCCCTCTGAGGTACGGTGATGTGTTCGACACTGAGACATGTAGGGGCCAGGAGGGTCCAGTCGTACCGAACCTGAGGTTCGGTACAACTGGATTTCTAGGGATAGTAGGGAATGAGTCGGCCATGAGTCTGACTGGAATTTCCCGTACCAGGACCTTCCGTTTGAGGTGTCTATACATCGCCTCGTAAAGAGGTGAGTCGAGGTGTCCAAAAACCACCGAATCTTGGAAGGTCCTGGTAGAGATTTGTTTCACCAGCACGTGCTTGTTCTTCAGGTTACCACTCCCTATACTGGGCTCCTGGCCCGGCCGTGGTATCCAGGTCGACCCCCACTGGCATCCACCGATCGACTCGAACCGGTCGACGTTCTGAGAACGTCAGCACCTTCTAAAGGGAGCTCCCATAGCCTACCTCCAGTCGTACCTTTTGAGAAGGTGGGACTGGGACTGGGGCTTTAGTGTCCTAAAGGACGTGCTTGGAGGTGTCGGGATAGACTACCCGATACTACTTGTGGCTCGATGTTTCGCACCCCGACATGAAGGTTCGGTTCGGGTATGGTTTCTGCTCTTTTTCTTAAGCATCCAAACACGTCGGTGAATCAAGAAGCGATCCATGAATGCGGATCCACCCACAAATCGACATCGCCGCACCTCATCTCGCGTGGGCCGCTGTGGCGGTGCTGGGTCCTGCTGCCATGATTGAGTCATAAGGTATATGTTGCGTTTCATGCAATGGACTCATAGCAGGCTTGGCATTTAGTCTTACAAACAAAATCTGAATTGAATAGATGATGTCAAAGAGTTTATGAAGAAAGTTGGCATCATATCGAACACACACAGGCCTGAAGTATCCAGAATAAGATATTCAGCCCACAATGACGAGTGGCCACAACAAACCTGACCACAAAGCAGAACAATGGCGACACACAGTACATGGTCCAGGCAAACAAATCAAGTGGAAACAGGTGTGATTGGGAACTGGGAATGTGTTCTCCTTGTTCCTTAAAGAAGCTCGCTCTTTCCAAAAGAACACTACATACTGTTAGCGTTATCATAGAGAGGCTGACGACTCAAAGCGGAGCACAGGCTGTCAACCTTCAGAGATCCCATTGCTCGTCCAACACATTTCCAGCATCCGGTATCATCCGGTCCACCTGCTTCGGCTGCTGCATGTCCTGCCAAAAAAATGGAAAGATCGTCATAACTGGAGAATGGGCTGGATCAGTTGGGATGGAGATCCAGAGGTCACAGAGCTCGTTGGGCCCCCCGATCGAACGGAGGAGACGTAGGGCAGGGTGACCCAGCCACTTCACATCCACGGCCCCAATGGATGGGACGAGGCAATAACCACCCGAGCCTCCATGTGGGGTCCTGGATACTTTGGAGATAAGTTCTCCAATACCCTCAGAAGGTGGTTAGACCCCCCAAACCCACCCTAACCACCTTCTCAGGAGGTGGTTGGAGCGCAAAACAAAAAAAAGCTGCTTACAGGGGGGTAGAGGCACTTGAACAACAGTCTGGCCGGTGAAAAATCGCCATGTCTAGTCAGAATAGTTATTGTTAATAGATACTCTATGCGGTACCACTTACAGTACCATATACTGCAACGTACAATCGGGAACTGCCCCCCCAGGTGTCCTGGAACACAAAGGTTAATCGTTTCCCATCTGTTTGTGGTTAGTGGGAAACCAATGCGCCGCAAAAGTGTTTTTGCAGGTTATTATCCACTGACTGAGCTAGGGTCAACCTGGCAAATCCCCAATTTCTATTGGCATAAGACGCCTGTGTGGATAACTTGTCAAGTTGTCCAACGAGCACCAACGAGCACTACATCGATTTGGGACGCTCGCTGAAAAGTTCATCACTTACATGAACCCACAGTGGTCGGCAGCTAGTTCTGCGGTCGGGCTACACTAGTTCTGCGGCAGCACTGCAACTTTCGGATTTGATTGGCCCTTTTGAAAGCCCATGAGACCGCAAACAGAGACACTAAGATTGAATAAAACCCGCCTGGTACGTGGAAAACCAAACAAGAAGCAAGTGAAATCAACAAGTTTTTTATATGTTTGTTTGAATTACCTTTGTTTTCATTGATATTTAAACATACCAATCATGATATACCAATGCTCACTTCCAATCACCACTCATTGTCATCAATTGCACGCCTCCGGAATGGCCAAAAAGCTCTTCATGTCCTTTGGAGCTGGCCTCGGCTTTCGACGAGACGTGGAGACAGTTAGCGAGTTCGGTTTTCCACGCGGGTTCTTTGAAGCTGACTCCCTAAACCGCCAATGCCTTCGATTAAAAACAAACCATTTAACATGTTCTCCGAACGAACTCCACCTGTTCTTCTTTAGCGGAGTGTAACCAATCCCCGCAAAAAAAGAAAAAACATAAACATAAACTACATATATAATAGATAATAATAGATAATATATAATAAGTAAAACCGTTTTGCTGGCGATCCACTTTTTCCCCTCTTTTCCTGGGCAGATGCGCCAAAGCGAGTTTCCTCCAAACCGCCAGCTCCCGTTTCTACGTCCGGTCCCAGCTGGGTACCCCCAAGGACTCAAAAGAACCACCTCTGTTTTGGACAGGGTTTTTGCAGAGGTTGGACAGTGATCGTAAATGGGCCACTACTGATGTACCGAACTGGGATGGTCGAACTAGGGTCCTTCAACCTCTGGTTTTTGCAGGACCCGTTCGCCTCGAAAATACGGACCTTGAAAAGTCCGACCGGTCCGACCTGGTGACCGTAGGTTTCCCTGGGGGGGGGGTGAACGAACGACCCGACACCGCGCGGAGATCCAGACGTTTGAGACTTCCAAGACCAAACCAAAACCATGGTTCACCTTAGTACCCGTTTGGGCTCCTGGCCCACCTACCTCCGTTTCGGTGGGGCTACCGGGGTGGGTGCCAGGGGGGTCTAACCCACTTGTGAGGGTTCTGGGCCAGGAGCCCTAGGGGTAAAAAAGTGCATCAGGATGACCCTAATAAATGGTTGATCGTAGTAAAATGGTTGGTCTTATATTGTCGTGTAAAGTCCTTAGTAAAACAGCGGGGTGGTTCCTGATTCAGCCCATGAATCGTGGGGGAAACCCGGTTTAGCAAAAGTGCTGTCGGCCACTCGGCTGCCTGTGGAAAGAGGAACCAAAACGTCGCGGCTCGGAATGGCTCGCGCCTAAGCAGCAGCTAGCTTGGTTTTGATGTTCCTGGTTTCATCACTCACTCACCCAGCCAACTGCTGCTGTATGGTGTTTCTGACTTCCCTTCCTTCCTTTTCCGATGTTCCTAGGCGTGTATGGTTGTCGCTTCGTGTTTGTATATTCTTGACGTCAGCAGGCATGATCAAACGTATGGCCACCCTCGAGATAGATCGACCATGCAGCCAAATGCATGTCATCCCATGGACCTGCTCTCTGAATTTGGCAGGTTCGGTTCAACTAGGAAGTGTGGATGGGATCCAGTGGAGCTTCCTTTTGAATCGACCCCGGAAGCCATTGGTTGCGACTCTTCAACCTGCTCGGCCCGGCCGGCATGCCCAGTAGCATAGGTGTCTTAAGATAAGGAGTATTGAATCCCTGCAAAAAGGAACATATCTAGACAAATAACAACACTGGTGCCAGTGTGGTCTCCCCATGAAACTCTTCACACCCGCACCTTTCCTGTCGGCCACACCGTGACACGTTCGGCGGACTCTGAGCATTTCCAACGTTTGGAGTCGGCCCAGCAGGAGCTTCAGTTTCTCTTCGATGACCTGCACGGTGCGTTCGAAAGCCGGCCATTTTCGCCGTGAAGGAAACGCAAACCGTTGGTGTGTTTGTTCTTTAAGGACCAAAGTGAATACAGTGTATTAATGTCGTATACATGAGACATTGATTTCACTGCTTTTGGCTGACGGTACATGTTCATGTGCAGGATATTGTAGGATATATGTTGCCAACTATGTTGCCATATTTGTTCTTCACTTGTCCATAGAACAGGCACCGGCACCTTTTATATACCGTATTGTCGGTAATTAAACTGAATCAATTGTTTGACCTCCTTTGGTCGTGGCTCCCACGATTTCAAACACTCCCAGCTACAAGAAGAGATACCTCAACACCAGCAAAAGGATTGGTTTCCACGGTCTCCCAGCGATCCGTCGCTGCATCCAGCAAACATGGCAAACAGGCACATGGTACGCGCTAAGGGGTGCCCAATGAAAGCCTATAGGTACTGTGGGGTAGTCCATTGGACACACCTTGGTGGGTCCAAGTACCTAATTTCTATTTTAAACAATAGCAGATTAAATGTTGCCGGCGGCGAGTTCGACACAGTTCACATAAGTAAAAGCACGAAGAACATGTGCGTTCGCGACTCGCGGTGGAGACCGCGTGCACCAGGTCCCTTGTTTCAGTTCCCTGTGCTGGAACTGTTGAAGTTTTGTTGCTGGAACTGCTGCAAGCTCCTTTTTTCATCGAAAACCATCCACCAAATGATGAAAAAAGTCGTCATATATAGTGCAACTAAAGAGACGCTCGATCTGCGTGTGATTCGAAACCACCAGCTTTATGACATGTTATGACTGAAGAGAACCACCAAATCAAACAGTTTTGATTGGATATAGACTTCTGACAGCCATACTCTGTCTCGTCCATCCCATTCCTGCAAAGGCCAAGGGCATCCAACCATCCAGTGTCAACCAACTCATGAAAAGACTTAACATCAAATGCATCCATACATTGGAAATCGTCAACACAACCATGATGCAAGAAAAGCTATGATGTAGAAACACATGTCCTATGAAATAAATAGTTAGGAAATTCAACATGTTCGCAACCTAATATATATATGTATAATATATATGAATTAATGCCTTGTTTGGCTTTCACAAACAAACAAAAAACACTTGACTCGAGGGCTTTCACAAACAAACAAAAAACACTTGACTCGAGATGAAATTGCCTCGGCACTGGTTCTTCGAAACAGCTCATGGGCACCGCCTCTTTCTTCGTCCCCAACAAGGTGTTGTACGTCACTTTTGGTGACTCGCAGGATGATTTGGGGGTCAGTTGGTTCGCATTTTGGTGAAGTTGCTTCAGGGTCGCGGTTTTGCCTGTCAGGTTACTTCTTTTTGCGCAAGGAGCGTCGAACTCGGCCGGCCTCCGCCACATGCATTTTGGTGTCGTCATCCAAGTAATTCAAAGGCTCGTAAAACCTGAAAACGCTCCGTTGAAGGTGGGTCATGGTATCAGCGATAGTGGGGAGATCGAGCCTAGGGCCTAGGCAACAGCAGGTCCGAACTTGGCTGGCCAGCCTGTCCGGTTGCATCCTACACAGCTTGGCCTCATTGGTTTTGTGCAAGCACTCTCTCCATCTCTCCATCTCTCAGCTCAAGATGGAACCCTGGATCCCAACATTCTCAGCAAAAGGGGGGTCATTTCCTAGTGCTCCAGCCACATCCATTTCGAAGGTCGTTGGGGTGGGTTTTGACCTTCTCAGGATGTGGTTGGAGCCCTAGGGATTCTTCAGCTTCACTGTCTGTGCTCGATCTGTGTGCCCGGCATCACAGGCTCCTCCTCATAGACCAGCCGCTCAATCTGTGGGTCAGGGGCCATGATTTGGTGTGGTTGGTGGTCCAAAACTGAGGTCATGCCTGTAATGGGTCTGTTATGTCCCACATACCGTCTACACCCAAACACCCCATAAAACTGGCATACAAACCTACATTGAGCCCGTTGAAAAACCCTGGCCTGATCGGTGAATATAGCAGCCCCGCTCATGGAGTGTCTGGGACATGGCAAACATAGAAGCTCCAGCCTTGATTAAGCGATTGTGTCTCAAAGTCATTATAATGGAAGTGACAAATTGCATGATACCAAGCTTGAAGAGAGGACCTCGCACTTGCAACACTAACATACATAGTCTATAGATGTCTATAGTAATGTGTTACTTTAAGGTCACCATGGCTACCTAATGCATAGCTGTAGCTACCGGTATCTTGCCGTCGATCAGAGTGCTTGATGTGATTTTGTCCGTATACTATTGTGTGGGTATGGGCACTCCCTGCAAAGGAGGCAACGCACATTCTCATGCCTTTTCCACTGTAACTCTTGTGGCAACAACCTCGGTACCAGTAGCCCGTCAGGTATGCATTCTTACCCATACGTTTGGCGCCTTATATGGTGTGTGTTCTCAAAAACGTGCACACCCTGCAAGAACCATTGCTTGTAGAGTGTGGGAATGTATGTTTGAGACATGCTTATTGTTCCTGTAAGGATGTCTTTTTCCAGTTGTTCCTTCTCTGGCAATGGCGGCCCCAAGCGTTTGGCCTTCGGCCCAAATGAAACAGTTCTGCAGCCACCTGATGTTCTTCGGAATCTTCTTGGTCAGCTGTTGGTCAGCCCTAAATTGATGTACTCGTGCCACTTGTGTTCTGCCAGGACCTTCCAAAACCACACAATGATAGAATTGACAGGAATTGCTAGCACCCCTCATACACCAAATGGATGAACTTTACTGATCCCTTGTCGCGCTTGGCGCGACTCACTCGCGCCTCCTCCGTATTCTCCAGGCGTCGGAGCTTCTCGCGGTGCGAGACCAGCTCCTGGCGGGTGCGTCGACTGAGCGGCGCGGTGACTGAGAAAGCCCAGAACGAACACCCTCTGAGGTTGACTCCCCCCTTCCCCTTGTCACCTCAGGCCATTCATGTTCATATTCTGTTGGGGAAAAAGGATTAAAAGGACCATGATTAAAAGACAAGGTACGTATGACCGCCAACTTGCGTCGTCGTTTAGGACAACCGGAGCATCCCAAAACCAAGATGTCTCCAACCATCAACAAGAACGAATTAGGCAGGACATCTCGAAAGTGTCTTCATGGTCTCAAAGCTTGGGATGTTTGCGATGGATGATTTCGCTCCCAGAAAATGTCTAGGAGCTATTTTCTGGGGGAGCTTGAGAAACCTGTGTCTTCTCAAGGTCTACCAGTGATCTCTCAAACCTGTCAGGCTTCAATTCTGGGTTCACTCCAGAAACCTGCTCGGAGTCACCATCTCAAGTCACAGGTGTTACCCCAAAGGTGCGCAACAATGGATGCTGGTGGCCTATAGAGTGTTGACACCAAACGGTGTGTGTGTGTGTCTGGGGGCGTTCCTCCTTACAGGGAGACATACGTTTCCAGGACCCTCCAAATCAAAGTACCTTAGAAAATAGGACATGAACCGATTACTATATACAATATAACACAAGTACATGGATGGTAGCTGATTTTCATGTTCTCAGGTACGTGGAACCCGACGGAACCGCCCCGTGGAACCGCCCCGTGATCCAGGTCGACGTCGCGTGGTGTCCCTATCCAGTTGTCACGATGTCGCTGGGAGCCCACTAGTGGTTCCAGTTCGACTAAAACCATAGACCGAACCAAACCCTGGTTCCTTACGTAGTGCTTTGCCTGGGATCCAGAGGGTATGGATCCACTGCCACCTTCTGAGACGGTGATTGGAGACGCCAGGAGGCTCGGAACGACTGCCCAGTCGTACCTTCGAAGGTGGCAATGGATCCCTGTGTGTTGCGAACCGGATCCGGATTCTTCGTTCGGGCTGCTTGATGTTCACTGCATTCTTTTCCGAAAGGCCGCGCTTCAGCCGCTGAAGAGCCATTGTAAGAGATCGGGACCGCTGAGATGGCATGCTTGACCATGAGATACAAGAACCAATTTGTATATATGATGGTGTAGATCCGCAAGCTGGGCAAATACGAGGTATTCATCTTGGAACTGCGCCTTGGAACAAGTCAACGGGTGGCTAAACATTAATTTTCATCAATTTGTGGAACATGGTGATGCACTTTTGTCGTCTGGTAGGGAACATACCAGCAACACTGTCTTCTGGTTCTCCAGTTCAAACACTTCAAAGTAGCCGATAAGTCTTGCAATCAGCTAGTCAATGGCTGCTCACAAATGTTCAACAGTGGTTTCCTCTTCACCCCATGGACTTTGCTATGGGAAGCGAGACATCACCCATCGTGAAACTCATGCTGCGCTCTGCCGCTGCTTCGTTCGCCTGGAGCGCTGCGAATTCGCAGGGTGCACTGAACGTCAAAAGAGCGGTATACATAAAAGGGTGAAAGGAGTTAGAGTCGCAGAGTAGCAAAGAAGTTTAAACTCTAGGAGAGGCAAATAGAAAGACCTCACATACCAGCTAGGCCAGCTCCCAACCAAGACCAAAAGCTCCCAAACAACCAATTATAGGTTGTATCAGCCAGGCCCTGAACCTGAAGGACCTAGTGTTTTCGGAGCCTGTACCTTGCTGGTCCCTGAACAAAATTAGAAATCAAATGAACACCCCCTATGCTGGTCCCTGTACTTCACACAACCCAGAAATTACGGCTCAAAACAAAGCACCATGAGTCCCTGCAGGTCAATGGACAAGCATGATGAATCCAACAGCATGGTTGTCTGAAATGAGTGCTGCCCGATGTCTGAATCTACCACACCTGACCTCGGCCACTCTATGTCAACAATGTGGGACTTGATAGTTCCACCATCTTCCACTGAGCCCATCCAAAACGTCACATGTACCACCCAACCTGATCCCCCGCACTTCAACCCTTCCGCATCAGCCCCCCTTTCTGTTGCCCTGCTGCCCACAGTGCCCATGCTCCGGCCTCATGCTCTCATAGAGCCGCTCGAAGAGCTCCGGCTGCCGCAAGCGGATCTCGTCTAACCTGGTCGATCCGATGGGGCTCGGAGCCGGGCTGTTTTTGCGACCAGCGAACACAGGCAACACCCACTAGTGCAGGTTCCGTTCTGTGACCGGCATCGGTTGTAACCAACCAGAGTTGTAACCAACCAAAATGCATTTTAACCAACCATAAAAACCAAAAAATCATACAAAAAGGCTGCGTGAAGAACAAAGCTCTGCTCAACGCTCCAGGACCCTCCGTGAAACTCGGATGTCTTGCTGATGTTCGGCCGGTCTCGTGCGTACGCACCTGCAAGACTCTCCGAAGAGGTATGAGTGACCCAATGGACCGAAGTGGGATCGATCATCGGTTCATCGGGCCTTGGTTCTGTCAACCCGAAGCTGATGGAAGCTGATGAATCTGATACCGTTTTCAGTGGTTCATCAGGAGCATGGATACCAGCACCAGCTAACTTCTCACCCAACGAATCCACGAATCCACTGCGGTCTGCATACATCTGCATAGCTATATCCTTCAAACACATCACCATACCATACGGCAAGGTGGATCCCTAGGGCCATAGGGCACATTCTTTTTTTCGAGGCACTTGTCCCGACTCCATAAGAAGACTCCATGCTCTTATAGGCAGAATACCTACAGAGGTGGACAGTGACCGTCAATGGGCCACTACTGGTGTACCGAACTGGGATGGTCGAACTAAGGTCCTTAAACCTCTGCTGTCTCCTAGGAACGGAGATGATTCGGCCCAACTCTTGTTTGCTCCGCACGAGAGTTGCGCGCCAAGCTGCAAGACCGTGGGGCCCGGCGCCGGCAAGGTGGGCAACAGAGTGAGCAACTCCTGGAGACGAAAACAGGTGGACCACATGTGTGGTATCGGCAACCAACAGGCCTGCAACAGGTCACTGGATGGGAAATCCAAAAGAAGCTGGACATTCGAGCCAAGTTGAGTTGAAATTCACCTTCCTAATCAACTGGAAGTTCCTCCCGAAACTTGGTCAACTGGGTGTCATGATGTGTCATGCCAGGCAAGACCTACAATTCAGTTCGACCCATGCACTAACGTAGGACTCAGAACACTGACCCAACCCCCAAACACGACCCATGGGACTGGCATATTTCCATCCATGGAAACCCCGTTTCAACCAGCCCAACTCTCTTCGATCCTGAAGGGTCTTCTGGTCTACACCGGAAGCCAGGCCTGCACAGTGACCACAAACGGCAGCTGCCAACGGGTGAAACAAAGCGTAGAAGGATATGAATTAGCACAAACAGTATGGGTGAAAGGACCAGTTCACTTTGCACATTGCCATGTAGTTCTTATAGAGAACTTGAACGCAAACAAAAACTGTCGGACTGCTTGTGCACTGGTTCTGTTGAGCATGGTGGACCAGTTGCAGAAGCAAGCATCCGCCAGCGACAGCAACACAAACTGTGCAAAAGGGCAGGGTAGCATAGTAGGGTAACTGGGTCCTCGGAGGGTAACGCATATCAGATCTTGTCCATCACATGGATCAGCACGCATACCAAATGCACCCAAGACAGAGTCTCGTGGTGGGTGAGTGTTGCTGCCCAGTAGCTTTACAGGATCTTCCAACTGTGCAACATGTCGACATCGCGGGCGCAAGTCAACTTTGTACCCTAGGGATCCAAGATGATCCAAGTACCTTCTCAGGTACGGTGATTGGGGACACTCTGAAAAAGAACTTGAGGGTCCAGTCGTACCGAACCTGAGGTTCAGTACGACTGGATCCCCAAAAAGGGCTAGGGGGATTCCGAAAGCAACGAGCTTGGAGAACGGTGAGATGCAGCGAGAACGTCCAACGGCTCCGATCGGATCTTCGGAAGCCAGGCGTCGCATGGCGTCGCATGGCGTCGGGGGGGTTTCCTATAGCGTGAAGGACAGCATCCAGAGCTGGGAAGGAGTACATGTATGTTCTGGCGCCAGTCCCCAGAAGAAGACAACAGGCGCAAGTGAGCCCTTCAGCAACCAGGAGAAGACCTGTTCGGTCACGAGTCCTGAAGAACGCAGGGTTGTATCATTTGCATCTGTTGGGCACCGGGCTCTTGCACTCCTCCAGACGCACCACCCTGGGAGTGAAAACCCCCCCGAACCGCGCGAGTGCCTCACCTGTGAGGAAGCTGTCGATGCGCTGTCGCGCCCAGTCCGGTAGCGGGCTCCCGCTGTCTGCCTCGCGGAGGTGCCAAACAGCAGGATCTGAAGGGCTGCACTGTGTGGCTTGGTGGGGACCGGCAGGCTAGAAGGAGAGACCCCTCTCTATGGAATGCTGGGGTGATCTGAGGTGTGTCATTGTGTCCCTTGGAGGTCAATTTAGTGGACATGCTTCATGTTTCTTGAATTGAGAGTATATCTAACATGTCCTATCACAGAGCATATGACTTGCAATGGTGGGATGTTCAGTTCATTTTACAGTATTATGTTGGAAAAATAACAATATATAGGCGAGGCCTGAGAGGTATCAACACATAGGATCTGACCTGACCTGACCTAACTCTTGACCTGACTTCTCACGCAACTGGAACAATCACCATAGGATGGGAACCCTACACCGATCACGCTCCGATAACGCTCCCTCAGCCTGGAACTGACGGCTGCTTGGGTCTGGACTGGGATGGCTTGGGCGAAATGACCATCCCCGATGGGTGTCCAAATAGACAACACACCCTATATGCATGTCTAATCATGTCTATAGAGGTTGGGTCTATCCTGCCAAAAATGGATTTCTTATGCAACTTCGTGAGGTCGCCCCGAGACAGTGGATGATAATGGTTACTAGTAAAGGCATGTAAAGGCCATGGTCTAAAGTAATGATATATTGTTTTCCGACGGTTGCAGGTGTAGGAGACAGACCGGACAGACCAACAAATACCAAAAATAGACCCCCCAAATAAAGTGTGTTCCTTTTTTGGGCCCCACTCTTCGCTGGACTTCATGTTTGGTCCTTCAAGCCAGCTGCTGTTCAATGGCAACACTGCGCACCAACAGAGCAAAGTACCTAATAATAAGTCAAATGATCGCTGGCTTTTCCCACCACGATTCCCAAAAAAAAACATCCACCAGCCTAGACCTGTACTTGAAGTAAGAAGCTCTCGCTCTCGCTCTCCGAACAGAACACCTATACCGAACCCAGCGGCAGACGCCGACGCCTGGACGCCCACGTCGTTGGGCGTGAGCACCGATTCGCCCGCCACGACTTCCGCATCGCAGCGAGCGCCCTGGGACATTCGTTGGAGCGCCCCGGGGCTGGGGTTAGAAGGAGGGTGAGAGAAGGAATGCACCACACAACAAAGCATATATGGCCCCATGGGACATCATTGGACTGGAAGAGCGCCCCAAGTTACCATGTTTTTATTCCCATCCTGAAGTGACCCATCCATTTGTGTACTCCCTCCATGGTCTGGGTCATATCATCGATGTCCAGTCCAACGGATATCGGGACGTCCGGGACGTCCCGGGCGCCCCGAGTGCGCAACAGTGGCCAGTCCGGAGTGTTTGGACATGACATGTGGGATAAACGTGGACTTTCAACAGCAATGTAATGGTTATAATATGTTATCATGGATGTTAATGTGAATGGGGTGTCCAAGACTGTTCCGAAATGTCCCGAACATGGTCTTCTGGTTAGCCTTACAAAAACAACATAGAACCATGGACAAAGACAACTTTGACGTGAGGAACCTCAAAAAAATGTTCCCCCCCCAAAAGACCCGATTCCATTGAGGTGCAAGAAGAAACGTGTGTTGTTGTGGTGCAAGACAAAGATATGTCAACATCTCCATGGAAAAACACACACACTCTGACATTGGTTTTCAGTTAACTCAATTCCCAGGAAAAATGGCGATGGAACCGAAAGGTGAAAGAGTCAGCGCAAACTGTATTGTTGGAACAATCTGTTCACTCATCTGCAGAACGCGGCCGAGCGACGGCGGCTGAGAGCTGCGGTGGGAAACCTGTTTATGGGGAAGGTAGCATGAGAACAACCATGAAATCAAAAAA
>CAXAMN010008890.1:554889-616580 GCA_963970005.1 Durusdinium trenchii
GTGGCAGAAACCGTAGTGTTGGACCCTTTGGCACAGGGGGTGACACAAACACACACACACTTGAGAAGCTTGCTCCGCGGAGCTTGTCTTCAGGCAATTCGCGGTGAGCATTAGCCCTTTAAGTGAATACTTAGCTCTTGACTTGCAAAACCGCAGGAGAGAAAGGTCAGCGCAACTGAATGATTGAACAAACGCATTGGCTCTTTAGGATATGTTAAACAATTGGTGCAGGTACGTGAGAGTGATCAGCTCTCATATCCCGTGCGTCAGGTAGCTTCATTGGACATGGTCCCTGAACGCACGCCATGTCCCCCTGCTGTTGTTCTGTACAAACATGAAAGATCCGGCTCAGGTAAAATAGATATAGCTAGAATAGGTCCCTTCGAGACAGGGGTTGACACACACAGAAAGCCGACACCAGCGCAGCTAGCATAGATGGTCGTAAGCGATCGAGTTCTTTGTTCAACAGGCTGTAGCAAGCAAGCTGACGTTTTTGGCTCGACGGGGCCGCAACGCTGCAGCGCAATGTTCTTTGGAGTGACCTTTTGTCACATAGAGCTGCACCAACTGTTGTGAGGTAGTTTGCGCCGTGTGGGGTGGGTATGTATATTGTTGAAGGGTGTGGTGTCTGGATTGTAGGCCTGAAAGGCGTAATCTGTGACTGCCTGCGGATTGTATGTCCCGTATCTGCCACGGGTGAGTGGGAAGTTGGAAGGTGACCGTTCTGTTGAGTGGGTCTATGTGGAAGCCGAGGAGATGGTCGTCCTCGACCGGCTCGATTTCAACTGGATGTTCGTAAAAATAGGGGTGGGCAAGTGTTGTGATTGGTAATGATTGGCGGAAATGTTCGTTGAGTAGGATGTAGCGATTGTCAACGTATCGTGTGTTGAATAAGTGGAGGCTGGGTTGTAGTAGAAAAGTGTGATATGTGTGGTGCCAAGAATGTTCAATGAGAGTGATTGCTACGTTGCAAAGAGCTGGAGAGAGCTGGCTGCCGATGCCTGCTCCTTGGATTTGTTTGTAGTAGGAATTGCAGGCTTGAAAAATGCAGGATTGTAGTGCTTGTTGAACAATGAGTGGAATGTGCTTGGTGTCAAGTGTACGTTGTTGTGGGTGATGAATGTAGTGTCTGCCTATGTGGGAGTGTTGTATGGGGTTGCCTGTAGATTGAATGTCAATAGAGAGTGTGGTTGTGGGGTGTTGAGATTGCCAGCGTGTGCAGAGGCTAATGACTGCGTCGACCAAGCGTTGTTGGGGTACGCTGTTGAAGAAGCCGACGAGATCGTCATTGATGGCTGTGAGATGAATGTCATCGGGTGTGGTGTGGAAGTGTGTGTGGAGTTGTTTCCACAGGTTGGGGATGGAAAGCTGTCCTGGATGTTGAGGGAGGAGGTGTAAAAGCATAATGTCGAGTGCCTTGGATGTTGCTCGAAGGAGTGTGCCGGCGATGGAACGGAAATAGCTGATGACTGTGCGGCCTTTCCGCCAGGACTTCTTCTGTTTGAGGAATACGACCCCTTGTGGTGTGTGGGTAAGCTCGGCGGATGCTGGCTGGAAAAGATTGTGCAAGGAGGGTGTGTAGTTGCTCTTGTGTGAGGTGGGGTAGTGGTTGAAATAGTTGTGGCGTGTTCCAAGTAGTGAGGCAGCCGTGGAAGTAGTGCTGTGGACAGAAAATGCGGAGGTTCTGTAGCTCGTGATCTGCATGGTGTAGGACTAGTTTGTCTGTGAGAAATTGCTGAAGTTGTGTGACATTGCGGGAGGTGAATCGAGGTGTGTGGTGTAGGCTAGTAATGTGCTGTTTCCACTGATGTTGCAGGAAAGTCTGGCAGTGTTGGTGTAGGGATTTGGGGAGGCCCTGGTGTCGAAGCCATTGCGCTAAGGTGCTATGAAAGTGGTGAAAAAATTGTGTCTTGGTGGGAAAGTATGTGCTGTTCATGTTGGCTTGTAGAAAGAGGTGAAGGTGACTGGGAAGTTGAATGTTTTCGAGTGTGAGGACATAGTGGCCGTCGTGCATGGGAGTGTGGTCAGGATCTTTGAGTAGTGTGTGCAAATGTGAGCAGCTGCAAGGCATGTCGGTTGCGGTGGGGTGAGTGGTGAAGTGATCTTCCCACTGCTTGTGGTTGTACAATCGTGACCGCAGAGTCTTGTGTGCGGCTTCACGGAGTTTGGTTGTGGGTGGGTGAAAGGGAATGATGTGGTGGATGTGGTGTTGTACAAGAGTGCGAAGCCATTTCTCAGTGTCGGACTGGAAATTTGTGTTTGCCAGAAAAGGAATGGTGAGAGGTTTGTTTGTTTTGGGTGTGGTGAGGTTGCGGAAAGTGAGAGCTGAGTGTAAGAGATGTAGTACTCGGGAGCGATCAGGCTCTTCAAGGCTGGCTGCCATGCGGCGAAAAGCATAGATTTCAAGGTCAGTGTATTTGCCGCTACGAATGGCGGTGGAAGTTTCAAAGGATGAGCGTGTGTGTTTGCTGAGTTCTCGGAGAACGGTGAGAGCGTGCAGGCGTTGGCTTGTGTGTAGAGTGGGTTGTTTTATCGCTCGTTGTCTGCGTCGTAGTCTTTGAAAAAGGCGTTTGCGAGTGGCCATGCGGGTGAAGTTGGTGCGGTGTTTGGCAAATTGCCAGCCTGATGCTTTCAAGTGGAGATGGCGTTGTATGTATGGCCAGTTGAGAGTGGGTTGCCAATCTTGAATGTGCAGGTGTTCGTAGGTCCATGCTTGATCGTAGGTGTCGTGATGGAAGAGGTAAATAGTGCTGTAGTGGTGGAGATTGTTCTTGGAGTGCCAATAGCGGCTGCTGACTTACCCAACTCCGTCTGTCCACTAGCATTGACAATTTTTCCGAGATGGTAAGCCAGATAACCAAAGTATATACTGTTCTCAATGTCCAAAGGATACAACAACCTGCTTTTAGCGGGCTCACGCTTCAGAAATGATTTGCTCATCATTCTTTTCGGCTTTCTGAAGAACTCTGCGAAATCCTCCACCTCGATGGTCATCCTCTTAGATCCCTTGGCTTTCGTCTTTCCAAATCACACACACACACGCAGTAGACACACCCTCCAGCCAGTTCGGCGCGCATCCTTCGGTTCCACGAAAATATCGGTGCTTCACTACGCCCAGCCCCGGAAGGTGATGTGGAATCTCTGGGAGGCAAACACAAGAACGCCATCCCTCTCTTTGCGAATAGGTGTGAGAACATCCGTTCTAAAACCACAGAAATGATCTCATGAAGCTTGGCAATTCCAACACAGAAACTCAACACGGATCAGAAGTCCAATCATGTGGCTTCTTAAAACCCAGATCGGCAGTTGTGCAGCGATCACACCTTGCCTGGCACATGCATTGGTAGAGTTTCCCGTTTCCCTCAAAGCAATCCTGGAAACAGAATCATCATCATCATCATCATCATCATCATCATCATCATCATCATCATCATAACTCCATTCCAATAAGGTGTTTGCTCGTGCTGCACCAATTCTTTACATGTTTCATGCAGGCTAAGTACCTTATTGGGGGCCAGGCCTCCTTTACGTCCACCGTGGAAACCCACGAAGCCAAACTGGCCACCTGCCTGCGTGCGTGGTTGGAGTAGGTCGTCCAAGCAGCCTCCAGTCAAAATTGTCGACGTCCGATGGTCGGAGCCTCTGAAGCAACACAAAAAAAACCTCCGACAAGGACAAGACCATCCATACCAGGACCTTCCAAGCGGTGGTTTTTGGACACCCATTAACTAAGAGGCCATTAAAATACACCCCAAATGGAAGGTCCTGGTATGCGGCAGCTGGGTCCCGGTTTCGGGCATGACCTCGCTACCGGGTGTCGGTCAAACCAGTCCAACCCAGAAAAACCCACACAAACACATATCTTTGAATTCAAAGCGTGACCTGTGGCCAACTCATCGATCGCGATCGACTTGTACAAAAACAAGTTTTACAATGCTACTCAAGCTCTACCAAACATGTAATTAGATGGTTGATGAACGTTGATAAGCTCTATCAGAAATGTAGATGGTTGATGATGTTGATGTTTCACCCCCCCCATACCAGCTCTACATCTCGAGGCTTATAGTGGCTGCCATTAATATATGGGTCGCACCTGGAGCCCGTTTCACCCTCATTGGCTTCCCAGGTAGTCCATTCTGTTGCTTTTCTGTGGTCAACCGGTCCGTCTCCGCCGCATAGCCATATCTACCTAGCACTTCCTGTGTGGGTGCCCCAGACAGGGAGGCCTATTTACGTCGGGTAGGGTAGTCTATTGGACACCCAGACACCCAGGATGATCCTGATAGTCAACTGTCGCCTCCAAGGAGTCGACTCCTGGCAGGCTGAGGTGGTCGACTCCTCCCTCGTCGAAAGGCCTGGCTCCAAGTCGGCATCGCTCAACTGCTGCCCCTCCATCGGTGCCATGTTTCGTGAATCTGCTGCTACGCGTGGGGCGGAGAGGGGCGAAGGTCGATGGTGGAACTGTTCGAGTACAATGAACTGAGTTGCGCTGAAGGAATAGACCCCCTCTGAACTGCTGGGTTGTTTGTGGCCAATCGTTATTTTTGTTAAACCACCAGGTTGGGATTTGAGCCAAGAGTCTTGACGGGAATGTAAGATCGCAGGGCTCCATGGACTTGTATACTAGTCATGCTTGGATGCTTGTTCACGCAGTAAGTGGAGGGCAAGTTTGAAGAAGCCTTCGAGCAATTTGCATGGATCGAAAGGGTCTGGCAGTGTCTGCTGAAGCCAATAGCCACGGATCTGAGCGAAGGCAAGGACCCGTTTTGGAAGTTTCTGAGCGAGGGCACGTGACGTGAACATGTGTTCGGACAAACAGATGCGCGAACTCAAATGGCATGGCTCCAGGTTGGATGAACTGAAAGCCTACAATGGCCTACAAGTCAACGACCTCATTTTATTGGAGTTGGTCATACAAACACTCAAGGAGGTCAAAGACCAGGTTTAACTAGGTCTGACTGGACTTGTAGGGAAAGCAACCAACAAAAACATGAAGCCCCTGACATAGGTGGAGACCTTCTGAAGGCCTTTCCCATCAATTCTTGAGAAGTCATTTTTTCAGGACGACTAGAAACCATCTCCAAGAGTCCAAACTACACAGATCTGCTTCTTCAGCTGAGCCAACTTCGCTGGAAGCTGTTCATTGGTCTACTGGCTTAGCTGCTAGGGTCTGATGGGGAAGGGAAGGTCAATTATCCCATAAACCAGCAACTTGCAATCCTTTCCCTGCTCCTCTTACCCAAGTTACCAACTTAACCTGAGCCGCTACATGGCACAGTTCCAGGGCGTCTTACACCCGGTTAAAAATCACTTCCAAATCCAACCATTGGAAACCCAAGCACGCCATGCATGTATGTTACCAATTATTGGGATGGTTGAAACGGGGTCAATGTATGCAAGTGTGCCAGTCCGATGGAGTCTCCGGGTTATAACATGTTTAAACCGTTCAAGCTGGACCTTCGATGCATGCGGCGCCATACGGCAAATCATTGGGAAAACCATGACACCCAAGTCAATCTGGATTGACACTTCCATTCGATGCCATGATCCCACCAAACAAAATATGGTGGAGCTTGGTTTTGCAAAGTAAAATGATTAACCATGGTTCCGGAACTACAAACAGCACTACATCCAATCACAAAAAACCAATCACCGAAGCTGTAGTGTCCCACAAGTTGCTTGGAAAGCTGGAGATCCAGGAATGAAACACCCGCAAACTTACGTTGGACACAGCTAGCACCTTAGGGGTGAGGCAGGGGGTCCATCGAATGAATGATCTTGGAATTTCAGTGAATCAGGATCACCTTCCTTGGATTTTTTTTGATTCTCTGCTACGTGTGCAAACATGTCTTCTGAGACATGTCCAGCCGTGTCGCACTGAAATAACCTTTGTTGACCTACCTGGAGTGCCGGTCGTTCCCTACAAAAGGTGGAGCCCGGGTCCGGGGTTTGCCCCAGGTGTTGAGCCATCCCCCAAATGGGAACCACCCAAGGAATAACAGCAAACTAGCGTTGGCCTCCAAACTTTGATCTGCAGATCCCTGGTTTCTTTTGCTTGGGCCCTCTTGAAGGGTCCTTTCAATCCTTTTTAGACCTGGGGATGCCTTTAGACCAGGCTGTGTACTGAAACAAGCAAACCCAGGGGCTGTGTATTTGACGGCCCGGTCAGATGAACATCACCGATCCGCCCAAGAAAGCGGGATCAAAGAGCCCCCCTCCGTCCGTCTCCTTCAAATACCTGGTCCGAGCATGGCTGAGGTCATCCAACACCTGAGAGTGAGGCATTGGCAGTCTTTTTGTGGTGCGGCGTCTGTGCCATCCGCAGCCCCTAGTATTGAGAATTCGCAGTGTTTGCATTAATTGTTAACCAATAATTGGTCAATTTTGTATAAGTTGGCAAAAGGTAAGTGACAAAACATATTTTTGTTTGAACACATATATATATATATATAGGTACAAAGGGATCTGCTATTATGGAAATACAGTGACTTTAAACGGGAAACTCATAAAATAATGAATGGATAGTTATATATATTTGGTGGTATGGAGTCTTCGTATTTTGCAATGTTGTGATCTTGGAGCCAGGCTTTGATTGCAGTTGAAAAGGACACATGTGCAATTTTGGAACCCTGGAATTTGAGAACCAGGCTCTCATTGCAACTGAAACCTGAGAACTAATTGTTGTTGGTTTACTTTTAAATCACACCTTTCATGGTTTTGGTGGTGTCAGACCTTCGGTTGGTCAAACTGTTAATGACAAAACACTTCAAAGAAGTAATGGAACAAAATGAGAAGAAATATAAAATTAAGGAGAAAAAGAGAAGGTGCGCTTCTCATTTGATCGCACTCAAGTAAAGCCTCTCAGGTGGATCTCTCAGCTGAATGCTAGCCCTTAGTGACAGGATCGCTCTAGATAAAGCAAGCCCCCAAGTGAAACCTCTCAAGTGAATCTCTCTGCATCACATCACAAGTAGGCAAAGAGGTCCGCAAAAAGCTACGGGGAAGGTTTTCACTGAATCAGGGTCACTGCCCTTTCTGCCCCCGCTAGCCGCTAAACCACTTTCTCTCTGTGATGAATTCCACCAGAACGCAACGACTCAGGACAAACTGAGCATGGATGATGGCAACAGCTTCTCTTATGCTGCAGTCTACCTGAATTACCCCCTGTAACATGGTTACACCGGCATAGACCTCAGATAGCGGGTGTATAAGAGGGGAAAGTCCCAATGTCTAAAAGTTTCCCTGGTCGTTGAGCGGGGCCAGGGGCATGGTTCACCTTGCCAAGGATGACATCATGTCATCCACCCTTATGGTGCCTGCACATTGATGCATCATGCCAGGGACGGCATCATGTCATGCCAGGGATGAAATCATGTCATGCCAGGGATGACATCATGTCATGCCAGGGGTGACATCATGTTATGCCAGGGACCAGCAACCACGCCCAACACAAAACGCCGATCCAGAAGCAGCAGCAGCCAGCAGCAGCACCCAGCACCCAGCACCCAGCACCAGCAGGGCCTAAACGAAACACAATCCCGCATCAGCACCAGCAGGGGCAAAGCGAAACACCGATCCAGAGCCACACCATTGAGAATCCCAATAGTTTGCAGCTATATCTGAACCTGCGACATTCGGCAAATCGGAAAAAACACATCGGAAAAAGCGCGAGGAACCAAACGGAGGCTTATAACTTATAACACTCTAACAGCTCAGACCCATTGGTCTGAATATGTCAGAATCCATGTCCATGTTTGCCATCTTCCTATTTAGGAAGATTTAGGAAGCACTGTTTGGTTTGCACAAATCCACATTCGACAAATCCACGTGTCACCGGGAGGTGTGTTTCTTGGGTTTCTATATTAGGAATTCCGAAATCAAGAGTCCTTCCAGGTCCAGGAAACCGAAACAATCGATACCCTCCATGAAACACTTAAACAAGATGAATGTGGATGGCCCCTGGAAAAAGCCCTGAAATCCGAGCCAAGAGAACCAAAGGATTCTGATGAAATACACTCTTCCAGGGAGGGTATCCTTATGTATCATTCCCAGACACGACCTGTCTGGGACTGGCATATTTACCGATCAGGCCAGGGGTGGTTGATTTCAGGGGTCAATGTGTATCTATAAATATATGCCATACTTCGAGTGTCTGGGCATGAAACACTTGGAGGCAAGGTATCATGTGTATGATAGTCAGGCGAACTGAACGAACTCCACCTGGTGTTGATGAGTGGTGTGTCTCCAATTCCCAGGCTTTGCAGGTGATGCACTTTGGGATCCGGGCAATCCGGGCCAATGCCCTAATCTGGACCAGTGGGTGGATCACTTGTCGTTGTCAAGCGTACCTACCAACTAGCAGCGGGCTCCCACAGTGGTCGCTCCGAATGAGTCTTAGGGAAGAGCTGGAAGGCGTCGCGGCCTCCGGCTCTGTACCAAGCATCACATGCATTCCATTTGCCCAATTTAAACACTCCATGTATGGCAATGTATGGCATTTCATTGACCCCCTTTTTCCGGAATATGTCCCATGCACTCCATGGGACTGGAATATATGCCGCCCCATTGACCCCCAAACCACCTCAATGGATCGGCATATATATATATATGGCAGTCCCATGTAAATCGCGTCGGTTTCTGCGAGTCCCAGACAGGTCGTGTCGGCTTCATTCTGGCTCCCCCACCTTGGCCAGCTGCCGTCGCAACTCTTCGAGCTCCATCTTCATGCGTGCCTGGGCGCAAGTTGCGCCTTCCGTGGACCTCGAAGACCCTCAGGTGGTTCAAGGCTGTTGGGTGAAAACCAAGGGATGTTGGTGCTTTCAATCCACTTGACAAATAATATATAGTTTGTATATAGTCAGTCGGTTTAATCATCCCAGTTAAGGGTTGAAAATAGAAATATCCGAAAACATCACCTAGCAATGGATTTGGTTTAATGGGCTGATGAAACTTCCGGTTCCAACGACTTGCAGACTTGGAACTTGGAGTTGCTTTCACCCTATAGATTTCGAATGAATTCGATCTTCCAACCTTTTGAATTGGAATCCTGGACTTCCCAGATGTTCACCCAAAGAAAGCGCTTTGGATCAGTTCCATGGAGTCGGGTGGGTTCATATAGACAAAAATCCGGATGGATGTGAAGATATGAAAAGTCTGGAAACCCGAAACCCCTCCAGTGCTGGGGTCAGCTGAGTTTCTTTCAAACCCTAGGGCTCCAACCCTCAGAAGGTGGTAAGACCCCCCTGGCACCTACCCCAACCAGCTTCGAAACGGAGGTAAGGCCGTGGAATTTTCTGAGACTTCCCATGTCCAACGTGGCGCAAAGCTGTTGGAAAAAGGCGATCCTCTGGGGATCCAAACTTGAGGGGCTACAGTGCAGCTTGTGAACAAACTGGGAGATGTGACAGCAGGGAAGGAAAAGAACCCAAACAGGAAATTTGAAAACCACTTAACAAGCAAAACAAACTCCTCCCAAAATGTTGGCTTCAAAAAATCCTTCAAGACTCACACCCCCCGTCCCCAAAATCCCCAAATCCCTCCTTCCGGCCAAACGTCCGGTGGTCGACCTTGGCGACTCGCCCGGGCCTTTGGCATGTGGCTCGTATCGAGTTCCCAGGCCTCGGTGCGAGCAGCGACGCGCTGGAGACGTCGGTGGGTTTGGGCCCATTGGCAGAGCTGGTTGGGTTCCTGGTTGGTTGGGCGGCCAAGCGGCGTAAGGCGCTGCTTAATGTGGCGAGTGACAAATAATTGTGTCGAACATCAGAACTGAACCATCCATGAAAGAAGGACAAAAAAATAGGCAAAACGTGTCAACATCATACCGACTTAGTTATTACCTACTGACCTACTGGAACATTCAACTTGTGTTTGCGGCGTTAAATGCTTGCATTTTAAGGCAAACCCCACTGGAGTTATGTAGCTGCAACCATCAATTCAGAATCCGTGTTCATCTTCAGACACGCTGATTCCGTTTTCAGTTCCCCACATTGCCACATGAATCCAAGCCGCAATGGAGAGACTGCTCCACACGAGGCCCGCAAGGACTGCTAAGACCTCGGCTCTCGGAGACCCAAGAGAGACGCATTGGTCTCCTTTCCATTGGAGAGGAACTCAGACCCGAGACTAGCCAGTTGGTCTTAAGAATGCTGGTCTTACACTCCCTGAAATAGGAAGTGGAAGTGGAGGGAGTGAAAACCACCGGTTTGGCTTTTGGATGCTTTTGGGTCATGATCATCCAAGTGGCCTGAGCCATTCATGGAAACATGACTGTGCCAGGGAGTGCAATGATGATTATTTGTTGGCTTCTGATGTTTTCTTATGGTTTCAGTCATCCATTGGGAATCCTTCATGAGTCTTCCCTTCAGGAACTGTCAAACACATTCACCTCACTGAGAAAAAGTTATCCCGGCAAGAGACCCCAAACAGTGTGCGTGAGGTCTGTAAGCAGCAAGCCCAGAGATCTAGATGCATTGGGGTCCAGAGAGGCGATGGTGGTGATGAAGGTGGGGATCGTGGTGACGTGTGAGAGTGAGTGTGAGTGAGTGTGAGTGAGAGTGAGAGTGAGAGTGAGTGTGAGTGAGAGTGAAGGTGGGTGCGAGTGAGTGTGGGTGAGTGTGGGAGAGTGAGTGAGTGTGAGCGTGAGTGCGAGTGTGAGTGAGAGTGCGAGTGAGTGTGGGTGAGAGTGAGTGTGGGTGAGTGAGTGCGCGTGTGAGTGTGAGTGCGAGTGTGAAGGAGAGCGAGTGAGAGTCTGCGAGTGGGAGAGTGAGTGGGTGAGTGTGAGGAGTGCGAGTGTGAGTGTGAGTGAGAGTGGGAGTGTGAGGGAGTGTGAGTTTGAGTGAAAGTGGGAGAGTGAGAGAGTGAGCATCTGAGAGCACAAAGTACTGCGCCTGCCACGAAATCTGCACTTCAAGTGCTGTGCCTGCCACGAAATGTGCACTTCGAGGTTCACCAAGCGGCGCCTGCACCACTAAATCTACACTTCGAGGTTCACAAAGTGCTGTGCCTGCCACGAAGTGCTGCGCCTGCCACGAAATCTACACTTCGAGGTTCACCAAGTGCTGCGCCTGCCACGAACTCTGCACTTCGAGGTTCACCAAGTGCTGAACCTGTCACGAAATCTGGATTTCGAGGTTCACAAAGTCAAGTGCTGTCCCGAAATCTGCACTTCGAGGTTGCAAGTGCTGCACCTGCCACGAAACCTGCACTTCGAGGTTCACCAAGTCACGAAATCTGCACTTCGAGGTTCACCAAGTGTTGCACCTGCCACGAAATCTGCACATCGAGGGTCACAGAGTGTGCTGTGCCTGCCACGAAGTCTGCAACGAGCCACATGTCGATTCACTGCACCTGTCACGAAATCAGAGCCTTCGACGATCAGCTGCACCTGCCACGAAAACTGCATATCGAAGTAAGACAGCTCCGATCCCTTGCACCTGCTAGCTTTCATGACATCTAGACAGTTCTAAGTATCACGTTGAAATGATTCAACCTTGCTTAAGGCCTTGCGTTGAGCAGCAGCAAGTTGCATATCAAAAGGAAAGATAACGACGATCACATGGGAAAATCAGAGACAAACGGGATTGATCCGCACCTGTCTGATGTAGCAGTGATCCGTCAGCCCGGTGACTAGAGAGAGAGACTCAAAGCAGGAGCCCCTAGTAGTGAGGCCAGACTGCGCGATTCTCGAGGACTGGGGCCCCCGCTTTGCTTGGCCACAACCTGTGAAAGGAGGCGCGCGTCCGTAACTGCGGACGAGCCGACGCCAACGGCGCCGACGGTCTGCGCTGGAGGTCGCGCTGGTCGTTGCGGAGGCGGCTGCTGGCGTTGAACCACCGGTGCCTTTCTCATTTACTGGGGCTCCGGCTTTGGCTAGCCACACTGTGGCTAACAAGCCGCGGGTCGGTAACAGCAGCAGGCGTGTCGGTGCTGGTCTGTGCAGCTGGGCGCTTTGGTCGTGGTGGGCGCGCTGCGCCTCGTGGTGCCTGCCAGATCGTCTTGATGAAGCCCTTCGAACATCCTGGTTTGGCAGCAGTTGAGAAAGCTCTACATGCCAAAAGCCCGGCCGAGAACAATGGCCATTGGTCAGGCCATCATGGGCCTGCCAAGCTTTCCCAAGGACAAGAGCATGCTGGAGAACTTGTTGCGGCTCGATCTTCTTCACAACCCGCCGGCAGGCAGATTTTGCGAGCCTACGCAGTCAAAGTGCACATTGACGATGTCGAGAGGCATGAATGTACTGTAAATAGCAGCGATCTAAGCACACCTGCTTTTCCCTTACCGCAAGAACCCCTCAGTGTGCCCACACTGTTTGGGGAATAACCTTTAAACAAACCCAGTCCATCCCTGCATGGAATAGTTACTTAACATTAGAGTCATATTATGAGGTGAATGTATAGGGTCCCACTCGTCCAGCATTCGTCTGGTCTTAAACATGTCCAGCCCATCTGGACTCGAAGCCCGGCGGACGAAGGTATCAGTCACTTCTTTGGCCGAACACCTCCCCATGTTTCTCTCGCGCACGGCGACCCTTCTGTCACCCAGGCGTGGCATCCGGACATCCAGGGCTTCGTGCATTGGGATATGTGTGCTTTTGGGCGCGGCGCCCCGTAACCAGTGTATACAACCCCCCAAATAGATAGAAAAGTTAATCCCCACTAAACATGTATTGGAATTTGGCGACCTATAGGCTTAATATATACTAGACCGCGTTTTGTCCATTTGCGGCCAGTCTTTCTGTAGCCGGCATATCTTTTTGCTCGGCTTCTGTCTACCTGGGTACTTTGAAAAATGGAACATGACCCTATGAAAAACAGCTACCTGTACCGGCTGTACCCAGGGATGATGTGGCTGCACCCGTTCAACCGTGTCTGGGAGAGTTCAGTGCCCTTCCGTTCGAGCCGCAGGTGTCGGATTCTTCATGTCGATGAGCTCATGCACTGCCTGGGCCGAGGTGTTAGGCTGGGGGCTTCTTGAAGGTGGTTGGCTCCAATTGATCAGTGAATAGGGTCTTTGTTGATTTGAATTATCCCACACCCTACTATAGTCCTATAGCAATCCGAACCCTCAAATGGCCAGAGTTTCAGGGACCATAGCCGCTGCCCAAGACCTGAAGGTTGGATACTCGACGGACCCCATTGACCCCATTCATTGAATCTTCACGGAAACCTTCTCCAACATCTGGGAGGAAGATGGGGGTGGTGTGACGTGTCGCTGCCCCCCAAAAATATATCTGGCAGGTCTGTCAGTCTTCCGAAGAATCCACTTCCAGGATCCTGATTGGATCATCATTGGATCCAACCAGTTCAGGTCACGTCGGAGCGAGGACACAAACCCCTTTACCTTCCTTCAGGTGAGTCCCATGGCCCGATGCAGCTCTTGGAACCCGTGGCCCGCTTCATGTTGAATCGTCCAAACTGACCGATCCTGCACTCGCCCGTCGCGCGTCCGTCTTGCACCTTGCAGTGGCGATCCAGCAGGAGGGAAAACCTAAACGCGCCGCCACGCGGTTTGGTGTGCACGCACGCGATCGGTGTGCAGCGTGGGTTTGGTGTTAAAGTCTTAAAGCACAAGGCGATGTGACATGGGGTATTGTATTGATTTGATGTTATTTTTTCTCCGATTCATCTAGCAAGTCAGGATTTACAAGGAAAAGCCTTGTAGAACATGGGCCTTGGCAATGATCCAGTTTGTGTGTGTGTGTGACTGCGTGATCTTTCTTCCTCATATGCCAGCACAGTTGCGTTATTATGTGTTCTGTTATCAACATTGGGTACTGTACGTCAATTGCAGTCATGCTTTCTTGGACCAATGAACAGATCCAGCCCAATATACAACACTTCTTGAACAAACATGATTTATCAGGGTTTCGGATGGTTTCGGAGGGCTTCCACCGATGCCACGCTATCTTGCTTCAATCAGATCCACCACAACTCGCCGACCAGAAAACCCTAACACCTCCTAACACCATAGCACAAGTAACAGCACAAGCAACACATCGTAGCACTAGCAATAACAGCAACATGGTACATATCGATTTTCCCCATGTCCCTATATCACCATCCAAAACCAACAACACATCCAGTTTTCGAGACAAATCATCAGTCACACTCTTTCACCACACTGACCCAGCTTGAAAGAAACTACCTAACATGTGGCTCCTTGTTCTTGTCGCTTTTTTGGGCAGTCCTAAAACAAGTGCATGGAATTTGATTATTTCACTGCGAGGCGTCGCCCATCTCCTCACGCTCCAAACGCTACAGAAAGACGCCCAAGCCTCAAAAAACCAAGGGCTCCGAACGCCCCATCTCCTCCGGTTCCGTAGTTCGACCCCTGGCGCCTACCCCTGGCACCGACCTTCTCCAACGAAGCGCCCGATCCGCGCCGCTTCTCCCCGATCCGCGCCGGTCCGGGCCGCCTGGTGTCGCCCTCCAAGAGCCGCCGTAGCTCGACCAGCTCGCGTGTCCGAAGCTGAGAAGCGGCAGGACACGAGGAGGTGGAGCTGGTGGAGGTGGGCGGTCGTGGATGGGTGGTCGGGTCGCCTTCCGTTGGTGAAGGACATGGGTTTTGATATGTTTTGATGAATCCGTATAAAATCCGTATCAATTCCGACATAGTAAAACATCGTAAAACAATGATTGTTGTTCGGGGCGCGAACCATGAAACATTGGAAAAAACATCCCAAGGATTGGAGGGACCGGAGGGTCTGATCAACACCCTGACAGTCGATGTCCAATTCTGAAAGGTAGAGACCGTTCCCAACTATTGCCCCCACTGCCCTATACGGAAAATTGCACAGAATCCTCGAATGTATCCCTACAGGTCCAGTCTGACCCAGGTTTTACCTGGTCTTTCACCTCCGAAATAGTAGCGTTTTGGTATGACCAACTCCAGTAAGTAAAATGAGGTCATTGACTTGTAGGGTATATACAATTCGACTATATAATAACCCGCAAAACGTGGATTGTAAATCTTCTTCAAACGTGGTGGCTGAAATATCAAGAGTCTGCCAGCACCTTCAAGTCGGGGTCTCCAGCCCACTACGTACGTGGATCTCCATGAAGGTCCACCTTGACATAATGAAGGTCCAGGTACATTTTGTAGGGATCCAGTCGTACCTTCTCAGGTGTTCGACACTGTCATGTACATGATGTAGGTGCCTGGATTCTTAATTCAACCCCTTCGGCTCTTCTGAAACCGGCTCCCGTTCTTCCTGGCCTTCCCCCGGAGCCGCAAGGCGGCCGCGGCACCGTGGGGCGGCGACTGCGACGTAGAGGCGCAGGTGGGAGGACTGAAACGGGTCACCACAAATCTACAGACATTCATATACCAGGACCCTAAAAGGGTGTCTACAAATACTAGTTGGAATAACCTCTCCAAAGTGATGAAGGGGTGCCCAAAAGAACTTGGAAGGTCCTGGTAGGTGTAACTTAAATATACTTATATCATCACTTACATATAGAATCCTAAAGAGGTCATCGGCCATCCAAAGGTTGAAGGACCCTAGTTCGACTATCCCCAATAGGTACCCCAGGTGACGATCGAGTCCTTTGTCAGGTCACAAAAGACCTCTCTTGGAATATTCCAGGGCTGTCTAATAGGGTAGTTGAGTAGTTTACATTTTGGGAGTTCATTGAGTAGTAGTACTTGTATTTTCTGGCACAATATATGTGGTGGGTGCCATGGCATCGCTCTGCTTAGCAAAGCTCATCAGTGGACCTTGGTCAGGTGTTTGATGAGACCATCACAAGGCCGAATGCGGGCTCCAGTTCCACATGGCAGGCAGCTTTCTTGCGTTGTTTATTGCAAGATTGGAAGTGGGTTCTCTTGCTTCTCGCGGGTGTTGAATCTGCAGACCGTGCGCACCCAAGAGTAGATGGCATAAATCCCAAGATGTGCTGAAAAGATGTGGGGTGCATAGAACATCATAGAACCCCCCAAAACTTGGGGGATTGTGCCATGTCCGTTCGAACCTCTGAAAAGAGAGATCTGTGTTCAGAGCCTCGAGCACCCGAATGTGGCTCGGGCAGGCTACCCATGCCGTGGTGATGTGACGAGAACCTGCGACCACAACTAACCTCTCCATGCCGCTTTCTTTTTGGAGGGACCTGTTCCCAATTCCAAGATAGCAGGAAAGCAAGAGTTGTCGGGCCCTTTGCAATTGCGTCAACACCTGGAAAACTTTGAAGAAGAGTCGTCTCCAACAGTAGTGATGGTTGTCTCAAACCCAGAAATACCCTCCCTGGTTACGTGGAGTGAAAAAAACCCTTGTTTTGTCTTCGAATTTCATGGTCTTTCCAAAGGCTTTGCCATCATATGCCATCCGTTTTCATTTTTGTCCCATGCAACATCCGTTACCCCCGAGCTCTGTCAGCCCGCGCCTGGCACTCAAGGTCGAAGTCACGGAAGCGATTCTCGCGCGCCGCCCGATAGGCCGGGTCGTTGCTGTTCACGCTCTCCAAGACCTGCAAGGTCGGAGACGGAGATAGGGATGAAGGGAATTTGGGTGAAGGCCCAAGTTGAGAGGGAACTAAGATAGACTCGACAGGACCAGGTGAATTGGAATGGACGACCCAAAGGCTCCTGAAAACAACCCTAGACTTCTGGTCCTGCAAAACTGGAGTGGTGAGAAACCCATGAAACCTGAGTTGGGTCCAGGTTCGAGTGTGGGTAGCTCCCCTTGGAAACCCTTGAGCTTAACGCAATTGTGCTCAAGATTCAGAAGTGAGGATTGACGTCCTTCGCACCGGCCGAAGGCCAACAGTGAGAGAGTGAGAGTACATGTGTGAGTGAGAGTGAGTGAAAGTGAGCGTGAGAGTGAGAGAGTGAGCGAGAGTGCGAGAGTGCGAGAGTGAGAGAGTGAGAGAGTGAGTGAGTGAGTGAGTGAGTGAGTGTCTGTGTGTGTGAGTGAGTGTGTGTGCGTGAGCGTGAGCGTGAGCGTGAGCGTGTGTGAGAGAGGGGCTGAGAGAGAGAGGGGGAGAGAGAGAGGGCGTGGGCGTGAGAGAGTGAGAGAGAGAGGGAGAGGGAGAGAGAGGGCGACAGGGAGAGAGAGACAATATATTCCAAGTAAACAAAAGCAATCCAGCAACTTACTACCCCCTTGGAATAGTTATTCAGAGAGCGGATGGCCCATGAGTGCCTCGGTATAAAGATCCTTTGCATCGATCCTTGACTCGAGCTTTTGCATTTTCAGGCCGCGAAGTTCGATGAGTGCAGGTAAGACAGCTCCACTGGCCCAAGACCTCATACAAGCGTGAGCTTTTTGCTTTTTTTCCCCAAGCAGTGTGGACACACTAGGAGTTCTTACGGTGATGGTTAAGCACCGGGGCTAGATCGAGGTGACGGCGCGGGCGTGTCCGGCTAATTCGCTGCTATTTACAGTACATTCATGCCTCTCGAAATCGTAGACGTGCATTTCGACTGCGCAGGCTCGTGAAATCTGGGTGGCCGCGGCGGGTGCGACTGCGCTCTCGTTGTGGTGCCGCGCGCATTTTCGGACATGGTGGTCACTTGCAGGCGCAAGGGAAACCTCCTGTTTTGGTGGTCGATAGTCAACTTTTCTTGACAGGTGCAAGGGATCGGAGCGGTTTTACTTCGACTTTTGAGGGCCAGGGCCTGGGGGTGGAGACGGTGGCGGATGGCCACTTGCTGCTGGTGGTGCCATTGGTGGGCTGGAGCAGGGTAGCTGCAACGGCTTGCTGCTGCCATTCCAAGATCGAGCCAAGCGAACCTTGATGGTTGTCCTAGGCGCCCAGAGTCAAGCTTCAATGCAATACCAGTGGCATGGAGCAAGCTTGCTTTGCTTGAGTCACAACTGATTGATTGCTATCAAGGAACGGGTTCGCCTTGAAGGCTTCATACACCAGCATGCACATCTGGATGGTCTCATAGTCCACAAAAAAGCACTGACTCTCCTGACAGCACCGCCATAAATGCTAACGATGTTGATTGAATACTCCGCACGGACAAATTCCAGGTGGTCTATGGGATGTCGCGTCCGAGCAGCGGCAAAGCTTGTCCTTGTCAAAGCGAGTTGCCAGGCTTCCAAGTTGCGATACAGCAATGGCACCAATGTCGAAAATGAGCTCTTCAATGCCGACCAACTTTGAAACAGTTGCCAGGCGCTGTAGTTGCAAGTCAATCTTTGAGGGAGTGTATAAATGAGAGTATACATGCATATACTGTACTGCCGACTGCTCCAACTACCTCCGTTTCGAAGGTGGTTGGGGTGGGTACCAAATCCCTTCTAGGAGCCCAGAGCCCCAGGAATACAGCGTTCTAAGAGAAGCTTCAAAGTGACCTTTCGAGATCCCAGAATGAGGACATCTGTCCCAGGTTACTTGGAGGCTCCTGAAGGTCACTTTGAAGGTCCTACAGCGTTTTCATCGATCTCCATCATTGGCATTGCCCTTTCATGCCGAAACCATCGCTTGCGAGTTCCGCCTCCAAGTGCTCCACACTGCTTTCCGAGACCTGCGATACGATCGGGCGAAGGCAGTCTCCACACAATTGAACTGAACCTTAGATACGGACCAACAAGAAGAAGTCGTTCATGCAGAACACCGTGCACCAAACAACACACGGATGAACCTTGCTGATCTTGGAGTCGATGACGATGTGAAAAACGCTGGACCCGCCAGCGAATCGGACTTCGGATCGAAACCGATATAAAAAAAAAAAAAACGTGTGCGAAGCTCAAAGCCGACCACCGCACCAGCGGCCAGTTATATGGAAGATGTTCTCACACAGGCAGTGGATGATGGGTGTGTGGTGCTCACTTGCTGGTAGTTGTCGACTTCTGAGGTCATGCGTAGTTCAGTCGACCGTTCTTCGTGTATCTACCAGGTGCAAGGGTGTCTTTAGTGAAAAACAATCAACAAAGTATTAAGTACACCTCATCGGAAGTTTGGGACAAATTGACTGCTGATATGAATACCTGGACTCACTCTTGCTCAATGTATCAGTGTGCGTTGAGATGAGAGGCTAAGGTCTGGGTTCATTGGTACAGGAAAGACCATCCCCAGAAAGATGACTGGCGCAAGTCAGCTTAACTGGCTAGGATGAAATCAGAAGGGCTCATAACTCATGCATGCCATCTTGCACAAATGGGTGTTTATTGTTTATCAAAATAGGTAGACCTCCCGGTTTGACCCCTGGAAGAAGGGAAATAGACAAGTTTACCTCTACCGATTGGTCGGGGATCTCCCTGCTAAAAGGATACACCCAAATGGAGCAGCATGCAGCACTGCATGCAGCACATATCCTCTTCCTCAAACCAAGTTCGACGCGCACCTGGCAGCCCCTGCGCAACCAAGGTCAGGGGTGAGCTTTGACCCCGAAGTGAAGGGAGACAACACCTCCAGTTCTCTTCCACAGCTCGACCGGTCCCAAGCAACATCATTGCAACCCCGGATTCGGGTCCAGCGTCCATCTGCGATTCCAAACAGGGCATGCTAAAATCGATTAAAATCAGAGCAGGTGAAACGTATATAGAGTCATGCTAGATATCAAGAACTAATAAGAGTTTTGCACACACCCATGGGGCATTGTTGCATATTGTCCACTCTACCAATTGTTGAACAAAACATTGATACTCCTAGACTACGCTCTCCCAACTTTACGCCGGGCAGAATCATCCAACATATTGTTTTAGAGCTTTCTATGATGTAATGCAGTTGGCTCAACCCTGTGCAAACGGTTTTTTAGAAAAAATAACCAAAAAAAGAATAGATCAACCGCGAAAAGCTTTATGTGGCGTTTTTGCATGATGGTTGTGTGTTGCTTCCATGTCGCTTTCACATCTTGAAAATGGCTACACCCTGTTCCCAACCACGTGATTCAATTCCCAACAAGGATCAACAAGGCCATCTTTGGGTTTCACGTTCTAGGACTTCCTGGGGCCCTTGGGCTCACATCCTCACAAGGTAGTTACAGACGACCGTCATAAACCCACCCCACCACGAGAGTTATAATGAGTTATAATCCAGCAGTCACAAAGGGGTGCGATCCATGGAGGTTAGGGTGCCTATTATCCACTCACATAGGGACTAAACACCACCCCGTCTTGTGACTCCTGGTAGTTGTTAGTTGGAGCCCTAGGGTGTGTTCATCATGAAGGCAAGTCAGTGCTGGACATCTAGAAACGAGCACTCGAACTGCTGTTCACGAAACCGCTGTTCACTCGAACGCTCGTCCGAGTTTTGAGATTTTTGGTAGTGGATCTGTTTCTGTTTCTGCTGGCCAGGGGGTTGACCAAAAGCCAACTCCCTACCCTACAGGTCGAAGACCTCATTTTACTGCAGCTGGTCATACACTTCCAAACACGGTTCATAGTCCACTGGTCCACAGGCCTCTCACTTGTCTACTTGGGGGACCACTAGACCAAAAAAGCCATCGTTCTCCAGAACAGTTAGAAGTTCTAGAAGGTGGTCTTCTCCAGAACAGTTAGATGTTGTAGAGGTGGTCTTCCAGGCACTAAAGTATATAACATTCGCGGCCGTTGAAAGTCTGGCCGATTTCCACATCGCGATCAGAAGAAGATGAAGTAAAGAATCAGCAGCCTCAGTGGCAGCTGTAGCTAGAAACATGTCACAAATAAACAAATTGACCGCCTATACATTTTGTATTTACTAATTATGTGCTTTTTGGCGTTATTCTTTTTTTTAATGCTGAATAGCAACATAACATTGTGTCAACGAACCAAATGACTGGCTCCCCAACACCTGGGGAGACCTCTTGGGGTGAACATCTGGAGCGGACAGAACAAGAGTCTCCCGGGAGCAGCTCCTCCACCAAACACAGTCATGTTGGTTGATGGCCAAGACATCAGCAAATCAATCCTTTCTTGGCTTCTTGGTTGACTTCGATCTGTTTCTGACCAAAACGGAAGAACCCCCCCTGGCCCAAGGACCAAGGATGTCTGAAAAGGCCAGGCACACTCCGGGCCAAAGCCTCGATCGACTCTCGATTTCAGATGATTTCAGGTTCTGAGTTGATCTGCGGAGCCTGAGAGTCGATGGACGAATGGGCTGTCTGTGCTCACAGTAGCGTCTGGGCAAGAAGGGCTTGATATCAGCCTCAGCCTTCTTCAATTTCTTTCTGTGTGTGGCTTCCGGAGGAGCTTTCCAGCTGCCGAACTGCAGCAACACGAGCCGTTTTCCCCCTTTCGCCGCCTGCGCTTTCGCCCCACAAATTCTTCCGCCCAGCGGCAACGACAAAGTCCATACCAGCGCCTCGGTCGTTCAATAGGGGGGGCAGCGGAAGACTGGGAAAAGCCCGACTGACTAGCACGCCCCACGCCCCAGGTCCAGCAAAAGAAGTATTGACCAAAGATCCATCCAATGATGCGGAGCGTTCTGAGCGCGGGGGCTTGACCCACCAGCTGATTGATATAGATCAGACTCTGTCGATCTGTCGAAAACCCAGAACCCCCCACATCTGTTCGCTTGAAGGGCTGTCCTGGTCAGTGGGATTGTCACCGAGCAATTCGCGGCGGGGGAAGCGGGAACATCGGATGGTCCCCAGGTGGTGCGATAGTTGCATACATTGCGCTGGTTGAAACGGGCTCATTGTAAAGGCATCATAGTCCGTACATGGAGTGTCTGGAGGTGTATTACTCCCTGAAATCATCATGGAAGTGGAGTTCACCACCTGTTTGGTAGGAGGATTGCATTATCCACTTGCATGATCATATCAGGGAGAGTCCCGGACCATCCGAATTCAATGTCCCGCAAGGGCCCACCTCCCTAAGAGCATCCGAACAGGAGGTACATGGTGTTCCAACTTCGGCATACCGCCGGAGATGGTCTTTTCGCCGAACCAAATAGACGCCAAATCATATAGTCAAGGCACTGGCAACGGGTCGAAGACATGACTGGACAGTGGCGCCTCTTCGTTTCGCCCATGGCCTTGGGGTCCGACCGTGGCTCCGACGAAACATCGGCGAGCTCAGCTGGCAAGGCGCCGATGCCAACCAACCAACCTGTCTCTTGCGGTTGTGTCATTTCCGGCTAAATATACATTGTGATGGGCCAAGTGTTTATAGTCTACACCCAGAAAACCCCGGCTCCAAATATAAGGTTCTGAAAGTGTCTGAAAGTAGGGACAACAATGGAACACACATAGACTCTGATTCATTTGTACTTGTCTCCCGGTGGGGGGGGTGTAGCACAACACATGCAGGAAAAAAATTATCGTGGAATCCTGAATGTGTTAATGTTCGGTCATTTACAAAAGAAACAACAGTTAGGGCATCTGGTTGAATGAGAAAAAACAGCCATCATCAGCCATCCTATTTGATCTAAAATGAGAAAGTTCAAACACTGTCCACCATCCAATTTGGTTAAATCAGCACACACACAAATTCTTGATGAAGGCTGAAGTGAAGGCAGGCATAATTACTTCCTGCCAACCAAATCATCAAGCCCAGGAACCCACGAATATGGAGGAATTGGGTGAACTTGCTTCTTGATTTCTAAGTATATAATGTACTATATGGTTTCTTTGTGGCAACCACTTACTTACAGTTTCTTTTCTTTTCAGCCACCGACACCCCCGAAACCTACTGACCCCTTCTCCTCCTTGCTGGCTCCTTTGGCCGTCCATGCGGCGACGGGTCCGTCGCGATGGGTCGGGACGGGACGGGTCCATCGGTCCAAAGGGGCTGATCCCGCAGGTCTGCCGGAAGTACCGCCATATGGCGCCTGGCGTGACCACGCCAGCGGTTTTGGGGAGGTCCGGCTCCATGACCGGCTGGAGGATACAGTGGTGGATGAGGAGAGGTGGGCAAACATGATCATGGACAACCATGGAGTTGTCGTGGATGGTTTTTGCAGGTGATACAGTGATACCCAATTTTGACCATCTACTTAGATATACACATTGTATGCATGTGAAAATAGTCTTAAAACAAAACACCAGGGCGCATTCTAACCAATTCCATTTCGCGTTGACACATGGGGGCTGATCCAATATAATCGAATCATATCGAATCTGTTTTGACAAACTGCATTCGAAATGGCACACGGTGTGTCAAAAGCAATGATGTGTTTGGTCGACGAAAATTGCAAGTCAAAAGGCTAGGGCCAACCCCTTCGACCAAATCAACCACCAACAACAACAACAACAATGCCCCTTTGGGTTGTGTTCGTTACACCGCGGCTCGGAAAAATAACAGTATTGACTGTTCTTTTTGGCTTCGCAAATTGTACATATTCTAGCAGCTTTTGATTGTTCTGGTGAGTGCCTGGTTGTTGTTTTTTTGTGAGTGCATGCTTTGGCTCCGCAGTGCCTCGAACCCACCAAAGGGATGAACTCACCCTCCTCGCCCTTGAAGGCAGTATGCCGCGGCTTCAGCCACGCTTCTGCCCACAGCTCACTGCGCCAGCACGTGGCACTTGGCCTCTTCGGCCTACAATCGCCACCCGACCTTCGTGGTGAACTCATCGCCAGCCCTTCCCAACCTTCACCCTCACATCTTTGTGCAGTTTGACGAGCTGTAAGTGATCCGGTTCCCACATCATGCTCTGAAAGAGCTTCTGCCTTGAGCTTCAAAAACTTGAACTGCAAGGAGCTGGAAGCTCAGAAATCCAACCTGACACATAGGTTTCCGGAGCTTTCTCCTTATATATAGCACGTCAAGTAACTGCGTTGCCTCGACGTTCATCATGATGCCGCCTTCCAGCTTGATCGATACCTTTTGCGCAGTCATGCTATCGATCACGCTGCTCGGAATAGTGCAGAACAGAACAAATAGAACCGAGTAGATAAATAGATAGTCGGATGCATGGATGGATCCATGGATGGATGGACAGATAGATAGACAAATAGATAGATAGATCGGATTTAATGTGTGTTTGTTTCGTTTCGGTATTTGTTTTTACTTTATTGGGGTTGGCTTTGGAAATTTTAAATTTGGTGCGTGCCTGCTTGTTTTTTTGGTGAGTGCATGCTGGCGAGTGGCGGTAGATACTCTAGTTAGAAATATGGAAAGAAACTATTCAAAAGATATACAAAGCACATATAGACAAGAATGGAATAGTGCAGAACAGAACAGAACAGAGCAGAATAGAACCAAGCAACAAATAAACAAATGGATCGATGGATGGATGGATGAATGGATGGATGGATGGATGGATGGATAGGTAGATAGGTAGATAGGTAGATAGGTAGATAGGTAGATAGGTAGATAGGTAGATGGATAGATGGATAGATGGATGGATAGATAGATGGATAGGTAGATGGATAGGTAGATAGATAGACAGACTGATAGACATAATGGATATATATAGTATCCTTCCTTCCTTCCTTCCTTCCCACATGCCACCACACAAAAAACACACCACACAAACTAAATCCATGGCCCTCCGTTCCACCGTGCGGAGGACTGGCCTGAGCGGATGGGCTCGCAGCGGAAGCCCACGTGGTGGTCCGGGCGCACCACGAAGCAGCACTGGCCGTGGACGCCGAAGCGCTCGTGCGCCTGGAAGAACGGGGGGATGAGGCACCGAAGAAAAGACGGCCAAGGATGCAGGAGAGACCGGTTGAGCCTGACTGACCTCTGTTTTGATAGGAACAGATCATATTTTGGATAGTTGATCCTCCAAAACAGGGGTCACAAAAAGGCTCCAGGTAGATTTAGCCACCAGAAACAAGAACCAATTATGAGCATGCTGAATTTTTTGAGCGCAGTATTTGCGTTGGCGGAAAGGACAGGGCTTAGGACACAACATACATATTGGAGAGGACCACAACTCAAAACAATATTTGCCTTTAAACATATTTGACGCGTATTACCGCATTAATATGTATTAATACTTGACCCTTTTGAGGCAGGACGATGTCCTGATGCCCTCTGTCCCTCTGCCTTGCTGGAGTTCCACTGGTCTGAATATATAGCCCTGCACCACCCGAAGTACAATTGATGCTCACCATATTGGCTGCTTAAAGGAAACGAGATCCATTAAACAAAAATAGATGCACTCCATTCAACAAGGATTCACCAAAGAGGAAACTCCAACAACATCACCAAGCAAAACCGTACCCTTATACAACATCCAACCATGCGAGTTCCCGGTCCGACTCACGAAGCGGTTGTTGACGGTCCGCTGTGGTCCCCAAATCCCCACGTGGCGCCCGGGTCCCGATTTCCTTTTGCGTCCTGACGTCTCACACGTGTGTAGTCAGTGTAGTCAGGCCGCACAAGACCTGCTGGCACCGTCGGGCGTCTACAGATGTCTACAGGAGGCAGGTGCTTCCAGGCCAGACTTGGCAGACTGTCCAATGATCATGACACCCTCAACATCCTCAACATAGGCCTGTTGAGCCTCCAGAAGCTAGCAGTCAGTCCAGTCCACATCGCTGACGAAGAAAAAAAACCCACCGTTTTCGGACTCGGAGGTCCGGGTACAGTCGTTCCTGTTGTGGCTCATGTGCCGCAAGCTACTTTGAAGGGTCCAGGTATGAAACAGACTCAGTCCACGAACAGTTGACAGCCCGGAGTTCACATACGTTGAAGTGTCTGGCACTGGAGTACCACATAATATACATAAATATACTTAGCAGATACCAAGTAACTTTCAACTGTCCTTTCCTGGCAGGTATATAGAGATACTGAAATACTCTAGTTTTCACCCAAAAACATCCTCATGCATGTTCCACCTGTTCTCATTTGAGTGGGGTGCCACCAATGTCCTCCAAAAGTGTGATGACCTTCAGGTCACTGCTTTTCCATGGGTATGGTACACTCCCTGATGGCATGCCCTCGTGGATCTCAAAAACAGCTGGCTTGCCGCTTCCATGACGCCAAGGCCATGAACTCGCCCCTGCTCTCCACGGCAACTCCACCCACGCGCGAGCTCCCCGGGCGGTGGTTTTCACCGCTCAGAGTTGGGTCTTTGTGCTGCCTTTGGAGCCTCAGCGTGACCACGGTCCCGGTGGCCACGGGATATGGAGGCCAGGCGTGCTTTTCGTGCCGTTTTCGGGTTTGAAGGGTATGGAGGCCATGTTTGTTGACCAGATTTTGCCATATAGTCTGGGAATTGCTGTCCATCTACTGGGCAAAAAAAACAAACATTCCCCCCCAACAAAGGTGGATTTATCCAGTTCGGGAACAGAACAAGATCACCCTGAAAACAGCAAAAACATGCAGGTATCATGTCAATCAGATCGGTGAGCCCGGTTGATGGTTCATCCACAAAAATATCATTGGGACTAGGATGGCGTTTTAACGGTGACTTTCACGATTTCACGCGCCAAAGCGAGGCGAAGCCGCCCCAAACCCAACGAGGAACCAGTTCGTTCACCGTCCGACGCGGACGGCGGAGGCAGTCTGCGAAGAGGAGGCAACATGTATGACTGTACACTATTTGAATTGGAACATGGATTGGAATGATTGGAATCAAGGGAACATGGATTGGATCTAGACTGTTTGGATTGGAACATGGATTGGAATGATTTAGATGTACATTCTTGGATTGCTCTCTACTCTATGTCACAAAAAGAAAGATGAGAACAACACTAACCCCAAATAGAACAACTTGGAACTTGGAACCAACAGAAAAGAATAGAACACAAACAAAACAAACAAAACTGCTTTCCATGATTCAAACCTCGCCTCCCCTTTGTACAACTTCAAAGAACCGCCTTCTCCCCCTTTGCCTGGGAAATCAGTCTCGGGGATTCACTACAGAACCGAGAAAGTCATGGGAAAATCCACATCACTTCCATCCGCAGCACCCGCTCTTCCATCATCTTCCACTGGTTGAAATTGGTTGAAATCCACACAAACTTCCATCATCTTCAACCGGGGGGTTGGAGGCTTTTCTCTCTGAACACCAAATGGTCATGCACCAACCAAAGAATTCATGAGCTCGAGGCTCGATCTGGAGAGGGCACTTCGTACATCTTCGTACCAACCAAACCATCTTGGCACCCGCTTTCGCGTGAAAAAACCGCCGGCGCACTGCGGGGGCGCCGAGGCGCGCTTGGGCACTTCGGGCTTGAGCTCCTCGGGGATCTCCGGCGCCGCGTCGATGTCCAGCGAGGAGACCGCGGGCACTGTTCCGGTGCCCAAGGGCCTTCGGAGAGAGGCGACGCGTAGTTGATGTCTTGTACAAAACATCAAACTGGAGTGTCAAAGTACCGGAACAAATGGGTACGGGTACCTGTTCTTAGAGGGTATACGGTATACGTTCCATTTTCCAAGGGAGGAACGAAGAAAAGGGTCCAATAATAAGTCTTATCGAGTATATGTATCCAATAATACTCGAACTGGACATCATGGTGACGTGAAAACTGGATGGTATGCCCCCCTTGGATGACCATGGCCCCTCCGATTTCCAAACAGGTGGTTTTCACTCAGTCCACGTGATGATTCCGGGTTGATCCAGTTGCCCAACTCCTGCCGCATGCGAGCTCCATGGATGTTGTGCATGCGATGCGCTTCAAGATACAAAACGATCGCCCCCTCAAGTCATGCTGATCAAAACAGTCAGTATTGGGATGCCCGGCAAGCCGACCATCCAGTGACCCAGCAACAAGCCATTGTAACAACATGTAACAACTATGTTCAAAGGCTGTGTCGTGATGATTCAGTCCACACAATTCACCAGGACCTTCAGTTCGTGACCTCGAGTCCTGGAGTCTCTAATAGAGTGACCTTTTGCATGTCTGACCTTGTCTGAAGGTCCGGGAACTGATCTCCGCTGAAGATGCCCAAAAGCCAGGTGTAGCCCCAGTTCGTATCACTGGCAGCGCCCACTGACCGTTTTCATGTTCATTGGATGGTACACACAGATGGGTATATAGAAAGTTCGAGAAGTGCATGTTGCTTTCCTGGTTGGACTCGTTTGGAATCCCAATCATATAACACAAACAAACGATGATTGTCCGACACTCGTTCCGCACACCGGATCGGCAGCAACTTGTGTTCAGGTTCCATCTGATCATGTCTATGATGCATTGCGTTGCGTGAGTGGCCCTGTTCCTTCGGGCCCTTCGAATTACATTCAGTTGGCCACAGCGGTATCTCTGAGCACCGAAACCAGAAAACTTGAGATGCGTTGTGTCACCCGCTGCTCTCCTTTCGCCCGGGTGGAACCTCGTCCTTGTGTTTGGTCAGTCCAAGGCGCAGGGTGATGGTAGGCTCATCTTCCAGGTCACTTTGGAGCTTCCTAAGAGGCAACTGTTTCAACTGTCATTGTTGGGCTACACTGTTCCAAATCTGTCATGCCCTCATCACAATCCGTATACTAAGAACAACCCAAAATTGCAACAAAATCCCTACAAGTCCATTCCGACCCAGGAAAACCTGGTTGAGTATGGTGCTTTTGTATGAGCAACTCCAGTATTTCATGAGGTCATTGACTTGTATAGGGAATCGTTGGGTGAGAAATGAGGAAAAAAAATTGCATGCCAGGCATGCCACCGACCCGACCAGTGGGGCGACCCACCCGACCGGGGCCGAACGATGGACGAGATGGACGGAAAAAGTCCTTCCATGCGAGCGATTCAGGTGTCAGGTGTCTTCATGGGAAGAACATAGGCCTCTGCTCAAGGGGTCCCACCCCCAGGGGGCCCACCCCCTGGAGCTGGATGAAAAGTGTATGTTGAAGAACTTCCAAGCCTGCTGGGTTTGAGAAATAGACGAGTCTTCTGCCAATTAAAGTACACGACATCCATACAGCAAGTTTTCCTGACACGGACTGTCCAGACGGTCTTCGCTCGTGAAAATCGGTAAGTACATAACATAGAGGGTCATGTCTTGGGTCCATCCCATAACCAGCAACAGTGAATGATGATGATTAGTATAGGGCCGTTTCAAACATAGTGATACTGTTACAGGCTTACTGAGAAAAACCCTGCTGTGATGTCACCCTTTTCAAGGGGTACGAACGAAGTCGGGTTCAGATATATCCAGTAAATCCAGAAACTCACTGTACCCCAGACGCTCCATATATGGCATATTTACCTTGGGGTGGTTGAAAAGGGGTCAATGTAGGCATATATGGCAGTCCCATGGAGTGTTTGGGTACTAGTATACCGACACCTGGCTCGTCTGGACCTGCTTTCAGAACATGGATCGATCGAGTCGATCTGCCTCACCGCGAGAACGTTTACAGATCGACTCGGTATCACATTATCCCACCACTTTTCCACTGCCCCCAAGCGTACCAATTTTCACAAGCTATATATATATATAGGTTTTGTATGTTTTTGCTTACCCCCATCTTGTCTCTTCTTGCAAAAAGTATGATACAGTAATTATCGTTCATCTTCCTGTTTCAAATAAAAATACGTAAAGACGGTGCACCTTACCGTAGGATCAACATGAATAAACCACATTAGGCACCAGAAACGACCCCGCCCCCCAGCGATTGACTTCACTTCCGTTCTTTTTTACGTCCCGTCCTTCAGCCATCGCGTTCGGCGGCGGTGGCGACTATCCCAGAACTTCGGCTTGGACGACATCCTTTTAATTCATCTTAAATGTTTACCTCACCTGCAAGTCAACCCATCCACCACTGCCGCTTCGGGGTAGAATATGAGTCTACGGACAAACTCTCTCAGGATCTACGGACAGTCCAAGGCGCTGTCCAAAGGCACTGCGAGCCTCGGGCCTTGCGTGGGTGGTTTTGGTCCGTTTTTGGAGAGTCTTTATAGCTATAGCGGGTTCTTGAACCTCTTAAATGCGGTCTTTGGGTTGGTTTTACGGATGATACGGAAGACCTCTTCGACTGGAAGACCCGAAGACCCATTGAATCAATGGAGTCCACCGGATGTACCTGCAAATCGGTCCAGCTGAAGAGCTGCTGCTTCTTTAACCCGATCGCTGGGGCGTTCTGCTGCTGCGTTCTGCATCCCAAACAGCGCCCCGGATGTTCCGCCCGGCTCTGAGGAGGGCTCTGAGGAGGGTAAAAGAGCATGGTGCTTTGAACACTTCCGCATGCTTTCTTTAAGCCATGCGCAGGGTTGCTAAAGCAGCCTAATGGATCCGATGGTTGATCAAAGACAGAGCCCCTAAACCCCCAAAACACATGGAGCTGGATCTTGCTCGAGCGCGCGAATGAGAGAATCGGCAGAATCGGCTGCCGTCGTCCAGTTTCTCCCAGATTACGCCCAGATTGATCATCTCAACTCTCCCAAAATGAGAAAAAACAGCATCCTCCAACCAGTCACCAATTGAGATCTGTTAAGGCCCTTCCCAACCCTCTAGAGAAGACCTAGACCAGTCGGAGAAGACGCACGTGGTGTGGCCATTGAAGCACGTCACCGTTCCGGGGGGGGGGGCGCGACCCTTAAGGGTCCCCCCTTATTGGTCGACCCAGTTTCCTCGAAAGCGTGATGAATCCCCCTTTATGATAGTTAGTAGCTAGCGTGGCACTTGTTACTACTAGCTTCTTGTTACTACTAGTAAGGCACCTGTTACTACTAGCGTGGCACTTGTTACAGTTAGTTAAGGAGAAAAGTGCTGCATGGATGTAGGACATCTTGAAAGTCAATTTGTGTCCAACTTGTCTGCCACATACACGTATCAAGTGCGTTCCTGTCACACTGGTTAGACAAAAGATATTTCATCTGGTCTCTATATATAGAGGACAGCAAGAACAAACTGTTGCTGTCCAACCAATGTCTGACCCCTGGTTCTGTCTGCAGTAACCTGTTCATCCCGGTGTTTGAGGTCACTTAGACTACTTAGAGCTGTATATATAGACCTGTTACGACCCGAGGTCACGATCCAGGACTCCTTCCCTATCCAGGTCACAATTTGAAGAAGCGAACGACCGAGGACCGGATCGGGTAGGCCCTTCTCCTAACTCCGCACGACCGTTTGGACCAATTGGGCCATGTCTTGTGCCCAGACGCTCCGTGAACGACGCCCACCTGGTCCCAAACCAAACCATAGGGATTGGTGAGAACCCCCAGACCCCTCCAAAGGATTCGGGTCCGACGCCTCCATCGGTTCGGGTCCAGGAGCCAATAAGTGTGTGTGACTTCATTTGGGTCCAACAAGACAAAGATCCAAAGACGTCCAACACTCCAACACCTTCGACTCCTTGGAACGAACGGCCCAGGGGGCCGTTCGTGTTCACCAATGAAACTGGGGTTGGGCCAGTGGAGGTGTCCTTCAAAGACCACGAGTCACGAGCCTTTTTGCAAGGATTGGGTGGTCCTGAGGTCCAAGAACCGGACATGCAAGACCTTCCCAGGAGATGCACCCCATGCCCAAAATCCATATCGCGCTTGGAGAACCAGTCTCAACCAGAAACAAACACATGGTAGTTCCGGCAATATTTGAGATTCTTGACATAGCTAAGTCACTAGGGAACGATCCATTTGCTTCTGGTGCGTCCTGATGTTGTTTGGGTTGGACCGGACCGCAAAACCGGATCTCTCGCCGACCCTTTTCTTCGGTTCGTCCCTTAGAACGGACGTAGACGACCCGTCTGACCCTATCTATCCCATTTCGAAAGAGTCTCAGCTATCCGGACACAATGCTTCCACACAACTGATTGGGGGGTTTGGGCTTGTTGGGTCACAGATTCCCCCTTCTTGTCACTTTGTGAGGTCTAGGATTTTCTTCCCCTTTTCTGATTTCAGAGGAACCAGGTCCACTCCAGGTCTATGAGGCTATGCACACACTGGATGGACTCTCAAACCCTCCCGCGCCTCATGGGCATGGCCTTCAGGTGGCTGATGGGCTCCACCACGGTGTCCTGGCTGGCTTTCAGCAGCATGAAATCATATCCCAAACACTCCATGGGACTGCCATATGCCGATCAGTTGGGGTGGTTGAAAACCGGGGTCAATGGGGCGGCAGTCCCATGGCAGTCCCATGAGTCGAGTCTGGGTCGGCGCCAACGACCGTCGTCGGACCTCCCAGGACGTCTTCGCGTGACGGCAAGGCCGCGCGCAGTGCCGCGCGGCCGAGAAGAAGCTGCTCTCTTTGGAGGCTGCTTCCAAGCACCTGGTGCCGGGACTGGGTCGTGTCAAAAAAGAGGCGTGGGGTACGGAGGTGTGGTAGGGGGTGGGAGCTGTTTTTGATCCGGATGGCCTGGTGAAAAGGATTTATACCATGCGATTTTATAAGGGTTTGACATGCCAAGATGTTCATACAGATGACCTACAGCTTTTTGTAAAGGTACTTCACAATCTCTTTCAACAAAAACACACAATCCCTAGGGCTCCAACCACCTCCATTTCGAAGGTGGTTAGGGTGAGTGCCAGGGGGTCGAATACCACCTTCTCAGGAGGTGGGACAGGAGCCCTAGGGAATAAACATAGATTCTACTCACCAAAGCTGCTTCAGGCCTTGACATCTCGAACGTCGATTGGCCGGGCCCACTTGGTGCGCCGAACCCACCACTTCAGTGAGGCCGAAGCGGGTCGTCGAGGCACGTGCCAGGTGAGGGATAGACCCATTCTGGAAGCTCCAGATCTTCGAAGGTATAGTCCTGGAAGGCCATTCTGGGCGGCACTTTTGGAAGCCGAGGGGGCGTTTTAAACATGGCGGTTTTGAGCGTTTGACCGAAATAGAAGCTCCTCCATATTCTGGGTGGTTGGTGGTGCAAAAATAGATGCCATTAAGTTACTTATTATATAGAGTTATAATATGTGCTATAGAACCTCATTCCGGAGTCCTCATCGGCTCATCGGCTCGCGATGAGGAAACCAGCAACACCGGTGCGAAGTAGGGAATCACATGGAACAACTCTGGGCCCGGCGAATCGGGGCCCGAGCCTGTCCGGACCTCCATGGCCGAGAGAACGTTCGGATTCTAAGGGGGGATTGTATGGGGTTGTGATCCAAAGCTTGCAACGGTTGCCCTGTAGTTGCCTGGTCGCTCAAATTCTAGTCGCACCCGTGCCCTGCCATGTACTGGGAATAAAGACATGGTATTTGGCCGGGAGCAACTCACACCTCGTCGTGGCCTGGAGCAACTCGTTTTGCACTCTTCATCCACCAGCTTGATTCAAAGCAAGAAAGGATTTCACAGGCCAGGAGCTGTAATGGTCCAAGCCCTGGTTCGATGGTCATGAAGAGAATGAAGGTTCACAGGATTAGGATATACGGACCAAACCTCAAGATAGACTGAACTGAACAGTTAAAAACAGCAAAACTGTTTTAGCATACAGTCAAGAGCTTATGCTCCAATTTACATGCTGCAAGCCGCGTGCTTTTTCAAAAAACAACATGTCTCTTCCACACAAATGGAACCCCCATCGTCTCAACTCGTCTTGTCTCCGGTCTCCGGCCAGACACTTCTACCTCCGGCCAAGTCTCTGGAAGGGAGAAGAAGTGCGTCATTGGAAGGATGAAGGTTGCCGCATCCTGCTCGCTGGTGTTGCTGGATCGCACCCAGCAGATGGGGGGAGAAGGGAAGCACATCGAAGGAATGGGTACCTGAGACCTTCCTCACACCACGAGACACTTTGAGAAATGCGCAGCAGGAAGGAGGCATTCCCGTGCTGCAGCGGCCTCCAGCATGGAAGCATTGAGTAGTCGAGTTTGACCTTGAACTTGGGAACCAGTTAATTTGGTCAAAGAAGAGAAACCACCTTACCATCAAAGACACCCAACCCTCATCCATATCCCATACCTATGGCAATTCTGCTAGGGGTGTCTTACTACCCATTTTATAGATATATGATATAACATGGTGATTCTACCCCCTGTGGGACTATATTTTGACAAACTAACCTTAAACGCAAATATACAAAATCACCTCCCCCCAACCTACATGGCGAGTGGCTTGGAGACATGTATGGACATGCTTTGGATGGATCACGGTGGAAGATTACAGCTTGGATCCCATCCCCTTTCCGCTCAATAAAATTGTCATTGGATGGATTCCCCTAGCCTTTTGAAGCCATCAGCCTCAAATCTCTTAGGATTTGTGATGTGTGTCCGGTGGTGGGTTGAATTATTGATTTTTTTGGGCAATCTGGTCTCTCTGGGGGGGCTTAATGCCGTTTATCTCTCTATGAAATGGGGGGTCCCACCCCCCTGTTTGTTCATAGTTTCATTACGTTTGTACCGTACCGGTCCTGGTAGTGTGGGCTGACATGTATATAATATATATATAAAGGCAAAATCTCTGACATTCTATGATTGACGGTTTGGACTTCTATACAATTTTTGTATGCCAATGCTCTTGCAACTGTAAATATGGTTTTGGATCAAACAAATCTCTATCAAGAGATATCAAGAGAGTATCTGTTTTTTTGATGCACCTTTTGATAAGACCAAATGAATCACATCACATGTCCAACTCAAAAGCAAGATCAAGCATCAACATAAAACCATTTCTCTATAAAATGATTCACCAACCCCTTGAGGGGTCTATTGCCACGCTTTATGCACATGTAAAACCCAAATTTTATAATGGGTATTGCCAACCGTCATCCATATCCCTATAGCTTTCCTACCAGCCGTCGTACTTCTCACCCACCATCTCCACCCCTCAAACCTCCAAAGACCCCCCGCGCTCACCGCTCGGGGTCCAATCTATCCGCTAACAGCTCCGCATCCGCAGGGTCCATCCGCTCGGTCCTTCAGGAGCGAGGTGTTGTGACTCATGTTGTGAGGCGTCACGAACATCCGCTTGCAGGTGATGGAGGCATAGATCAGCCTCCCATGCTCCTGCGGGATGGGCGGCTAGTGACACAAAAACAAGCAAAGGCGGTGGATGGGTGAGTCATCCTGACGTACTTCATCATGCAATCATGCAACATGGGCCATGTAGGACTGACGATCGTCCACTGGACAGCACAGCTGGCTTTCCACTTCTGAATCGAGAAGGATGTTGATTTGGTGGTTTCCCTGGGATCATTCAATATAGCTCTGATGATCACAATATCAAGGGAACCTGACACATCCGTCTCGACGCTGCCACATGACATCATGATCTCTGCAAGGCACACCGTTCTTTCTGCAAGGCAACGACAACTAGTCCCCAGAAGGGGATTCACCCAAAGAGAGACTAAATCACCTTAAACATCCTTAAACAACACCAACAGAACGTTTCCCAAAAAAAATACTGGCAGTAATCCAGTTGTCGTGTAACGTTCCCGTGTCATTTCTTGTCCATCCGCGGAGGGCTTGGCGGTCCAGAGGCACCAGTGCATCTTGTTGGCCATGGATGATCAAGGTGGGACTGGTGATCTTGGGCGTCGAGTCCTGAGTACTTCAGCATTGACCGTGGTGACCGTGGTGAGGTCCCCCTGGTGACCGTGCGTTTGATGTTGGACGTTTGATGTGAGGTCCAACGGTCCAACACATGACGAAAGGGTCGTATGAAGGGTGCTTAGTTATTTGGGTAGCCCCAACACACATTTGAAACAGATACTGTAAGCTACACATACACTACACGTCCCTAAACTCACATGTTGCCGCCAGCTGGCAACATATGTATCCAGCCTTTGTTCAATTGCTGGAAGCGGCAGGTTGCTTGTTTGGGAGTGTTTGGACTTTGCAACAGGAAGATCTTTCATGATTTCCGTGCGGAAAAAACGTGCCAACATATTTTGCATTCAAAGAGCAGATTCCGATCGCCAAATCGGGCGGCCCTATACCTGGACCGCGGACCGCCGTGCTCCGCCCTGATTTTGGGCTCAAACAGCCCCAGAGCAGTTTTGGGCCACTGTCCCACCCCCACAGCCACATCCCTATTGTTCTTTGGAGCCATTAGGTTGCTGAAACACCACCGGCATGGAACCTACCTATCTCATCACCCTGTTGCCACGTGCGCGCGTTGCATTGCCTTGCCCTGCCGGGCATCGCACGCCCCAACGACTCGGCGACCTCACAACAAGCAGCCAGGTTCTTGAAGCGATCGGAGAGCAAATCGGCCAAGCGCCCCAGCTGGTGGCGAAAAAGCTCCTTGATGCCTGGGGGGCACGGAGCGGGGCGATCAATGAACGAAACGAAGCTGAACGACTCCCGATGCTGGAGATGGATATTGGAAAGTAAAGGTTCACTGAACGTTCCACCTATTTAGTTTGTTTAGTGGGGTGCCACCAATCCCCCAAAAAGGTTAAAGGATGTTAAAGGTGATCCACGGACTAGGTACGAAACGGAACAAAACAAAATTGAAGGTCATGTGGAATGTGGATTTCCTGCGTCTGCGGACGAGTCGAACAAAATTCTATGGTGGTACATCCCTAATGTTCCAACCACATCCTCAGAAGGTAGTTGGAACACCGCCGATAGAGGGCCGTTGTGTTTCTGAGGTTTTTTTGATTTATCATGTATTTTATGTGTGAATTGTGATAAACATGGGTTCTGGGTGGGTGGGGTGGGGGGTGGGGCTGGGATATTAACGTCCGTTGTGGATGCAGTATATGTTCTGAGTTACGATCTCTTCAGCTAACGTGGACCTTTTTTTCATGCCCAATCGATCCAGCGGCACTGTTTTTTTCCAATTTGGTCTCGCTTCTGGTTCTTCGCTTGAAACCTGTGACAACAGGATTGTTTTCAAACTCGAGGTTTTAAAATCGACATCAAGAAGGTTAACTATCCTGAATTCGCTAAAAATTGTTTAAGTTTGTTTTCTAAGCCTTGAAAGAGCTTGCCCTTTCACAACAAAACTAAAGAACTTTTGATTACCAACAAACAATCAAACAACATGAAATTGCAGTGAACAACTCGCCACGCAGAAGGAAAAACAAGAACAGAGTTGTGCAGCTTGTAATTTTGGCACTGGCAGGCAAAGTTGGTACATCAAAAACCCGCCTCAAAATGGTCAGAGCCAGAGTTTTTCCACTTATTCCCGAATGCGCAGCGAAGGGTTCTCGTTTAACTCTGGGGGTCTGGGGGTAGACTCTTGTTCGTGACTCTTTGTCAGTCCCACAAGAGTGTCCTACAAGAGTGTTTCGCAAGAGTGTCCTACAAGAATGCCATACAAGAGTGTTTTAAAGAGTGACCCACAAGAGCGTCTTACAAGAGTGTTCCGCAAGAGTATCCCACAAGAGTGGCCGGCAAGAGTGTTCGACAAGAGTGCCCTGCAAGAGTGTCCCACAAGAGTCACAAGTTTCGGACAAGAGTGTCCCACAAGAGTGTCCTACAAGAGTGTCCCGCAAGAGTCTCCGACAATAGTGTCCTACAAGAGTGTTCCGCGTGAGTGTCCCACAAGAGTGAGCGTCACATAAGGTGTCCCACAAGAGTGCACAAGAATGTACCACAAGGGCCCTGCAGCCGCAAACACCTGGCAGTCAGGTGGTTTTGGGAATGGCTCTACAAAGGTTCCTCCCCAGAGATGTGACACACATGCTTGTCAATGAGGGAAAACTCATAGTCAAAGGAGCTTGATGCAATATCGTAGAAGCATGGATAATAAATCATAAGTGTGAAAGCCCTTCGGTTGTAAAATGCACAAGCACAATTTCTCACAACTTCTTTCTCAATCACTCCAAAACTCTGGCGCTTCCCGCGTAGAGATGCTCAGCTGGAACCTTCTGCCGCTTCGTCGGTGGGATCTGAGCAGTGAACCGAACTCATGAGCCAAACTCAATGAAACTCTGAGCAGTGAATCTGCCGCCTGCGATGACGCCGCTGCTGAGGAGCGGACTTGCCGGAGTGGAATAAATTTATAGGTTTTCTGATAGTACCCGGGCGGGAATCGGCGGGAATCGATAGGTGGGTTGTTTAACACCATTCGATATCTCAGGCATATTACGGGTGCACCAAGACCAAAACTCTGGTATGATCGCTGCCCATGCCTTGAGGGCCCCGTCGGAGATTTCACCTTCGTCGGGGAACTCAGCCCACGTGTCTGAATGATAGACGACGTATTTGTACCATTCAGAATAGCCTGGCCTCTTTCTGGCAATGGGTACAAATCTTTGGGGTCTTCTTGACAACCTTCTTGGCAGCGATCTTCATCTTGGCGGCCGACTCTATGTACTGATGTGAAGTTTCAGCGGGCGCCGGGCAGCGTGAAAAGGCAGTCCTCTTCACCACATACCCACCAACAGCGCTCAGCTTCTTCCCGAATCATCCGGAATCACAACGTCTGGGCCAATGTCACAACAAGCCATCACCCACACCGAGCGACAGGATGACGCGCATCAAGTTCAACCACCTGCGGCCAGGAGCCGCGCTGCGCCACAAACATGTGGAGAAATTGCAGTTGTAGAAAAATAGGCAACAATCAACGGTGGACTTACTTAGCCCGGTGTGTCTGGGGACGTAAGCAATTCCTTGCTGGTCCTGCCTGTGTGCACACAGGCCCCACGAAGTCCAACAAAACATGGGGTGAGGGAATGGCTTTGGGAAGACTTTGTGGGGTCCCGCCCTCCCCACTCCTTGTCTTTGATTTGCTGTTTGTTTCCACTGGCTTGTCACCTGCCCAACTTAAAATTCTGCGAGAAATAGCAGGCTGAAACGCAATAGGCTCTCTCACATTGCCCCAAGGCTTGAACTGTTTACAAAACTACATGGCAAAAGGTATCTGACAAACGCCCAGAGGTGCTAAAGAGTTCCTTCCCAGCACTAGGTATTTACATGTGTTATTCGGCCACTAAGCTTTGGATGTGTTGCAGTAGAGGTTGCTTAGTCATTTTCAATCTCAACACCAGATTGTTGACTACAGTCTGCTGTGGCGAGCCTTCTGGTGCCCGAGTTCCGCCTGCGTGTGCGCAGGCTGGCTCAGTTCGGCCGTGGGGGCAAAAGTTTGAAGTTCAAAGTTCAAAGGCACCTACTCAACGCCAAGCAATCATAAGCAGTATTGGGATGCAAGCACCAGGATACTTTCTATGGGCAGGCGCTTCTCCGAGCTTTCTTCTACCACCAGTCTCAACAGTCTCAACATGCGGCAAATATCCTCGCGGCTGAGGTAGAGGCTACTTGCCGCGCTGAGGATCAGTGTCCTGTTCTCAGTGCGATGCACGGTTCGGTCGGAAAGTTCTGCACGCCGTTCTTGGCCAAGCCTTTCTTAAACATACCATCAACGAAGCTCCACAAAGGGCAATCCACCTACTTGTGCTGATTGGTTACCTCGTTCGCTTTGCCTTGCTAGCTACCTAGCTTTTGCCTTGCTAGCTACCTGGCTTTTACCGAATCCAATCTCAACAACTTCACATACACACACACACATGTACGCTCTAAAGGCTTGCCCCAGACTGGCCTCCTGCATAACCAGGCACAGCGAAGCTAAACCTACTTTCTCAAGAGCCGGTGGCTGTGGTTCAAAGTAGTGCTCTGTCCCTGCCTTGTTGGATGGAGCACTAAAGGGAAAAACAAAAAGCAGCACTCGTGAACTTAGTGGGAGATGTAGAACTGGCAGCTTTGTAGTACAAATGTAGTATGGGAAGCAGCTTCTGGGAGCTGTGGCCTCAGAACTGTCAACTTATGTGGCCAAATTACATCTGAGTACGTGAGTGTCGTACGTGAGTGTCTGAGTGTCCCACAAGAGTGTCCTACAAGTCCTGCAAGAGTGTCTGCAGAGTGACGAAAGCGTCGCACCAGAGTGTCCCACAAGAGCGTTCTACAAGAGTGCCTCCTACAAGAGTGTCAAACATTGTTTGGGCGTTTGTTTTTGAGTACGTGTTTGCATTTGCATTTGGGTTCGCGGTTCGTGGGCTCCATCTTGTTTTTTTTGTTGTTGTGGCTGTCCAGATCAATCTTCGTCCATCCACTGCGTCCTTCATAGACCATGGTTTTGGCAACGAGGATGGTCAGTGTGAAGGATTCCCTTCCACCAGTTAGCTTCACCGCTTCAAACACATTTTTGTTGAAGAACAACTAGAAAGAGGTCAGAGCCACACCAGGGCTCGTGGACATCGCCGGTGCAAACCTCCGACGTGGGGGCCGTGGGGGCCGTGGATGTGACATGGGGCACCCCCAGATCTCACACTCTCCATGGATCGTACCTACGCCGGACACTGCGAGCGTTCGGTGAGTTTCATGCATGGGAACACAAAAGACCCCCAAGTTGTGAGCGTTCAGAAAACCCCTATAGACTCCCGCTCACTACCATGGAAATGGACAATGGCCCCACGGAAGATCATTTTCCACTACAAACAGGTGGTTTTCCACTTCCATGTTCGTGAGTCGTTTCTTTCATCTTCTTTCCAAAGGCGCTGCCATTGGCCCCCCAGTGTGTCGTTGCTTCAGTCGTCCCATCTTCGAACTGCCCAAGGCACTGGTGAAAGGGCTCACCAGAATCACTCCTCCAACCTGGGCGACCGACTCAGTGGACACGACTGGATCCCCTCCGACCTTCGGACCGTCAGGACTGGACCGGAACCGGTCAGGACGAAACGAAGCACTCTCGGTGTGTGACGGGCCGCAGAGACACTCTCGTTCGTGGCACGGACGAAGAGACAGGTTTTAGCGGCTTTCTCTCTTTTGTCCATTTTGGCAGGACCAGTCAAGCGTCAAACAGAGCCAACAAAAGCCTCTGAACATGATGGGTAGAGCTCCAAGTGATCCCGGGGTACATCGGTTTTTTTTCGGTCAGATTGAAGGTTAGACACGGTGTCGACCGTTCTGAAGCTCTTTGATTGAGAACTGTGGTAAACTGGACTGTCCAGTTGCGATCCGCCAAGAAGAGGCAGATTGCAAAGAGTCAAACAAAGGTATTGATTGGGTCTATGATAAACCTGCAACAGTGGATGATGATGGTTAGGTTGCAGGCCGTGTTCAAAAATAGTGATTTGCTTGTTCACTGACTGTTACGACAGACCCAAGGTATTGATCCTCTTCACGCACTGATTCTAGTTTACCCAAAAGCTCGATACGTAGCTTACATGATACTTCTAGTTCACACCGATAAACAGCCAAAAGAGGATTTGAAGCAAATATACCCTAGGGCTCCTGTCCCACCTCCTGAGAAGGTGGTTGGGGTGGGCGAGAGGGGTCTAACCACCTTCTGAGGGTATGGTTGGAGCCCTAGGGATAACAGTCGTCAAGCAGGAAGGTGTGGTTCCAAGAGATCGGGTCAACCAAGAAGCTCAATCAGGAAGCAAACAGCTGGTGCTGGCGGGCGTTTCGCCAGGATCCAGGCGTTGACCGGATATGATTTCCGCCCATGGCAATTATGCATCAACATCGTTTTCGATATTTGGGTCTTGGCCAGGTAAATCTAGAAGGATTGGTGATACCAAGTACGCTTATCAAGTTGCGTTGCATTACTTGCATTTCAGTTTAGGGTTATGTTATTTATTTAGCTCATTCCCACCACTTCGTAATCGCAACAAGTAACCACAACAACTACAAGCACAAAAGGTACGAACGGACATGACACTATCAATGCAAACAAAAGGTACGAAGACCATCTGATCTACCGGTCTACCCGGAGCCCTGGTCCATGGAGCGCGTACGTGGAACCTCGCCTCCACACGTGTGGCCAACTGGATGGTGGGAGCCGTCCCCAAGGAGCGGCCGAAGAGCTTGATGCCATCCTCAGGAAGGAGAAGGGGGGTTCGTCAGATGGGACCAGAGGGCGATGACAGCCATGAATGAGGAAAATGAGGTCAGTTAACTGGCAATGTTTCATTTGGTAGAACTGGGTGAAACAGAATGCGAGAACAAGAAAGTAAACACCATGTGTGTATATTTAAAAATATAACATAAACACTCTCACCCTTCAGAAAGGATCTTTGTGTCACAGTTGGATGCTGAGAAACAATGCAGCACGTGCTTCCTTCACCATTATTGTCCTTATCACTAAAGCCCCATAATTATCCACTGTGATAGACAAATCACTGATAGGAAGATTGTGAATGTTGCATTTCGTCTTTTGTGGGGAACATCAACAAATGACATGGAAATACATGGAACAGAGCTTGCTGAGCTTGCAGCAGTTCCATATACGTCCTATAAGTTTGATTGTCCAGAGCTTGCACTTGGAGAGCGGAATCTAACAAATACCCCTCACTATGTCAAAACCCACCTCTATAGGTGTGTGAAAGACAAACATCGTGAGACACACATGGTCCCTGAAGAATTTCTGAGTGACTTTCGAATGCTTTTTTAATACTGCGGCAAACACCGATGTGTAAATGCTTGCTTTCCCATGCACCCAACCCTAAGAATTCGGGCCCTCAAACACATATACCTATAGGGTTTGCTTCGGGTCCGGACCCCTGCAAAGAGGTCGGGTGCGACCCTGGCACGGAGAGCCCAAGGATTCTGACGGAACCAGGACAGCCATCCACCACCGAGAGGCTTTGGGCCATCGAAGCGTCTCCAAGACGAAGCGCATCGCTGCGGAGGCGTTCGCCATGACACCCTCCTGCGCGAACCGGCCAAACCGTCGAGGACTGGGCGACGCAGCTCGGTGACAGAGCCTCCTTGGTGCATCTCTATCCCACAGGGTCCTTAAGGTACAAAGCCTGGCTTAAGAGGTCGGTGAGTACAGGAGTTCCCTGGAGGAGGGTCGAACTGGGGCCGGACATGACTCACAATGGTCCTGGAAAAAGACATGACACTCCATGTATGGAAGAGATGCCTACATTGACCTGTGAAACCACACCAATCCTTACGAGTCAATGACCTCATTTTACTGGAGTTGGTCTTACAAAAACACAACTTGTTAGGAGGTTAAAAAAAAGATGTTTTACTGGGTCTAACTCGACTTGTATGTGAATGTAGGCAAATACCTAGAAGCACCTTTGTATATACACAAATACTAGAATAGCCGAAGGATGTTTTAGGTATGCCGCACTCTTGGGAGTGTTTGAGGAACTCTCGGGATCTAACCCGGCTCTCCATCTCTCTCCTCGTCGCAGGTGCCGGGACACACTCCGTAGCCGGGGTATTCCACAGCCATCACCTGGCATCCACAGCCGGTCCGACCGGTTTTTACAGGTAATCTTGGAAGTTGACAAGGTGGTCATCTTGTTGGAAGAGATCCAACAGGTTAATCCAACATGTTTGGTTTTGACCAGGCAACGACCCAAGTGGAGAAGTTGCAAAGGAGGAGGAAAGTTGCAATTGGAAAAAACAAACAAGTCCGTACCTTCCTATGTTGGCCTGAGCTCGACCCCAGGTTGTGCCAAAAGCTAATTCCTGGAAACCCAGTCTCAGTACTCAACAGCAGATGGAGTCTTCCAGGATCAACATAGACATATTGGGACAACCATTTCCCAGACACTCCATGGGACTGCCATATATGCCGATCAATTGACCCCCCCTGGCACCACCCCAACTGATACTGATCGGCATATATGGCAGCATACATGGAGTGTCTGGGTATTGGGACAACCATTTACTTCTATTTTGGGACTGGGTTTCCAGGGATGGCTCCAATTTCTACCAATCCCTCAGTGCCCGAAACCAACAAACGCTCTATGGTTGTTTCAGGGGTCAATGTAGGGCATCTATGGCAGTCCCATGGAGTGTCTGGGTTATTGAAATGGAGACATGTTTGTGTTGTTTTGTCGTTTCGGACTATCTGGTTATTTGAGTTTCCAGGTTGTTCCATCTTCTGTCACTTCAGTTCCCGTTGACCAGCACCACCGAGAACCAGAATTTGGTGTTTTTGGGGATGAAAAGTCAAGAACTTGGAGTTGCTGCTGTCCAGGAGTCAGGGGACAGACATAACATAAATTCCCCAGTGAAACGGGGATTGACCCAGTTCGGGAAGCATCCCCAATAAAAACACCAAAAAAATCCGCAAAACAAACACGACACAAATTGGTACATGATGTCATGACTGTCATGGCTCATGAGGGGGTTGTGTTGCTTCCATGGCACGTGCACTTGAAAGAGATCTCGCAGAATTTTGCAGAAGCCTCGACGGCCGACACTTCTCTCGTCTTTGTGTCGGAAGACGAAGCGCGCGCGCGCGACAGATCAGGACCAGCGGGAGATCACCTGGTGGCTTCCTGTTCATTCGATTGGCTTTGGTGTATATACTGATAGGTGTTGTAAATCTCGTAACTACGGGGGGGGTTCACTCAAAGGTCTCCCTAGTGCAACACACACCCACCCATATAGTTTCCACACGTGCTTGGGGTTCACCTTAAATCTCCAGACTCCATCATTATAAAAGACAACACAATTTACCCAACTTGCTGATTTGAGATACTTGACAAGTACCCAACTTCCAATGACTCACGTGGCCTCAAAAACGGCCCAGGAGGATGAGCATCTGACGAACCTAGAGATATATACCTATACGAGTAGAACCCATTTGCCGATAGGAAAGGGTACATACCACTCCTGACCATTCCTGATTTCGCGTGCCCAAGATCTTTCCGCGGTCTGAACATATGCAACATATTATGTACCTATAGAGTCTCAGTTCGTATACAGGTACAGGACCTGTTTTTTAGTAGGGTCATGCATGTCGATCTGTTTTTTGTGTTTTCCGAGGATGCCCTCCAAAGCGGAGTCGAGTGGAGCGCGGAAGCGTTGGCCTTCAAACTCAATTGACACATGGGAGCGTGTTCAGTAATAACAGCCACGTGTATTGTTGCTATTCAAGTCAATTCTACATACAAATAAGGATCCGCAAAAAAGGGTGTAGAACAAAATTACATGATCTCGGCCTGGCTCTATGTAATGCATGCATGCCCAAAAAGGGAACAAGTCCGTCCTTTTATGCAATGACACAACATGGAATTACCTATAGACATGATCTTCACAACGTACGGGAAGAAGCCGTCCACCATAGATCAAAGATTCATGGAGACCTTCTTTTAACATACAGAAACCCTCAAACAACATGGGTGATAACACTCGAATCTAATACGTATATGCTACCGCATTCGAAAAACAGGTTGTAATAGAACAATCCCTTTGGATTCTATAGATTAATGATATATAAGGATACCAGTAATAGCTTTGAAATCACACCCAAACCAACCGATGAAGTCTTCCAACACGTCCACCCTTGATGAAGTTCTATGGTTCTGAAGAACAAAAGACCAAAGTCTCAGCCTCATGGCAAACACATGAAGAGCCACCCCACCGTGGCCGCAAAATCAACGCCCAAGGGGCTATAGCTCAATCCCAGATCTTCAGCATTTGCATGGAAGTAGATGAAGAGGAACCGTGCCTCACTCGCTTTCCGTAGTTGTTATTTTTGTCCATCCTCCGCAGGGGAGCTGTGGCATAATTGCCGATCAGGCGATCAGGCTAGGAGTCAGGAGTGGTTGAAAAGGGATGGTATGTAGTGTATCTATAGGCGTATCTATTCCAGTTTCATGGAGTCTAGGTCATTCAACCTAAGGGCGACTTCCAAGATCTTCCAACTTGATCCAAAACAGAAAAAATATGAACAAATACAGTCTTGGTTTGGTGCAAAGCATGGCAAACTTGGATCAAAGCAAGAAGGAAATATGTGTAAGAGATCTGATATTAAATGATATTACTATCTATGGGATAATATTGGATATTATTGCCAGCAACAATGAATGATGATGGCTAGTAAAGGCGTTTATCAAAAAATACATAATAGTGATAAAGTGTTACTTGGTTTTGCTTCAGGCACCTGGAAAGAAACCCCCAGTTTCGGGGATTGGCCCAGTTCGGGAACATCAAACATCACCTGATCCGCGTGTTTTGCTGGGACACCCTGGAGATAGTTGAACATATAGATGTATATGAAACTATACATAGACGTAGATGCTGGATGATGCTGGTAGATGTCCAAGCCGTCCAAGCGAAGCGAAGCTGAGTTTTTGTTGAACTATGGACGGTCTGGTGCTGCAAACAAGAACGGTCTCAGCAAGTTGGAAGCTCCAGGTTCTAAATACTACACAATATGAGCGATGGAACATATTTCCGATTATTTCCGTTGAGTTCTCACATGGGCCTTCCTTACCTCGTTCTCCAATCTCGCATCGCTTTTGGGGTGTAATCTCGTTCTCCATTCCTGTATCTGTTTTGTGCAATGTATACCCATCTAGTTCTCGAGAGGTGTTCCTACCTCGTTTCACCAGGTAAACATGTCATTAACAAAACCATTTCAAACAAATGGCGCAATTGATGCCAATCTCGTTCTCGGGTGTGTCCTACCTCGTTTTGCTAACTAAATCTGACATTGGGCTATAGAAAAAAGGAACGCCCCTTCCACTTATCTTGACTACCGCAAATAAAAGCCGTTGCTCATATGACGAACACATCACATGGTTACGTGGATGGCATGGCTTTTGGAAGACCATGCTCCTTTACAAACAACTGGTGTTCAATGGATGGGCACATATTCCAATCCCAGACAGGTCGTATCTAGGTATGGTTAACATGACCCAATTGACTGGACCAGGGGTATCATATGGTTAACACACCCAAATGTCTGACTATGACTATGGTCATCAATGTCTGAGTATGGTGAAATTACATTACAAGATGTTCCCTAGGGCTCCAACCACCTCCTGAGAAGATGGTTGGGGTGGGTTTGGGGGGTCTAACCACCTCCTGAGGATATGGTTGGAGCCCTAGGGGTTACAAGTATGGACCATGGGACCATACCCGACCACACCCAATTCCCTTTCTTTTGGTGATTCTCCGTCACCGATCCTCGCTGGCTGCAGTCGCGCGCTGGCTCGGACGACGGTCGTGCGACGAAAGGAAGGAATTGACGGAAGTCTCCAACCCTAGCCTTCCAAAACGATACCCCAAAAATGGTGGAACAGCAGAGGTTGAAGAACCCTATAGACTATCCTATAGGTACCCCTGGTTACGGGTCCTATAAGGTCACTTAACATGTCTTGGGAGCCTGGTGGAGCCTGTTTTCTGGTAAAATCCTTAAGACAGCTGGGTGGTTCTGGATTCAGACAAGATCAATGGTGGGCGACCGGAAGCCAAACGGGCAGCCGAACGAGAGTCCTTTTGAAACCGAACTCATTCGCTTGACCGAAGACACGTGCCGATCCGCCAAGCGACGTGTCTGAAGGGAAGGAAAAGGCACGGCACCTGCAGACCATCCTGGCGAGATCGTGTAGACTCGAACTTGTCCTCATGGTCACGTGGAGGACATGAACATGGCCTAAAATTGGACCATGAACGTTCTCAGATGGGCCGTGGCTTAAGGGGACCCCCTCTCAAGGCCACCCCCTATGTTCTCAGTATACAAATATGGATGTGGCGAACACAACCAGCTGGTGAACTCCTTCGATTTCAGAGGAGCGCACTTCTTTCGGCAATCTGGCAAAGCTCGCTCTGGCTTAGCTCGCTCGCTGGTCACATGTGAACCTGAGGGATCGCAAGGATAAGGCATGTCACTTCCGGATAAGGCAGTCATGTTCTTCCCAGGTATCTTTGGAGCAGGCCACCTGTTCTCCACTTCACCTGTTCTCCAGTCATCCACCCAAAAACCAGCGCTTGATCCCAGGACAACATGGGCTACCCGGCCCAAAAACAAAAGAACGGACTTCATGGACTCAGCGGATCAAACACCGGACATCCACAGACCTCCAACCTATCATGCTTGGAGATGCTTGGAGTCAAAGTCATCCAAAGTCTAGGAAACCAAACTTCACCATGAAGGCAGGCTGCTCACAGCATTCTGATTGCTCCCGCATCAGTGTCAAAAGTCCGATCTCCAATGAAGACAGCCACTTGTGAAAGCGCCGTATGACTATGAGTCGAGTTTTGTCTGACAACATCTCTTGACTCATCCTTTCATGATCCTAAAGACGTCCTCACCATCGCCATGAGTCGTTCACTCAAACTTCACTCCATCCCGACGCAGCGGACGCTCCAAACGCTCTCGCACCCGTCCTCGCTCCACGCACGCTCAAGCCGCACGCGTGCCACGCACCCGTCCTCGCGTGGGACCAGGATCAACTCACGCGGAAAGCTGTCCTGAGGCGTTCAGATCGTACTGTACATATATAGGATCATAGGTGGTGGATTTCCGGCGTCCAATTCATGGGCACGGCACAAGACATTCCAGTCCACAGGTCGTGTCTGGGATTGTCTCGATCGTCGGTCCATCGCCGCTGGCTGCTTGCGACGGTTTCCTTCGGAGCTTCGGACCCTCTTGGTCTCGGGCCGCACAGGCCGGGAAGGACTCTCGGTCGACTCTCAGTCACAAGCTGCTGGGTTGGGGAACCAGACGACCACATGGTTCCCAAAACCATGTTGAACCGTAGAAATCCGAAAAACACACCGTTTACTTCGCGTATAAAGAAACAAAGAGAACCTATCTCGTCCAATCTCGTGAGGTCTATTCTGCTGATGGAACCGTAGCTCCCAGCTTTCAGAGGAACAGCTTAGTTTTAATGTGATTCTGGCGTTCTGTTTCTCCATTTTCTCACCTGACCTGTGTTTTATCTTCAGTAGAAACCTCATCCCTCTACTACAGTCTCCCTCCGAGCACTGGCGTCGCTACATCCTTCCATGCTGGATCCTTCTCCCAGCAGAGGTTGAAGAACCCTATAGCCTATAGACTATCCTAGTTCGGTACCCCTGGTGACGGGTCCTAGTTCAGGTCACTTAACCTCTGTAGGTCCTGGGCTGGCCAAGCCTTGTTTGCCAAGCCTCGAGGCTGTAGGAAGGCTTTGGCGCAGGGAAGATGACCCGCTCGACCAGATTCCAACTAGTCCTTAGCAGACCCTAGGGCTCCAACCATATCCTCAGGAGGTGGTTAGACCCCCCAAACCCACCCCAACCATCTTCTCAGGAGGTGGTTGGAGCCCTAGGGAGAGGAAGACGACGCGACTAGCAAAGCCGGCGAAGTCCAGCCGGCAAAGCAACCAGGTCCCAAATGGTTGGACATCGGCCTGAACAGTGTCTGGTAGTCTGTGGATTCATGGAATGCGGGGCCAACTCTTGGGGCTCAAAAGGGGTGCCGCTCCCCCGGCACTTGGGGCTCAAAAGGAGCAACCATGCAGTCACTGTACCTGGCATTGAGACCAACCTGAGAAGGGGGAAACGAAAGCCAGGAGACTACAACAATATGAGTGCAGAGTAGTTGCCATCTGCACTTGAAACTGGTCGAGTTGCACCTGTGAAGCGCCGACCATTTCTCCTCCTCTGAAGCTCCGACCACGCACACGGACCCCACGAAGTCCCGCTTGACCCCTCCAAAACTTGCGCATGTCGGTCGCCGAGTTGGTCACCTCTTGCTCCGACACTTGGTATCGATGCTGGTCTCCAAAGAGGGGGGTCCTTCCAAGGTGGGGTGGTGAGGTTTACACTCCTTGAAGTCTTCATGGAGGTGGAGTGCGCCACCTGTGCGGGCTTTATGTTTATATCACCCGGGCCACGCAATCCATGTCCTTTCTCAGCAGTTGAAGCCTATATACTGATGTGTCTGGTGCTTTCTGAGCAGTGGAGCCGCCCGCAATGATGAACTGTGAACAACAACGTCTGAGTCGAATGTCATCCAAAGATTCAATACACATGTGTCACCTACAGTATATGGGTGCATTTTGTCCGCTCCAGTGTGTGGGGATGATGCTAGTGATCCACTGACTCAGATGCCTTGCATCTTCTGCATCATGAACCCACCAACAATAACACATATGGCAATCCATGAACACCAGCAGGCTAATGTGGTTTACATGCACTTGTCCCCGTCTGCCACCCCGAACCCCCTTGTTAAGACTCACGACTCCTTCGCATAAATCAACTTCGGCTGGCGTCTCGAAGACCGCCGTCGGGACCCACCACAAGGCGTGCGTACGGATTCATCAGCTGTTGTCCTTGACATGTCTTGAAATAGGACAAGATACACCACCAGCCGCCAACATATCTGGTTGTGTTCTTGATTGACACATCTGATCTATAGATAGCTAAATTCCCCTGAAGTAGAACACTTCGCCAGCGCAAGCCACCTTGCCAAGCATCGATCGCGAATTCAGGACCAACCACATGGCACCTCCAAGGAGTCAGTGATGGGTGCAGCACTCTCCGAAAGTGAACGATGAGTGTGTGGGTTGAAATGTATTGAACTAGGGCGACCCTCCAGCCACGTGGTTCTAGTCATTCTAGTCGATGTTCTTCCAAATTGTCGAACTCAGAGGTCTCCCTGTTTAAACCGCATGTCGCCAAACGTTCGAGCCAACGAAGGGCCACATCAAGTGCCCATAGCCCATATATAGCACCAGGGTTCGCAAGACGAAGGTGCCCGTGGTTCACTGGGAGTTTTGTTGGCTGTGCTGAACTCACAAGTCGACTCATGCGATGGATGTGCTGAACACGCATGAAGACAAGTCTTCAGGTTTGCGGGCTCTGAGGATTTGCAAATGGGCCGAGGATGCAGTGTTGGCCAGGCCAATGTCTGCGCACGTGCTCTGCAGGAACTCAACGACTCCATAATTGGTTCCGCACGTCCCCTGTCCTGTGAACAGTAAACCATCATGATGAACGTTTGCACCACGTGATGTTCATCCGGAAGGACTCTAGGCAAGGCTAAGGGGGATGGTTGCGAATCACAAGCCCAAGGTGAACTTTATACAGTATACAGCTTGACATCCCCAGAAGCCATGCGAACGCTCGGGACCTGGGAAACATGTGAAGGTAGAAAGACACTCGCACCAGCTGTCTCTCTTAAAAAACATCTCGCACAAACCCTTGAACATCGAAAGTGTATGTCCACCATTGCCCTCCTTGCACACTATGAACAAAGTGTGTGATGGGGCAAATCGAATCCCATTCTGGATCCCATATAAGGTCTGTTGAACAGTAGAGGGTCAGCTGATCCATAGTGAATCCCATTCTTTGGGACTGTCACTGGGTGGGTGGTGGTGTAATCCAAAGTGGAGCGTTCCATCTTCTTCCGGGCAAGGCCTCTATTCCGGCAGAATGGTCGAATTGGCGTGCCAAAAAACACCTTCAGGATGGTCCTGGACCCTATATATATATATATATATGTAGGGTGAGGGTAGATGTCAAACCTGACATTTGCTCATTCCACAGTTGCACCGAGCCCCGTCAGGAACTTCAGAAGAGTAAACCAGTGTAGCTTCACCAGTAGTTTCACCGCGTCAACCAGTGTAGCTTCACTCCGTGGCATGACCTCACCTCCTTGCTTGTGGCATCCACAGCTCATCCCATCCATCCGCATCCCCACCCAGGCACAGAGGCTCGCGCCGACGTCGGGCACCAGCAAGTCGTATAGCCGCTCTCGCCGCGGCGCCGCATGGCTCGTGCGGCAGCCACGCGCATCAACCCGTCTTGTTGGGGACGTTGTTTTGATTGGAGGGGTGATACAGGGGTTGAGACAGGCGGTGCGCCCTGCTGCCGGTGGTAACCAAAAGCATCCAAAAACTGGTTCTGCCGTCGATGTTTGGTCAAGAATCCCACATCTCCGGAGGTGAGGCTTCCCGCCAACGGGGCGTTGACCGTGCCAGTGGACGTGGTGCATCGAGTCTATGAGTCTGTCCATCGATGGAACGACACGGATCTCTCCGGTTGGGGCCACGGAGGTCTGCGATGACCGGTGGACGGTCTCACAACGTGAATTTAGGGTTCGGCCAGCAACTGCTGGGCCGGTTGGAATCACTGGTAAGTAAACAAGTCTATAATCAACAAAGATCCTGTGTAGAAAGTCTATATTCAATCAATAAGGCAAGTATGAACCATAGATTTCAGAGTTGCATGCATCAACAGAGACCCTTGTTCTGGGATGCTTCCTTCGCCATTGGTCAGCAACACAACACGAAGAGGTTCACCTGGCAGTTTCTCAGTGTTTCTCATGAACATTCATGGGCTCATGCTCCTGACAAGCCAATTCGGAGAGATCTGTATGTCACCGATGTCACACCACCACTCTGCATCACCGACTGCTGTTCTGAACCGCAAGCAGCGCAGTGAAAAACCGACGGACGACTGAAACGTACCTTCGCCTTCCGTTTGACCCTCTAAAGGAGTGTGGAGTCTGGTTTTGTAGCGTGATATAACTCTTTAGATCCCTTTAGTAAAACAAGTGTTGTTTGGGATTCAAGCCTTTCTATAAAGTTCTGATGGCCCAGGATTCCTAAGCCCTTAGTAGCCTTAGTAGATCCCTGTTTGCTTGACCATGTATGCCCTGTTCTCGTCTTTTTCGGTGTCTCGTGGCCGCCAAACGAATCGATCCCTCCCCTCCAAAGGAGCTGGGTGACCCTTCCATCTGTTGAGTGGGAGGTCTGGCCACAACCCATTCCCCATCATTCCCCCAACAAGGAGCCAAATCAGCTGATCCACTGAAATCAAGGCGACCACGGAACGTTCCACCCGTTCTTGTTTACAACAAAGGCGACCTGCAAGCGATGCAGAGCCAAGTCCCACAGCCGCTGCCGCGGCACGGCAGCGGCAGTGAAGCTTTCGCGGCCCACGATGTGTGCTTTTGAGAACAATAGTCTATAGTTTTACGCCAGATCTCGCGTGAAACGCGTCTGACATATGCACGACGCACAGGTCGAAGCATAACGGAAAAGGCAACAAGATGCCACCTTACAATGTTTTACTTTGTAGACTACAAGACCAGGTCAACCTTCCATTGCTTTAAAGCCTAGGCTTTGTGCTGATGTCTTCCCTTTGCCGGACCGACGTCGTCGAACGACGTTGTCGAACGAAGTTGACATGCGCCCTTGCCTCGCCTCCACGTCGCCCTGAGGAAAGAGCACCACCTGCCAATTCAAAAGAAACAACTGTGCCCCACACGCTCCTGGACCCTCATATGGAGGGTCTGGGGTCTCAAATCCCTTGGCTTTGAGGGACCAAGGGCTGTTTGGAGTGTCTGGGGCCAACAAAATTGGATTTGATTCGTGCGGACAATCTGTCTTGACCATGAGCAAAGATGTTCTGAAACATCTTGAGGCGAATCAGTGGAGATGGGAAGCACATGGCACGGTTCTCTATGAGAAATGTGGTTACTTTGTTTGTCCATGATTTGCTTATTGATTGGCTCTATCGCCCACGAGTTGGGTACAAACCACTGATGTGCATCTATCTGTTGGGGTGGAACCTGAAAGATAACCTGAACTGGTCTGTGATCAGGAAACATGTGCTCTGGCCCTATATCAATTGGCACCAGACTCGGGTGTATGAGCATGGAATAGTCACATCCTTACAGGTTGGGGGGCAAGTCAAAACTGAAGGCCACACGATGGAACTCAAACATTTCAACGCATCCAAGTACTTGGAATCCAATGTAAGACCTCAAATTCCTTAATGTAAGTATTGAAATCACTCACCTGGCACTATGAATGGAAGGTCAGTATCAAGCAAATGGACATACAGTTGGTGATTCACCAGTTTGGATTCGCTTGAAGAAAGTACGTGGACCCAGTGCCACCATCACAGTATATCATCTGATTTGCCAGCATGTTCAGATTGAAAGTGTTAGGCGTCGGCGCAATCACGAAGCAGGTTCTCTGCGAGAGTAAAATGAGATGCCTGTAATTGCCTGTATGTCAGAATGCTTAGGTGTCCATTTGCTAGCGGCTGCTTTGACTTTCTTCAGATGATCCTGGTCTAGATCAACGAACTGTGGCAATGCTAGCTTGAAATGGCTTGCCGTCTGCTTGAGTTGTTCTAATCTAGTGTCTGTGTCACACAGGGCAAGGCTTTGCTGAATCCGCGTCGCACCCGCGAATGGCAGGAGATCTCGAAGGAACTTACTTGTAGTAATGCTTGAAGCTCCGCACTGTAAAAAGGAATTCCACTAAGTGACTGCGTGGTCCGTCTGCAGGGCGGGACCACCCCTGTGAAGACTCCCACCAGCTGGAAGAGCTATGCGTCAAAGGACGAATCCTGTGTGCATTGGACTGACTAATCACACTGTGTAAGGACTGGATGGCCGGGTAGGCCCGGGTACCTACAGGCACCGCACCTACGCTAGCTAGTCGTGGGTGGACAGTGCCGTCTCAAACGGCACACGAAACCGGCGCGAGTGGTCCGGTCGTCGGCGCGAGTGGACACCCATACAAGACACCGGCAGGTTCTCCAGGTTCTCATTCCCAGACACTCCATGGGACTGCCATATATGCCGATCAGTTGGGGTGGTGCTAGGGGGGTCAATGTAGGCATATATGGCATACATGGAGTGTCTGGGATTGATCTATTTGCGCAGTGTCCTCTGTGTTACGAGGCTTCCTCTTGGAATCCAAAGCCAGCGTCGGAGGCAATCTTGCCGCTGTTGAAGCTCCATGAGAGATCATTGCTTTCGGCAATGTAGGTTTCAAACCCGCCAGATTGATTCTTCACCAATTTCGGTGCTTTGCAATCCTCATGAATCCTCCCCTGGACCTAAAATCTCAACTGTCAAACAAGTGGTCGGACCGGCCGGCGACCCAGTCCCATCCGCCTCATCGATCATAGCCACAAAGTTGGTCTTGTCCGCTTGGCACTTCATGCTGACGCTCAAGGCCTCCATCTGACGGTCACCGGCGGAATTCTTGGGCCTCCACCATCGAAAAGAGGTCCGGACCCGAACCAAAACCTTTCAAACGCCTATGTGTTTGAAGGCCCAGTTTCTTAGGGTCGTATATGAGCTTGGGGCAGTCCATGCAACTCCCAAAAAAAGAAACAAACTAAATTCCGCCCTGAGCGGGGATCCACTGCCACAATCGAAACGAAGTTTGGATCCTGAAAGCCAATCACTCTCTTAGTGGGTGACAGTGGATTCATAGGGATCTGAAATGATTTTAAAGATCGCCTTGTAGACCACACCTCCAATGTTTTCCCGGCGAACCAACGCATCATAAAACATGATAAACCATATATGGACAGAACCTTTGCCGCAATTGTGAGCAAATGTCCGTCCGAAATTCGGGATCTTGAACGAACCGGCGTTCAGGGACAGTCAATGACCGCAAACAGCTCCTCAAAGCCAAATCCTCACTGTCACTTGACTTGTTCCAATTTGGCATGATGTACTAGACAAACCTCGTCTCCACTGAGTGAGGAACAAACTTGAGCATTTCCAGGCCGGGATGCCCCGAAACCAAGAACCACCCGTCGAAACTCGGCTCTCGAAGTCATCAAACTCGGTTCAGGGAGTTGGTGAATTGGGTGTTTCTATAGATGCCATGATCTGCAACAGGTAGCTGCCAAGCTCCGAAAAGCCAAGTCGGACTCATCTCCGAAGTCGTCCTTCACCCTCCCTGGACAAATCCTTGGACTCGACCTCTTCGCACGGGTCCTGGTATTTTCAAGGGGGTTGGGCGCCTCGCAAAGAATCCTCATCATTTGTTGAAGGTCCGGATGTTTAAGGTACTTGTGTGTTAGAACAGGGAGACTCCTATTTCCAAAACACAACCATGAAAAAACAAAATGCAACAAAACAAATGGTATGCCTCTACCAGAACACACTTTTCCCTGCAACTCTTGCATGCACTTTGCTATCGACTTGAAACCAACTAAAGGCCCGGGCCCTGTCACACTCCACTACCATTCCTGCATGTGCCTGCAACTCTTTGAAGGACAACCTCAGCCAAGGCCCGCGGTTTGCAGCACCATCCCATCCCTTGGATACAAAGGACCAAACCTTTTTGCCTTTTGGCTCGAAGTCTGTGGATTGTGGGCCCATGTCTCTTCATAAGGTGACCAGCATAAACCATTGCCTTGTGCCCCCTATCTGGTTTTAACGGTTCTTATACTCCAAACTGACACCCTTGAAGGAAACAAAAAAGGTTCGGGTTTCAGTCAATCCACGTGCACCTGAACAAACAGACAGCTCCCTGATTCCGTGCCTTCGACAGCAAAGCACCCTGTCGAGGTGGAACGCTGCGAGGCAACTCGAACCGGAACCACCTGTGACAGGCAGCATTTTGTTCTTCAAGTGCTTCTCCATATCTTCGTTCTCCGGAGCAGAGCCTGGTGATGAGACGGGTGCGGGAAGAACTGAACAAATCTGGGGTTCAAGTTGACATATACACACGACGGATCATAATTCATAAGGTGTAAATTTTGGGCAGCCACTTGGCTGTTAGTGAAATGATGTGAAATGTAACTTGCATTTGCAAAATAACTATCCCGGCAAGAGACCCCAAACAGTTTGTGTGAGGTCTAGAGGTGCGGCAGCAGAAAGTCTAGAGATCTAGACGCATTGGGGTCCAGAGAGGTGATGGTGGTGATGAAGGTGGAGATCGTGGTGATGGTAAAAACGATTTTGCTCCAAAATTCCCACCGAGTAAAAATATGAGTGAACCAAAAGTGCTTTCACGAGAAAGTCCACGAGTGGAGCCACGAGTGAACTTGCAAACAAAATGAAAGTACAACGTTTCCTTTAACGATAAGTTGACGAGTCGAGCGACAAGCGAACTTACAAACACCATGAGTACAAACGGTTCCTTTACGGTAATCGACGAGTCGATGAGCACTGAGCTGTCAGGGATTGTAACAAGTAAAGTGTTTTAAACTAGTCAAGTTTTGGCTGAAGAGCTCTGTGCTGGCAGGGACTGTGACAGGTAACGGTTTGAGACTAGTCAAGTTTTGGCTGAAGGCATTGAGTATTTTTTGAAAGTAGTCAAGTTTTGGCTGCGCTGGCAGGGATTGTGAAATTTATGAACAGTAACTAGTCATTTTTTGCTGAGCACTGTGCTGGCAGGGATTGTTACTGTAAGATTTTTGAACCTAGTCAAGTTTTTTCTGAAGAGCACTGTGCTGACAGGCATCGTAACAAGTAAGTTGTTTGAAACTAGTCAAGTTTTGGCTGAAGAGCACTGTGCTGGCAGGGACTGTGACAAGTAAGGGTTTTGATACTAGTCGGGTTTTGGCTAAAGAGCAAAAAAAGACTGAGCAAGTTCTCACTAGTTTTCACTTGTTTTTACCAAGGCATATCAACCATTGACATGGATGATACCTCATGGAGAAACATCTTCTATGCGCGCTTCATCCAAATTGACATCCTTGACAAGTTGCTCCAATTTTCTTTTGCGATTGACAGCTTCTAGCTCAGTCAGACCACTTCTAGGCATGATTGCTCTCAGTCAACAACCTACACTGGCTGAGCTAAGCACACTTTGAGCCATAGTGAATGTAATGCGATTGTTTCAATCCACAATTCACTCTCCATTCAGTCATTCGCTGCAATTCACTGATTGACAAACTCTCTTCGGTCACACTCATTTTCAGACACCAAAACAAAAGCACACTGTTCATTGTTCAAATACCATCATGATACACGTTATTTATTCACTAAAAACTGCTTTACTCTCGCGACATGCGCAGAAAAAACAACTCTATCACATGTGCTTATTTTTGGGGGGTTAACTCATACTTTAATCATTACTATTCCTCTTCCGCGCGGAGCGCGGATTTTTTTCAGCACTTCTTGGGACCAGAGGCACCACTGAGCCACCCAGCAGGGCTGTCTTGGTGTTGCAATGGTGTCACCTAGGTGTTTTTAAGTTCCAAATCAGCTCGCACTGAACTGAAATCCTCCAATTACCACACTGACAAGCAAGCATGTAGAATGAAGGTTATTGGAGTCCAATGATGCTCAAAATTCAATATACTGTTCACATTCATAAGACACACTGGTCTCTAAGGAAACCCTTTTGATTGATTCAAACAACCAATCAAGCACCACATTGAATCACAATCCAGCGTCGCACATTTTTCCAAAGATGACATGTCATGTCACTCACCCCAGAACCAACTGGCTGGCTGTAGTCTCTTATTATGTAGGTACTTTCCCCACATCACAACATATAATAACCCATATCGCATAAGACAAAAATCATTGAGTGCGTGTGGTCATTTGACAAGCCCTCATCAAATCTTTCAAGCCTCTCGCTGCTCGCTGCTTTCCACCATCTCATTCTGACAGATCATGCACGGTTGCGCAAGCGACTCTCCGGGCACATCGGCACTTTGTCCATCAGCAGAAACTGCATTCGGCATTTTGCCCCGATCACAGCTCCACAAGGAAGGAATACGCAACCGTCCACCCACTTGTTGTGTTTCATGTGGAAGGGGGCCTGCCATCACGGCCGGAATGATGCCAACGTGGCAGCTATACCACCTTCTGTGGCACACATCAATGCGATCCAGGCGCACATAGTGCCTCAAGCACTTGTTTGTCGCATTGGACCAATTTGGCGTTCGACTAACCTCAAAAGCCATGATCTCATGGCCATTCAGCACAATGGCACTGCTCTTGTTCCAGTTCCTGCAGCGACAAGCCAAGAATCCACTTTACCACCTATGGTATGATTCTATGCGCAAAGCAACATCAATTATATAACTGCCACAAATCATCTGCAGCATCAAATTTAAAGCTGGGTCCTCTTCCCGCCGCCGGTCAGAGACACATAGCCTCCCTGGGCCGCTGAGGCATTCAGCCAGAAGTTTGGCTCCCTGGGAGCACAAGTACCAATGAAAGTGATGCCAAAGAAGTGGAGGCAATAATAGCATTCATGAACGCAATGTGCATAAACTTTACAATGACTGACCTCACTGTATCCAAGCTCCATGTCATAGATCTCAGCCCTTTTTTGCACGGCTCGAAGACTGAAAACTGCTTGTGAATGGAGTTTACCTTGTACATCCTCACCATGCCACTGTGCGTCACCTGGACACCTTGGTAGGCAGGCTGCAGGCTTGGGTTCACATACACAACTTTTCAATGATTGATGTTCTTTCACTGCCTCTTTCTGAAAATTGTGACGCTACTTGACTTGCAAGACAAGGAACAAAAGAAATGCAGGGCATTGACATTCATGCACCAGGTCCATGAAGCACTGAGGTCATAACCAGCAGTCTTCATCTGCAATGTTGATGAACTCCATTGCAAATCAATCAAATTGAAATTGTCCAAAAATCCAAATGTCAAGAGCTCTGTAGTGCGGTCGCCTGTGTGCAGCATGATGTCGAAGCTCCGGCCGTAGCCTTCTAGTCCTTCTGCCGGTCCATCAAGGGCGCCGGGAAAAGTCAACAGATGTTGCACAGCTGCAACTGATCCTGTTCGCCCAAGCACCAAGCCAGCCCGTAGCTTCTGAGTTCGAGTGAGGGCTCCCTAACCATGTAGCACTCCAGCCTCCCTTGCTTTTTGAACACTGTTGGTTGAATTGGGGGCTGAATGGGTATAGCTGCATCCATTCCCAATCTGCTCCCTGCCGATGAGACCAAAGTCGCTGCATGTGCCGGCCCTTGTCCTCCTTGGATGGGTCACGGAACTGCTGCATGGAAACATTCCAGCCCTTGAAAGCCTCCCAAAGTTCCACAATGGCAGAGTAGTGGGCGCAACGCGGCACTCTGCACAGAATGGAATTCCTCTGAGAAACAGAAGACGTAGCCCTCACGACTAGGAGCCTCCAGTCAGACGGCGAAATGCTTGGGTGTTGCACGAGGCCAAGCAGCAACTTGTTCACCTTGCTGTTTCCCAGCCCACCATCGAACGCCAGGCCCCGTACAGGTACCTGATCGTTGGCTGCCACTCGTGCTTGAAGCACTTCCCCAACAAGCCTGAGGACAGTGTCTGCTGAACCATCTCCAAGGCGTCTTGGCACCATGCAAACATCAAACGTGTGTCTGTTGCTCCAACATTGCGACAACACAAACGACATGGTCAAGCTGCTGAGCTCTTCTTGCGGCAGGTTTGCGATGGTGATTCCTTCCGATTCAAAAAACTCCTATATCTGACTCCCCATCGGAGGACCAAAAGCCGCCCACCAGACCACGATGACCAACTGCTTCTGCAACTTCTTCAGCAATGGGGTGAACTGCTGGGTGACCCATGTCTGTGCCGATGTGCCTCAAAGTTGCAAGGCTGAACGCTATTGCTTGCTGCGGATCTTTGCTCCAGTGGGGATGGCGCCTCACTTGCGCACGCAACATTCGCTCACCTGTACACACACCATGTTTTTTAAAGCAACTGTGCTAACAGGAATCGCGCACCTGTACAAACATCGATTACAACCAAGTTCAGACTTTGCCTGGTACCACAGACTCACCTGCGCACACAGCCTTGCACCTGTCATGAAAAGTCGACTTTAGACCACCAAAGCACGAGTTTCCCTTGCACCTGCCACGAAAAGGGACCACCATGCGCACGGCACCACAACGAGAGCGCAGTCGCGACAAGCACCCGCCGCGGCCACCCAGATTTCACGAGCCTGGGCAGTTGTAATGTACGGCGACGATTTCGAGAGACATGAATTGTACTGTAAATAGCAGCGAATTAGCCGCACACGCCCGCGCCGTCAGTGATCTAGCCCCGGTGCTTAACTACTACCGTAAGAGGATCCCCAGTGTGTCCACACTGTTTGGGGAAATACATTCAATGTAACTGGCCATAACTATGACGTACAGATACTTACAGTATCTGCTTGCTTGCAGCCGCAAAGTCAGTGAATCTCTCCGAGAAGGGAAAACAAGATTGTGCGCTTCTTTTGTTTAAACTGCATGTGTCTCCGTTCCCTAAGTTTCCAGAACCCCCCGTGCAACTCGGATGTCCTCCTGTCGGCCCCAGTGAGTTCGACGGTTTTCGTACAAAAAGCGACTGCTTGATTACGTCAAATGCCAAGCAGCTGCAGTATCCACCCAGAGAGCAACCTAGAATTCTTAGAAAAACTTCTGCTATCTGGGCACGTCGATCTTTTTGAGGCTTTCACCACCCACCCACTCGAAGCTTAGACCGACACTTTCACATGCCCATCCCAACAACCACCGGGTTTGACTCGCTTTCCGACCGCCACGCCGCGGTGCGCCACGCCTCCCAGCGGCCACCCCCGCCTTCGAAGAGGAGTAAGGTGAAGCCCCGCGACTTCTTCAAGACTTGATGCAAGTGACGGCCTCCGACCAGCAGCACATCCTGAGCTGACACGGGCCTACGTGCGGGCGGGCCTACGCCCAAGTGCGAACAGGGCGGCCGGCCTAGCCTAGGTATACCGGCCGCCCCGACCAGGAAACACCCCGACCATCGGATGGGGAACAAAGGGTACCTATGTTTCTTCATGCAAAAAAACCTCTGAAAACCACCAAAAAGGACACGTCCAATGGTGTGAACTCTAGAGAAAGTGATCCAATGTGATCCACCAGATTCGAAGCTTCGAAGATCCGGTGTTTCCAAACCCCGACACAAAAACCCATATATTAGGATTATGCTCCTGGCCATGCTCCTAGCCTCCCAAATGGTCGAACCACCGGTCGGGTTTGGCAGGGGATCTCTAACTCGGCTTCGAAGTCTCCTCAAAACATCTCAGATCTGGGGCAACCACATCTAGGTGTCGCTGCACCCAATAGACCCGGTGATTGGTTGCGGACCAACAAATCCGGGGGAAAAAATGACAAGTAGAGTGTTCATCCAAGTTCTTCGGTCAGTAGAACCCAGTTCAATTCTAGAACCCCCTGACCCTGGGTGTACCATCCAATACATCTGATCTCCAAAGACACAGGATTCTAGATTCTATTCTAAGGGGTCACAAACATGGATCACAAACACAGGGTAACCCGTACCCTGTTTGTGTTCTATAGATTCTAGCACCACTGGGTGGTGCTGGTGGATCTGTATGGATCTGTACTGGTCACGACCGACCGCTGCGCCGGGCGCACGCCCAATCTCTCGCCCAAGGCACAGGAACTCGGTCTCCAGCATGGATCCTGGCGTTTCAAGATCTGCCTCTAGATGACAAAACATTATAAAACCTCCTCATTTCGCGACGTAAACACCTCTTCATACCAGCACCACCCAAAGTGGTTGTTGGATGACAGGATGACAAATATGAGTCGCGTCGAATAAATCACCCTTTGCGTGGTGCTGGTATAGGAAATGTCATTCATCAATAGTCTACATGTCTACAGTCGTCCTCAAGCCTTGGGACACTATGGGACACTATGGGAGTAAGACATCATCAAGCCTTGGGACACTATGG
>CAXAMN010008890.1:616590-630990 GCA_963970005.1 Durusdinium trenchii
GGAGTAAGACATCATCAAGCCTTGGGACACTATGGCAGTTAGACATCATCAAGCCTTGGGACTCTATGGCAGTAAGACATGCCCCTCTGAACGACACCTCTTCGACACGGTGATTGGTGGAACCGTTCGGTGAGCGGTTCGGAACGCAGTCTCAGTCTCGTTGAGGAAGATCCATGTGCTTCCGTGCGAACTCGCCATCAGCTGTATTCGTTCATTTTGGCACACGACAAAAGGCAAGTGGCGATTCGTTACTAGTGACAGCCACACCCCAAACTCAAACACTCCACGGGCAATCTACCTGGACCTTCTTTCAGGGTGTTTTCTCTGGAGATCCCTAAGTAGAAAAAAATGGATGAAGATGGGGCTTGCAGCCGACCCTGGAGCCGAACTGGGACGATCATAAAACGACTTAATTGACCTCTCTTCAAGCCACGGCCTTCCTGGGCTCCCCCCAAGCACGGCAGCGCTCAGGGCGGACGCCTGGTGGCCAGCCATCGATGCAGGTTCTGCCGCCGGCGGTAGCCGCCCGCAGGGCAAATGCTGGTGATCGGAAAGCACCTTGGAGAAAGCTTCAGCAAGTGGGTGGAGAAAGCTTCAGCCATCTGGACCCCTTCCACCCCTTCCACCGACTCTCTAAACCTGGGGCATTTCAAGCTCGGCTCATGTCGGATTCTGAAGGGTGAAGGAAGACTTCGACTCGGGAGCTGAGCCACCTTTCACGGATCGTGGCATCTATACCAGGACATACCAGGACCATCCAAGAGGTGTCTATAAATGGATATAAATGGCCTCCACTGGTAGAAGCATCCTTGAAGCTTCGAATCCACCAATTTGAAGTTGTTTTCGGATCAGGACCCCCAAAGGAGGGATTCACAAACACCCCCCCTATCAGACATCCTACCTACTGCACTCATACTTGACTGATTGGCCGACCAGGGGCAAACAATTCATGTACGTGAAGTTCCTGCGTGGAGTGAGGATCCAAAACATCGCTAAAGGTGATTGGAGACACTGATATGTAGGTTTAGAGGGTCCAAGTACCTTCTGAGAAGGTACAACTGGATCCCTAAGGGAATACCAATGAGAGACAGTTCCGGAACATGCCGCATAACTCCCTTTGCACCTTCCGAGACAACCATCTTTGGGCCTTCAAATCCTTCACTGATCTAGTTCAACCTGTTCATGGCATCCACAAAACTCAGGTGCCGGGCAGCTTTTTTGTTCTATTTAAAGACAATAACGCTTTTTTTATCATAGACATAGGTACACTCTGACGAACAGATCATATGGTTACGTGGATGGCATGTTCCCGAGTTCAGAAGATCATACACTTCCTGGAATCATGGCGCCCCGAAAGACTCGGAGGACTGTCCGACCTCACACACCATGTGCGTCCGAACCCACTATAGCATGCCTATACCTTCCAGGCCATGTGCGTTACCTTTCCTTGACACATCGGAGCGTTTCTACTTCGTGACGTGGAAGTCTCCAAAGCGCCGACCCCCCCCCCTCTCCCGCGAGTTGCGCGCCGCGACGACGACGCACGCCGGTGAAGCGCGACGCACGGCCGAAGGGACGTGGGGATGGGCCGTTCCCAGTGTTCCATGGAGATGGAGGACTTCCTGTACGACCAGGCCTCAGGCTGATCGTTGATGAGGTGCGTCCAGGTCTTGTACGAAGAGTTTGGGACTGGGTAAAATGTAGGGTGTACATCTCCATCTGGGGGGGGGTTAGTCATCAACAGTCAACATGAACCGAAGTCGACGATCAACGACGTTCACTCAACTTGACCATTCGACTGGACTGGACGATACCCTGGGGTGAAGAGGTCATTTGCCAGGTCAAGGACTTCCGGTGTTACATTAGTCACATTCAGCGCCAACAGGACTGATTTCCTCCCTTTGGGCTCCTGACCTACCTCCCCTCCCTTTCGAAGGTGGTTGGGGTGGGTGCGTCTAACCACCTTCTGGATATAGTTGGAGTTTTAGGGTTCCTCTGCAAGTGAAGTCGTGAATTTCCAGGATCAAGTCACAAGTCCTTCGCCGAACTTTCAGGGGCTAACATATAGGTCATGTCCTCGTCAACGGAACCTTTAAGGAACAAATACACATCTGAACATACCCCAACTGAACTCAAAGTGGTGGTAAGAATACATGTTATTAACATGGAATTGGTAGCACATCATTCTGGATTGGGTCACATTCCCCATCCTTCCCCACCGCTGTTCGAACAGCGGTGGAAGTCACGTCCGGGAACCGACCGTCCGGTGCCTGCTGACCGATCAAGGCCAAAGCCGATGGCTGCAAAAAGGTCCTCGGTCGGTGCCGAGACCCAGCGATGCTGGTGGGGTGGATTTGGGGTGGTGGGGTTGGACCAAGTGGAGATTCAGATCCCATCCGGACTGGAATATACGTTTACTTCATTATAAATATATGACCGGACCCTAATCATGATATGGAGACCTCTCTGAAAGGAAAGTCCCTCAAGACTGCAACACCTGTTCATGTCCAGTATCTGACTCGCTCCTCGGACCGGGTCAGTGACTCACGACGAGGCTCTGTGCGATGTTGAAACCGCTCAGTCCTACTCGTCCGAAGGATTCAACGACGAAACGCAAGGATCTTGGGAAAACACCCGGGTCAACCTGTAGCGGTCCCTAATGAGACTATATATATATATATATATTGGTTACAAAACAAAATCCTATATATGAAGGAAATTTTAAAATCCCAATGGGGAGTTTGATTCTTAAAACGTCTGCATTTATGGGACCTTCTCGTCGCCACAGTCGCGCAGTCAGCAAAAGGCTCCGTTAAACCAGCTCCAGCCTAGCGGCAGGATGTTCACCAATCGCTGTCCGCGGCCACGCAAGAAGAACACTACCGGGTTCCGGCTGCTCACGACCTCCTGCGCACCTCAGGTTTCAATCTGGCAAGTGGTGAGATAGAGCTGCATCTGCCACTGAAACTTCTTGCGGCCAGGTTTGGATGGAGAAAAGGTCGTCGGGAAACTCAGGAATGGCCAACAGCTATATAGTTGCTTCATCCTGTATGGTTTAGGGCCAACCCTTCCACATATGTACTGTGTCCCAGGAGCCTCCAACCCACCTCACAACCACCCGACACTTGCGCAGTTGCTTCTTTCCACGCCCAATCCAATCTGTTGCCTTGATCTCCGCCTTCCTTTCCAACGGACTTGTGTCCAAAAGCTGCGACGGTACAAATACTTTCTGAATGATAGATCCCACAAACTCCATGTACGTATGGAATGCTTAATTACATTGATCCCGTTTCAACCACCCCAATGTAAATATGCAAGTCCCGATTGTGATGAATAGAGTAATAGAGTGTCTTAGCGACAAACAAGGATCTCGTGTTATTAAAAAAATAAGAAAAACACAACTGCGAATGACCCGTTGTTGCACAGCGATGAAGATTAATAAACTCCCCAAGAACCTGGAGAGCAAACAATTCGTAATTTATAGGATGACCCTGGCAGCCAGGATTGGAAGGTTTTCTGAATCCCAGCGACGCTCGATGCCCGACAGCAGCTTGCTTTCCATCGTCTGGCAGCGCAGTGAGGGTCAGATCGACCAACAAAACGACGCTCGAAGGAATTGTTGGCCCCTGTGACGCTCGATGGCGTGGAGAAAATGAAGTCCATGACCCTGAAAATGAAGTCCATGACCTGGTGGTTACAGTATAATCCATTATAAACGACTCATAGTGATGCTGAGTCCGGCAGCTCGATGTTTCCTCACCAGGTTAGTCTTGTGGAGAAAGCGAACAGGCAGGCTCAGTAGGTGGGTTTGTTGGCACCAGTCCACTTATATACTCCTTGTATGGGCCCTATACTTAAAGCTCCTGGCTCCTCAAGTCAAGGAAAGAACCACTCATCAACTATGGGAGAGCCTCCAAAGTCCTACTGCAATGTGAAGTAGCGATTGGTCATCATGAACAATGCTGTTCCCACCCCTTACGGCCGTTTTCTTTGGTGACCAAGGCTCATATATGTGTTCCCTCCTCTAAAACTGCAACTGAGTCCTTCTTGCTTCCGGTGCAGGCAAATGTGGCCACTTCCAAATTCTTTGTGGGGTGTCTAGATGATATCTGCCTCCTTTTTCCCAAACAAAACAGACCAAACAAAAACACAGGAGGCAGGTTCCAGCCCAGGTGGACCATGAACAAGTCCATCCATTGAGTATGTGAACCCGAGGTGAAGACCTCTGATTGTTTCCAATTTATTCGGAACGTCACGTGGAGAATCGTTGTTGGAATTTGTCTTACGTTGGTTTTTTTGCCGGGTGAATGAACATGTTGCGCCCAAAACATTAACCATTCAAACAGGTCACTTGTATAAGATGAAAGAAACAGTATAGTAATATATGTAATATATATACATTCCAACTGGAGTTCACCGGTCCATTTCAAAACAAAACATATAATGTATAATAATGTGGTTCTTAAAGTAACCAAACTTGATCCCCTGGTTGTCAGGTCGACCTGCAAGGGATCACGGGATGGGACTCCAAAAAAGACCCTTTCGAAAAACATTGATGTGTTTCCCGGCCAAACATGGTATCCAAGGCGCCTTCCGCTCACCTTAGGCCAAATAGACGGCTGCATGACTCACTGGTGCAGTAAAGGTCCAGAACCATATTTTGGGTTGCTAGCAATTGTGTTGGAAACTGAATGGTCCAAAATCAGTTTTGGACCATGGAGTGTTGATCAACCACAGGGTAGCGATGGCGAACAGTGTTGTGATTTTTTTGTCGGAGAAAAATGGTCAAATTGCTGGACAGAAACCAAAACTGAATTTGCCATATTCACATTTCCACGATTGATCCTGAATGTGTGTTGGAAAAAGGGATGATCGAGGCTTTACCACTATATATATATATATATGTGCACATTGGCAACATCAAAACGGGTGTGTGTGTGTCAAACACTGTTCCATAGGGTGCTTCAGCACACAATAATTGCTTAAAGCAGGGGGACAAAGCTCTCTGATGCCACTCTGTCCAATGAAGTTATGCATCATAGAGGGCAGCATCCAATGGCAACGGATGTGTACCTGCCTTTCAACACACTCAAAAACAGGAGGCACAATTAGTCAGCAAACTTGTCTGTCGGTCGGTACTCTTTTCTTTTCACTACCGCCATGAGCGCTTCGTCGTCTCGCTCACTACAACAGGGGCTTTGATTTTTCTTGCTCCCCCGTACTACAGCAGGAAAAGTTTCGTTCTTACCGATTCTTACCTGCTGTTTTTGAACTTGTTTTGTTAATTCAATTTCTGAGGTCAAGGTCTAACCGGCTAATGCAGTATAGTGTTAATGGACTCCGGATTGAACCTGCAATATGTTCTTGCGAGCTTCCTTCCAGGTGTGTGAAAAATCATCTGCCCTGCATTAGGTAGAGGACGGTGTGGAGTACCTCCGGGATTATGCGTTTGTTCAAATAAAGAGGGAGGGCCCTCAAAATAATGCAAACACGCGCAGGTGGAGGATCAACCAAAAAATCAAATTACAGTAAGCAAACCAAGTCCTGAGTTACTTAATTTGGCTACCTTGAGGAGTGACCTGCAAGTGTGTATTCAAAAAAGTTATCTGATGTCAACCACCCTATGATTAGTAACTGAAAACGCAGGATTCCCACAAACAGTTTCTCAAAAAACTGTCTACACGCCTTTTTTCCTACTGTCGCACACCTTTCCCGGTGAACGATATCTAATTTGAGAACAGTTTTGAGCAGTACTGACCTTCATCTAGGTTCATCTAGGCTCAATGGGTGGTAAACACGTTTATCACCATGTTTTATTTGCACAGAAAATATTCGAAAATTAAACAATTCACAAGTGTTCACACCAAAATAATTAGTGTAATTCCAGGTATGTCAATTAATACCTGGCTGGCGTAAAGGAGTACTCCCCTGAATATTTTCCCAGTTTTAGGAAATTAATATATAATCATCATAATCATCACAAAAATTGATATACATCTCAGTGGGGTGCCCTGATTAATTTTCTTATGTTGGGTAGATCAAACATGATTACCATCAGAACGCTGCTGATGTCCAATCGCATGAAGAATTCGAAGGCAGACCTACTAACACACGTGCCTCTGCATCAGGAAGTTTCCGAGTGGCTAGCATGGGCGGCATGTATCCACCAACATCCCTGTGTGGTGAGTACTCATGCACAGTGTCACCAACAAGGAAGACTATCACAAACTGCCAAGTCCACCTGCCATGAAACCACACAGATCCACAAAGTACTTCATTCGTTGATGACTCCTTGCGCTCCTTGTTTGCTGATTCGCAAGGCTCCGGTCAGTACTCACGTGGTGTGCTTTCTGAGAAGCCGAGGAGCTTTCGTAAGATTGCAGCAAGCTGGTGGTAGGTCCTCCGCCTCAATTGCGTTTCCGTCGTCTCCGCGAGCAACCCAGAATGCTAAACGGAATCGATGGGTGTCAAGGGTGCCTCGAGGTTCCAGGCAATTTGCTTGACAATTTGGCATCCATGCACCCTAGGGCTCCAAGTGCCTCCTCAGAAGGCACTTGGACCCTCCAACCCCAGCACAAACACCTTCTCAGAAGGTACTTGGAGCCCTAGGGGCAAGCAATCTGGCTCATAAACTAATACGTCATACTTTAACAATACGTCATACTTGCATATCACCCGCGAAAACACCGCGCGCGACAGAACGCTCTAAGTTGAAATCGCCTCCAATCATCTGTATGCTGGTGGCGCGGCAAGAAAGCATTTTGTCCAAGGTGCTATTGCTTGTGCAATTGCTGGTTTGTCTCCATCTTGTTAACTAAATTGTGCAAGTGTTCGAAGCCAATCGTGGCACATATCAGGTTAAGGGTATGTCACGTCAGACACCAGTTTCGGGTGAAAAAGAAACGCAAAAGCAGCAAGAGGGCAGGTCAGCGAGAGATCCCTCCTTTGATCACCTCTAAGACGCGACCGGCCAAGACGCGGCCAAGTTTCGGTTGAAAACAACGGACCTCTCCGGACTGGAGGAGTCTGGGGCTTTTGCAGGGAGAAAGTAGGGCGGTGAAACCGAGCGTCTGGGCCACCAACATCGTACCGGGACCCTCCGTTTGGGATGTCTATGTCCATAGCCTCTTAGAGGTTAAGGGGGGTACAGAAAGCAACGAACTTGGGTCCGGTCCTGGTAGATCGACCTCACTTCGAGATAATCGACCTCGAGATACTTGTTTTGCATGAGGAAGACATCACAAAGAAGAACAATAAACAACCAGGACCTTCAAAGTGACCTAACTTGAGATCCTAGAATATGGTCACGAATCGTCCCTAAAGAGGTCACAAACAGAGACGAAGGTCCTGGACCCGACTGGACCCGACGTGCAATGGCACCGTTACAGAACAATGTCGTACACGTAAGCCCATACCTCAGAGGGTGGCGACGTGGTCACCCCAAGGGTCTGAGAGTTGCAGGTGATGGTTTCTTCGAAGGTTTCCAGGCTGAGTCAGAGCTCGTCTTCGAACATGCGCTCGATCTCACCGGAGGGTCTGCGCTGATGTTTGGGCAAAAGAGCTGGCAGTTTGGGCAGTTAAAACGAACAGTGAAGATCACCAAGAACAAACTGTCAACGAACTAAGCCGGAACCCAAATAACCAACACCCTATGCTTGAGCAACTGCACAACAATGTTGCCAAATGATGGAAGTGCAAATTCGGACATATAAAAGCTTTTGTGCACACCGCTTGGTTACTGCAAAAAAAACAAACAAGAACACCACATTAAACAACCAGCACCACCCAAATGTGTTTTGTAGACCCCTGACGATGTTTCTTCCATCAAACACCACCGTGACAACCCCCCCAGACACTCCATGGGACTGCCATGTATGCCGATCAGTTGGGGTGGTTTTGGGGGTCAATTGATCGGCATATATGGCAGTCCCATGGGTCGTGTCAAGGACCTATTTGTTCCAGTGGTTTCAGGGACCCATATGATCGGCCTACGAGCCATAAACGGGGCGGTTACATGCCGACCCACGGGTTGTGATTGAGGTGCCCTCACACCTCACACTCAGTGATTCAGGCTCTTTCACAAACCACGCCCCAACTCGGCTAAGTCAGACTGCTCTGACTGGGACCGGCGCTGAAGGGGATGGCCCCACCGACGGCGGAACAACTGTTTCGGAGGAATTTGAATAGAGATGACTTAACCCTATAGGGCTCCTGGCCCATACCCTCAGCTTCGGTGGTTAGACCCCCCCTGGCACCCACCCCAACCACCTTCGAAATGGAGGTGCTTGGAGCCCTATAGTAACCATATACTCTACCCATCTCTACCCTAGTTGGGGCTCCAAACGGCCCACCTCCTCAGGTTCGGTGGGCACGGTCGACCCCTGGCAAGATCACCCACCCCAGTAGCCCCCAGTCTTCGAAAAGGAGGGGAGGCCGGGAGCCTTCGGTGCACAACCACCTCGGCGACCGAAACCCGTCGGATGATCCCGCGAAACATCCAGGGATCTGGGCGTTGTCGAACTGGACTTCGGCGGTTGGGGGGAAGCTGGTCTTCGGACAGCAATGCCTTGACGATTTCGACCCAAACCACGCTCTGTTTCGTGACGAGTTCTTGGGGGATTGATTTGGCCCCCCACTTCCAGCCAGTCCAAGACACATTTGATGGCCAAGACCAACTTCCAAGCCAAATTCTTGGCATCCTGAAAGCCCATATTCATACCTGCCAAGGTGCTTTGGACTCCGGGTGTGGCGCACGGCAAGCTGGGACTACCGCTAGCGTCTTGCCCAACAGCAACCAGCTGCGTTGTGGTGCCCACGTAAGTCCACAGGCCAAAAAAGAACGACGCTTGGCAACTCTTATGCATGGGACTGGCATATTAGCCCACATTAATTATGATCATGGGGGTGGCTTTTCAACAGGGTCAACGCAGGATTCCATATGCCAGTCCCATGGACATCCAGATCATCCAGACATCAATGTATCCAAATCTCAACCGTTGACTCCGTGGCCCCCTGAGGCAAAAACCCCCCGTGGCATGAAAGTATGGGACTTTCAAATAAGCTCAAGCCCAGCCAAGCCCGATATGTGGAAGACGCAAACCAACGGGATATCGTGCATTATGGTGCATTGATTTGGAGCTTTGAGCCTCCATAGTGCCCTCCAGTGAACCTGGTTGTGTTTGGCAAGAATATACTACGCACAGTATAGACAGATTAACCATGGTTAACCATTTATGGGGTTTGAACCAATGGGGTTGTGCGTGGTGCCCGTACCAAAAAAAAACAACCATGTGACTGATGGTCTAGGTCTGAGACAGTTCTCAAGGTCTATTGCGAATTGCGAAGGAGTCGACCCCTAGGGCTTCAACTACCTGACAAGATGGGCCAGGTGGGTGCCAGGGGGGTCGAGTACCACCGAACTTGAGGATATGGGCCAGGAACCCTAGGGCCTAGGGTATCCCAAACTCTTCACATGTTTTCACTTTCACGCTGGGCCACTCTCACTGCTCTCATACACTGGGAACGCGAACATGTCCTCATCTGCACGTGGGTAGCTTTTGGCCCGAACGGCCCCATGTCCAGCATGCCCAACCTCCCTGGGTCTGCAACGTGGTTCATACCAAGCACTAAAGCCTAACAAAGCCAAAACGGTTCTGATTCGGGCATCCAAGCAGATCCAAACTTTCCACCTAAACGCGGAAAACGAAACAACAAAAACAACAAATCCATTCCACTTCCCCAAGTCTTCCAGCCTGGTTCCATCTTCCCAAACACTTTCCATAGGGCTCCAGTCATACCTTCTGATAAGGTGGGACTGGAGTCTTTCTTTACGGGGCCCAACTATATATACTTTTGTTTTCGGTATGACTGGAGCTTCTTGACGGGTTCCAGTCTCCACCCTACCCCCCTCCTCCCCCATCCTCCCCCACATCAGCCGGCGCCGCCTTGTCCGCCCAGCGGTGAGTGGCAGTGACAGGCGTCTCCGGCCAAGAAGACACGGCCACGGCCATAGCACTCCGCCTGGTCTTCGCGGCCGAACAGGTCAAGGCCATCGAAACATCTTCCTACAAGTCAGTTTGACCTCATTTTACTGGAGTTGGTCATACCAAAAAACAGGAACAGGACTGGTTTGGAGGTTTTAAAAAAATACAGGGTCTGACTGGACTTATAGGGTCTATCTATACCCAGACACTCAGTGGATGGAAGATGGTGGAAGAGTTCGATGCCAGTCCCATGGATGGTCTGTGAACACAATTGACTGTACAAAGGGTCAAAGGGTAGCATCAATTCTGAAGAGATCTGCTGCGAAGTCCTTAGTCAGACTGGAACATCTACTCGGTGGGTAGGGTCACTGAGATGGGATCTGATGGGATCTATATATGATGATATCTATCCAGATAGGAGTGGCTTCGGCCTACCAACAGGTATACGCTTGTATTCCTTTATTATCAGGGGGGCAGCACATTAGCAAACACGGCACAAGGAAAATATGTTTGTTGGCATGTTATCCCCACCGCAATGATCATGGTTACTAAAAGGCCGCTGGTCATAGTAAGTGCTGCCAACTAACAACGTACATCGGGCGCCCGAAGTATTGTAACAAATCAATCTAGATCAGTTCGTTCGAAGGGTGAGAGTCGGCTGGCCACAAGCAATGTCATGTCCTTTCTGAAACATGGCAACCCGTGGTGTTTCCACCCTCCATAAGGGGTTTCAGCGCCCGAAGGTCAAAAGGAAACCGTCTGAATCCGTCTACCTCACACACGCCCAACCAGCTTCGAAGCCTGACGCGAGTTGATCCGGAAGTGCGTGAGCCAACGAACAGATCCCGGCTTCACAGACCTCAATTCATCGGGGAATGGCACCACCCCCCCAACAAGGACATAGTCCAGTTAAGTTTGTTCCAAGCGCTTTTTTGGGGTGGTTTCCTTCTTTTAGCACCAATGAGTTTGTGCTCAGCTTGCCTGCGAACCTTCAGCGGCTCAGGTGAGTCAAGAGCTGCAAAGCAGGTTTGCACGACTGCATTCATAAGACCAGCTGGTGAAAGGACACCAAACTCACACAACATCACCCAAAAATTCCTCAAGTTAGTCTATACAAAAAAACACAACAATATTTCCAGCATAGACCCAAACAGAAACAAACACCACGGGAAAAAAAACTAACACGCGACAAATCACCAAAGCCAGTCTAGCCAGATTCTGGGAAAAGCAGGACGCACCCTTGTTTTCAGGACTTCAGGGCTGCCCCGAGGGGACCCCGAGGGGACCGAGGCCTCGGGGCCCCAAAGCTCCACCTCCGCCTGCCCGAGCCTGCCCTGTTCCAGTGCCAAGGAACAAGTTGGCACCAAGGCCACGGGACTTGGCCACCTTCAGGACATCTTCCACCTCTCCATGGGTCCATGGGTGATTCCGCACACGTGGAGGTCGGCGCACGGGGGAGGCAGATCATTTGGAGAAACTCCAAGATCTGAGATCAAGTCTTGGGCTGGAATCCACCCGCTAAAGAAAACCAACAGGCCTTGGGGCCAGGGGGAGTACAAGGCCTGCTCCCTCATTTGCGCGGTGAATCTTAATATTTCCACCCAATGGCCTCTGGCTGCCTCAGAACTGGGAAGCCATTGCGATCCACCTCTCCTGGCAGCGAAACCGACCCATGGCGTAGCGGCAGGGCGCCTGGCTGGGAGATAGGGGGGGGGTATAGGCGACCTACTGTGGTCGAGACCCGAGTCCTGGCTCCGACTGAGGAAATTGAGCCCAATACACGCCTCCCTTCGGGGATGTAATTACACCCATGTACACGCCCTGAAAGCAATCACTTGAAGTGGATGGCAGCCTGGAAGACTAAGAAAATATCTTTCCTCAGCGGGGCGGGGCGAAGTCTAGGTCCGCGCCAAGGACCGCCTCGCGAAGATCCATGACGACTTAGACATTTGACTCCATGACTTGAGATGACTTGGCGACTTGGCACAGCGTCCGGTGATCACCGGAAAGCTCTTTCCACCCCGATGCCTTCGGTGTTTCGGGACGCGAACGCCGAAGAAAAAAAATGGTGACCAGGATCGGACCAGGACACATGGGTACAGATGAAGGGGTGGGGGCGACCACACCAGTCCAGTTTTGCCCCCAAAGCTTGGTCAGTCACCAGAGGTGAAGTGTGAATCATGATGAGTATCTATAGAAATAACCTGACACCCACTCATCGACCCTCCTTTCAAGGGTCGGATGGGGGTTCTCACCAATCCCGTTTTGAGGGACCGGTTTTTCCATGTATTTTCAGTGAATTAGCTTGTCGGACAGCACAATGTCTGTCTTTCCTCTGTTCAAACATGGAATTCCTGCACCTGCCAGTTTGGATATCGGGAAGAACACCTGACAAGCTGGACGTCTCCTGTGATCCATTCCTTCTGCTGCTCCAAGTCGATGTCCACCAGCCTCACACGAAACGGCGCGCCGAGCACCGGCTCCTGGCCCATACCCGAGGGAAAATGAACACACCCACAAAATCCCGCGAACATGACCAAGTTCATGTGTCCCATTTGCGAATTTCTGATTTTTTTTTTGACATTCCTCAGACATCGACTCGGTCGAATGGCGACCAGCGCATGCGTTACGCAAGCGTACATGGACGGTCGCAGGGGCGTAACAATGGGGGAGTCGGTCAAAAGAAATCCCAAAGATCTCCAACACCATAACACCACCCAGTTCGTGTGGTTAGATGGAAAATACATCTTCAGGGGGTCTATAAACCACCCGAACTGGGTGGTGCTGGGCCATAACACCTCGCGACCCCCGACCTCTTTGCCCGGGTATCAGGGGTCCGACATCGGAGGGGGCGTAGACATGAACCAAATCCTTTCCATTTGGAGAAGGGCCCGGATTCGTTGAAAAATCCGAACAAATGGTCTTCCTCCACCTTTTGGAGCATGGCCACAACCAAGGCCGCTGTGATCCGCTGTGCTGTGGCCCTTTCAGTCGACCTGGGGGTGGGTCTTAGCCGGATGTTTTGAGAAGGTCTGTCGGGTAGTTTGAGACAAATCTGTCCATAAACCTTCCATGACTTCCATGAAGGAGCCTCGGAGCCCAAACGGGTGTCTGAACCGAGTATGGCTCAAGTACCCAACCGCCGACCGTTTCTGCTCGGCCCCAACGGAATGTCGGCCCAGGTGCAGCAGGCAGTTTCCGTCGCCGAAGGGGATGTTGAAGGCGAAGCCCGGCGCCAGTGGATCCTCTCGAACTTGGTTGCAACGGCGCGCGCACGCGCGCGGTGTTTTGACGAGCTGTTGACCAGTCGTTCTTAGGGCTTCAGTATGGTACCCAAACAAACCATGGAAATATATGCTTTGTTTGGGACTTTAATTGTTTTTTTTGGAGATGTTGTAAGGATCAATGTAGGTAAATCAAATCTTCCAGTCACATAGCTTGTTGGCAGTAGCTGCTGTTCTCAGAAAAAAAAAAAGAAAACAACATTGGGTTCCAGAGAGGTCTGGCGGGAGAGTGAAACAACATTGGGTCCCCCCCGTCACTCCCGAAACAGCTCGCAGCAGCCTTCACGGATCCTGCTTAACTTAACCACCTTCCTCCAGATCGTCCTGGAATCGCCATGAGTTTCCCCCCCAAAAAAAACAGCCAGCTGTTCTCAGATGGTATGGCTGGACCTTCCAAACCTGCATCAAAGTGTCGGATACATCATAATACACCCACTTTCTCAGAGGGTGGAAGTGACCCATATAACCTATACAACAGACTGCTTGCTACACCCTGGAGCCCCATCTGTCAAATTTCACGAGGTTTGGGATTCTTGGGGCCAAGTGCGATTTGCAATAATGTGTAGTTTTGAAGACGCTGGGTGAGGTTCAATTTGTTGGTGTAGCGCCAGCATTTCATTTGGAACCTTACAACATGTTTGGCACAAAGACCAAACAAAAGGTCATCAATGTTGGCATGGTCTCTCTAGAATATGATTGTATGACTGATTACATGATGAAACACTATTAAACTGGTTGAAAAGAATCAAACAAGAAAGACTTTGGACCACAAAGTCACATCAGCTGTGCGGCCCAACTATTAAAACCAATCTGACATAAAGGAACCCATGTTTGAACGCAGGTGAACGAGAATCCGGTAGACATAGGAGACAACATTGCAAACAAAAGAAACCATGTCAGCAACGTTGGACGTATACAAGCAAAACCAGTGGGAACCAAGCTGTGAAGACAGCTTGGGGCAATAGGCAAAAGCAGTGGGAGCAAACCACAAGGTTGGATGGCGGAAACAAATACTGTAGTCGAAAGTAACACCAAAAACCAAGGGTTCAGTCGGGATTGCAACAGTTTCGGTCAATCGAGGCTGCAAACTGAAACAGCCGGGAAACAGTCGGGAAACAGTCGGAAACAGTCGG
>CAXAMN010008890.1:631000-662434 GCA_963970005.1 Durusdinium trenchii
CCGACTGTTTCCGACTGTTTCCCGACTGTTTCCGACTGTTTCCCGACTGTTTCCCGGCTGTTTCAGTTTGCAGCCTCGATTGACCGAAACTGTTGCAATCCCGACTGAACCCTTGGTTTTTGGTGTTACTTTCGACTACAGTATTTGTTTCCGCCATCCAACCTTGTGGTTTGCTCCCACTGCTTTTGCCTATTGCCCCAAGCTGTCTTCACAGCTTGGTTCCCACTGGTTTTGCTTGTATACGTCCAACGTTGCTGACATGGTTTCTTTTGTTTGCAATGTTGTCTCCTATGTCTACCGGATTCTCGTTCACCTGCGTTCAAACATGGGTTCCTTTATGTCAGATTGGTTTTAATAGTTGGGCCGCACAGCTGATGTGACTTTAAGGTCCAAAGTCTTTCTTGCTTGATTCTTTTCAACCAGTTTAATAGTGGTTCATTATGTAATCAGTCATACAATCATATTCTAGAGAGACCATGCCAACATTGATGACCTTCTTTTTTTGTTCTCATAATTTTCTTTGTGCCAAACATGTTGCAAGGTTCCAAATGAAATGCTGGCGCTACACCAACAAATTGAACCTCACCCAGCGTCTTCAAAACTACAAATTATTCCAAATCGCACTTGGCCCCCAAAATCCCAAACCTCGTGAAATTTGATAGCCCCATCAACATGTCTTGCAACCAGAAAATTGGTGCCGTACGACTTGCTTGCCTCTCCTGGTCTTGTGTCAAGCACACGGACGCCACCTGGAAAATAGAAGAAACACACACACAAACAACATCAATGACACTCCCGGATTTGCATGAAGGACATGCACAGCTATTCTGATTCTCTCTCTCTCTCTCTCAGCGATTCTGCAGCTCAACTCCGCTGACACGTCGGACCACCCGTGGTGTTTTCAACACGGACCTTCCACTCGTGACCTCTTCAGGAGTGGTAAGTCAAACGACCTAAGTGACTTGAGCTACTGCGATGCGAAGGGTCTTGCGTTCGGTCACTGGGAATTAAGGTCATGGTCTTGTGTGCCCATCGGTTTGAGCGCTTCAAACGCGCTCCTCGGTTTGGGGTCCGGAGAAGTGGCGAATTCCAAGGTCAGCTGTCCCCAGAAAGTGGCCGACCTCATCTACCACCCACTGGGAAAACAAAGGGTCCATCCATGGATGATCCTTGCAAGAGGCGTTTTGTCTCTGGAATGGTCAGGGAGCACTCAGAGCAATCAGAGGTGAGATGGTGGTATTTTGGACACATCAAGTACCAGCTTCTTCAATTCGTGACCCTTTTGGAGTCCCCAGTCGTGGCCTGTTACAGGCTCCTTTATGACCGAACCAACCAGGATATCAAGTTCGGTCACGAACTGAAGAACCAGGTATAGAACAAATGATCCATGGATTGCCATGGTGCGTTCTCTGCGTTGAGCTCAAAGTTCTCGAAGGCTGCATCTAAACCTTCATGCAGAAAAAAAAATGGAGTGCAAACCAGGAGTCACATGGAGCTGGGTGGTGTTTAGTCCAATCCAGTGAGTGCATAGTGGGCACCCCGACTTCCTCCAAGCTCCAGGCCAGACTTGAGCAAAAACAAATCCAACATACATGAAAATTGGGTTGCCAATAGTACATGGCGCAAGTGGGCCCAAAAAGGCATAAATTCAACGCCAAGCATTTTCAAAATAGGGTATATATACCTGCAACCTCGTGGTTGCTTTTATGGGGTCGGTAGTTCAACATACCTTTATTTAGGTCGGTGAACCACATCAACATCCGCAACCGAAATAAACGTCCGCTTCAGAAACACGTTCGGGAAAAAACGCCTGTGGCTCACCAATAAATGCCAGTAGCTTGTGTATAAACGCACATGGAATATCAGAAAAAATCAGAAAAAGACTAGAGACACATCCGCAGACTCAAATATAAGGCTGTGACTCCAAAAGATGTTTTGTTTCACACCGCAAAAAAATGAGGAAGTTCCAGGATGTTCCGTCTATAGCGGTGATTCATTGTCCACCCGTCCGCCCCCCACAAAACCACCTCCTTATGGGATATGATTAAAAAAAGTATGTATTATACATGGTGAACAACAAAACAGGTCTAGTATATACCAGGGCCCCCTGGTTGGAATACCCTGAATGAATACCCCGAATCACCTCTTTTCGGAGCTCTAATTGGACACCCCCTGGCCCCGGGGGCCCCTGGTACTTGATGGGCCCTTGTACCCATGATCTGAGGTACGTTTCAAGGTCCACTCTAGGTACTCTACACCGACCTCTCTGACCCAAGGTCAAGAGGTATCGACCAAGGCGGCTGAAGACATGGAGCAACAGATCAACCTGGGAACCAAAACCACTGGAAACAGTTCTGGTTGTTCCAATCTATGGCGCCAGTTTGGGCGGGGGATCCTGAAACCATAGGAAAAGACGGGTTGGGACAGACGGCTGTGAAAAGGGTTAGGAAGAAGCACAGAGGCAGGGTTACAGACCGGGCGTCTTGGGTGCCCAAACGTCGTGTATCCCGCTTCGTCCGGTATGTTCGGTATGTTCCGTGCGCCGGAAGCCAAGGAAAATAGGCCGTTGTTTGGGCGATCAACGTGCCTTCCCCGTGAAAGCCATTTTTTTGCAAATCTGCAAACTCAGTAGACTCATACTCGATGAAGACTAGGGGTAGGGTCTACTGTAGGGTTCTCTATCATTCTCTCTCTCTATGCTCCGTGTCTCAAGCTTTGATCCGCCCTGTCTACGGCTTACGGCTCCCACTCCGCATGCCGCTGCCGACACCAAGAGGCCGAAGAAGTACTCAGCTGTGGTGGTGCCTTCGAAGGCAAAGCCCAACTGCTTCCTGCAGAACTGCCCGCCGTGGTGCGTGGTGCAAAACATGGAACGCAATATATCGATAGACTGATAGACTCTTCTCTGGCATCTTTGTACAATCCCATGTTTTTTGATTGTGTTGACCCCTTTTGGGGTCTATACATTGGGGTCCGGCTCCTTAGCTGATAAAACCCCTATGGAATCTACATGGATTTACCCATTGGAATAGGGATTTGCTTCAGAAGGGGATTCTGCCCAGTTCGGGAAAACCAACAATCACCTGATCCGCTTCGAGACCTGCGTGGTCCTGATCTTGGAATGGCCACCATCGCAACCGACCAGAAACTTGCCTTGGGATGCGCCAGGGTTTCGGGGGCGCCGGGCTTGGTGGTTTATTTGCACAGGTTTAAAAGAAGCAACATTGACGTCAAACTATAAACGGCTCTATTCACGTACTGTATAAACCCTGAAGTGTCAACCTGAGCGCTCAAGTGCTAGAAAAGGAAGGTACAGGTACGTAAAGTACATCCTTTGGAGTAGCGACTTCGTTCCCCATGTGTGAGAAGGGTCGCAATATGTTGCCATGATGCATGGCGCCTTGTGAACTGAGGCAGTGGATCAATAACTTTGCTTGGCAGCCTGGAGCGCAAATATAAACATGTCATGTGTGGCCTGAATCGTGATTTCATCACGGAAAAGACGCCTCTTATTTAAAAAAGATGCAAGTGGGGAGGGTCACCACCCAGCTAAGCATGATGATCCAGCTAGTCACAAGTGCAATGAGCACAATAGACCCCCAGTCGCACATAGTCGCACACAGGTAGCTCCGCAGCCACAACCCAAGTTGACAATTGCAGGAGCATCCACTAGATGAGTTGCATGGCAAGATTGGTCGACCTGAAACATGCACAACCAGCCCCTCCTCTCCGCCCTCTCCGCTGCCACTCAGCCGCTGTTGACCGTTTCAATCCCACCCGAAGGAAGCTTCAGGACACATTGCACACCAGTGGGGCCTGACTGAAGGAGTGGAGAAGTACGTGCAGTGCTATGAGGGTTCCCCAACCACCCACCACACTTTCGAATGACTGGCCACCAGATAAAAACTAGACCGTTTATATAACGGTTTTGTATTGATCAATACATATTGAAATGCATAAAACAGCAACTTTTCGGCTTTCTATATCGATCTATTTGGGATTTCTAATGACTAGACCCAAACACTCCAGGAGAGGGGCTAGTGTGTCTCACTTCGGATGTATACTCAATGAAACAGGACGACGAAGACAATGACGTCTGTGAAGTAACTCCAGACCCTCAAGCACCCTGAGATAAAACATAAACTCAACTCACCATACCAGCAGTCACAAAGGAAGGGGTGCGATCCATGGAGGTTAGGGGTGCCCAGCTACTCCACTCACTTGGGGACCAAACACCACCCCGTCTTGTGACTCCTGGTACCCAGATCTTCCTGTCCCCTCCCATGTCTGCCCCTCGCAGTTCGACGGTTCAACGGAAACGCAGGACCGCCGGACCACCCCGGGGACCGAACCGCACGGGGACGACGCACCGTTGGATCGGTCCTAGACGGTGTCGTTGTCCGGAAAAAAGGATCCAAACGGGTGGAGAAGTGTCCAGGTTTTGTGTTTTTTGTTGTGTGTTTTTTTTTCCAGGAAATGTTCTTTTTGATTGAAAGGAATCGAGACTGCGATCATGATGAATTGGCAGGGATTATATAATTTATAGAATGACTTAAAGAAAATAGCCCCAACAGCACTTGTTTGTTCGGAAAGACCTCCATTTGCAGAAGGATCATGTTTGAACATGGTTTGGATTCATTTTGGAACACAAACACTGATCTGCAAGTTCTTCTCTTTGGACAAGAAAAACGTCCACCCATTCAGCGGGTTCACTCGACTGGAAGCGCTCGATATCACACCCCTGTGGCCGCCACGTTTGGCGTTTTCCCAGGGTGCCACGGCATCATGGAGCTCTTGTTCTCTTAACCCTAGGGCTCCGTTTCGAAGGTGGTTAGGGTGAGTGCCAGGGGGGGGTCGAATACCACCTTCTCAGGAGGTGGGCCAGGAGCCCTAGGGTAAATACACCAGACCATGCAATGCCCACATGTAGGTAAATATCCCATATAAAATGTAGTGTGTGGGTACTATGTCGTTCCATGGGGGGTCAGTCATACAGCGATTGCAGTCCTCAAAGCAAAGCGGTTCTGACCTCATGATTGAACCTGGAAGGTGAGGCTACATGGTGTTGGAGCCCCCTCACCTCATCTCACCTCATCTCACGGGCGGTGTCCGTCTCGTTCGCCCAGCCTTCCGTGAAAGATTCCAAGGAGACCCCTCTTTGGATCTCCAGGTTCTTCCTGACCCATCCGCGCTGTCATCCGCGCCATCAGCGGCAACCCCATCGACCGGCGGAGTGGGCCATCGACCCATCCGGAAAATCACGGTAGACCACATTTCAGCAAACGTTCTGCATCTTCTTGTTGAGTGGAGGAACAAATTATAGCTCATCCCATGCCAATCCTCCCCAAAAACGAAAACAGGTGACCATGCCGGTGATTTCCAGTGACTTCACCCGGACGGAGGGACCCAGCGAGTCTCCGGCCGAGTCTCGGCCCGAGTCTCTGCCGAGTCTCTGCCCTCTGGAGTTGGAAGTCCCTCTTTTGGCACCACCAGGAACTGAACGTTGACCATTTCAGAACATCCCCCCGATTCGGGGATCGGGGGAAACAGCACCACAGCATCTCAGAGTCTACAGGGATTTCAGGTCCAACCCTCCGTCGCAGGTGGGAGTCCCAACCGCCTGGTTCCAAGAGACCCGACCCTCAGGTCGACCAACTCCAGTTCGCATTGGGGCCGCCCTGTCGGACTGGTCACCAGGGGTAGCAACCCGACTTCGAAACGCAGGGGGGTAGCAACCTCTAAAAAAAGACGTCTTTGGGGGGGCCCGGAACCAAACTTACCCCCCCCAAACCCTTGGTTCTTTCTTGCATTTGCTAACCTGAGAAACATAATTTATTCACCAGGCCCGGGGGTGAATACCCACTTCCGGGACAAACACCTCCACCTGAGCCGCTCAAACGCACCGGAACACCTGCACCAGCTGGGTGTTCGTCACCAAGGAACGATCCGGCGCGGAACCAGTCGGGCAAGTCCCGCAGATACTCCTCGGGTGAGACAACGACGTCGGACCACGAACGGGAACGAAAACGGGGACCATGGGAGCCTCGTTGGGACCTTCGAAAGTGGTGACATGACCCTAGTAAAACTAAAGAATAATAAATTGCTTTCTTTTGAACATGTTTCTTGACTCTCGCCTTGAAATCCTCGAAATTCTTGCGATGAAGTCTTCATTAACTTCACAATTGAAGGTAGCAGGTTGAGGATAAACTGATCCCCCTGGCTTACATGCTGTTTGGTTTGGAATAAATTTGGTTTACTCATTCATTCTCTAATTTTCTCTCCGGAAATTTCCACCATATAATATATATATATATATGTTTCCCGCAAATTGTGGTCAAAGTTGTAATTCCCAACTCATTGTGTCCCGATCAACTAATTTAGTTCGAGACTAAGCTCGAATCTTTAAAATGTTTCTGGCAACTGAATTAGCTTGCTACGCCTGAAGTAGAACATGCACTCTTGCAAGATCTTGCAAGTGTGCATGGGGCTAGGCATCTTCACCACACCAGTCTTCCAGGTACTGTATGATCATTATGAGCCCCAAGCGGCTACACGAGTATACGTACTTGTCCCTGCTTTGAAAGCGACATGGAGGCGACATGGAGCGACACGCCTTGAAACAAACACTCCCAATTCCAATAGAACAGGTACCCTGCGCTTCCTAAAAGGAACAACGTGTTAAAACAAAAAGAACAAAAACACCACTGGTTCCCTTTTTCTGTGGTGCTTTCGAAGCGCTGGTATAGGTATACTCATCTCTGAGGTACTTGAAAGGTACAAATAGATCTGTCATGATCTGTCTTACTGTAAACAATGGATGATGAGAAAATCACAACTCTTACACTGAATGCACGAATGTGGATAGCTTTCACCTGCCAATTCAGAACTGGAGATAGACACGTTAGTAGACACGTTGTGGTTTATTATTGTGCCTTTTCTTTCATATTCCATGCCACGATTTCACAAGACTATGTCTGATTTTTTGATGGACAACGGCAAATGGATCCTTGACAACAGGACTGGTCTTAGGAGGCTCCGTTGGAGGTTGCATTGCAAGCTGTGTTGCCTGGTGGCTGCTTGACCCGCAGTGCCTTAGGCTGTGTAGGACTCGAAGCCAGTCTTGCTTTGGTCCGAAGACCAGAGGCGGCAATTGGAGAACTGGCTGGCGAGGACTGGCTGGCTGCGTGCCTGCAGCGGCATCTTCAAAGCTCTGTTGTCTGTGTCAACCAAAACTCCATCCCGCGTCACGCCCTGTCGGTCTTCGTCGTGTACCGGACGTCTTCCAGCGACACCAATTGAACGTGTGCGAAGAACTGGCCACTGTGCGAAGCACCACCTAGCTCTTGCCGATCCTGCTTCAACACATAGAAGTCGTCGCGGAGTGTGTCACGCTTGTGTCAGGCTTGATGATCGAATTCCCGCTGCTGCAACAATCAGTAATCACGTCACAACACCCCCTGCGTTGATAGACATCAAAACCCCTAGGGCATCTAGGGAAACAAGGTCATTGCAGTGCATCTCAATCCCAAGATGCCCGTTCACTTGTTGAACTCTCCCAGCTAGCCAGCGCGTGGCTCACTACTCACTACTCGTTTCGAGTGGTGCCGCACCAACGCGGGCGATTTGATTAACCTGAGAACTGGCATGTTACATCAAGCCGCTCGGACTGCCCCCAGCCATGAGCTTCACGGCGCCACCTAGCGTCACCTGCGGGAACTTCTTGTCCTCGACCTCCTTAGGCGCTCGCTCTGCCGATGCAACAACTTGGCCGGCTCCTCCCATGCGTAGCGCATTGGATGGTGGCATGAGGTGTCCGCGAGAATCAACGTGGTGACAGCCTTCTTGCCCTGCAACACTGCACCATGCAGCTTTCCAGGATTCTTGAGCTCACTGATGGCCCACTGACATGCAGTGACATGCCGTGTATCTGAAATTGAGTCTGCAAAGCAACTCTCCATATCAAACAAATTGACAAGAAACAACACGTTCCTCCCTCTGCGCCCCTTGTGGGTTAAGGGGTCGGCAGCAGGTGCAGCAGCCTTTATATACAGTAAATTGGGTTCAAAACTGGTCCTGTTGCCATACTGATTTTTGTGCAAGTGTTTCATTGTTGATCGGTTTTGAAATGTTTACATGTGGGTCCGGACATTGCAAATCTACATGATTCAGCAACTTCACGAACATCCTTGGAAAATGGTCAACCTGAACACCATGAGCAAAAGAATGGCGAGGGCATTCACCACAGGGTTCCTTTGGCGTCAAATGCTGGGAAAGGTAGTTACTAACTGGTTGGGACTGGAAGATGCTTGCATCAGCTGCCCCAGATGCCGTTCCCCCACAACAAGCACGTGGAGCGTCGGTCAAGTAGCTCTCGGTGTCCTCAGATACGACAAGGGTAGGCAGGCGAGGTACGGTTCCGGAGTTTCAAAAAAGACATCAAAAACCATCCACTTGACATGTCCCAACTAAGATCCAACAGAGGTTGAAGGACCCTATAGCCTATCCCATAGGTACCCCAGTAAGGTCCTATTTACGGTCACTTAGCCTCTCTTGGATGCCGGGTGAAAGGTTGGGGCCTTTTGGTCGCTTGAACCGCACCAACTATACCGGTTCGAGAACCGGCCACCTTCAATGAGAGATCGAACCTTCGAATTCTTTTGTCAAGGTTGAGCTGGGTTGCTGTGGTCGTCGAGTCTATTTGGGAGTCGCAGAAACTCGACCCAACATCTACGAGTGCACCCCAGTCGTAGAAAACCTGAGTCAATTCCTCGTGGGCCCTGCTTGTAACTAGAACAAGATGTCCAGCCTTTGCACACCGTGATTTCACCCTGAAAAAGATCCACAGGTCAAAACAGCTCCTGGTTCTTTGACCAGTTGTGAGCCTGCTCCAGGTGAAACCCCAGAAGTTCTCCAGCCTTTGGCGCCACTTGTGGCAGGTTGTGATTCCCAAACCACTCGGACCCCGGAGTTGTAAGTAGAAATTACAATATTGGCAATTGAGATCCTTTACATAGCAACTGGTTGTTTGCAGAAACATCTATGCATTTCTGGTTGCTTGGGTTTCCAGGTACAGTCTAAGGCCTTCGCGATCCTATTTGCGAAGTGGGTTGAAAACCATCTCAAACCCTGACCCCTGCCAGTCCTCAAAACCCGTGTTTTTGGTGCCGACTTAGAGTTCGAAAACCCTCAGTGAAACAATCATGGAAGTGGAGTTCACCCCCTCTTACGTAAAGGAAAGACCATCTAAAAGGGGACATGTTCCCCTTCCATCCCTAGGGCTCCAAGCATCTCCTCAGGTAGTTACACCCACTTTGCACCCCCCCTGGCCCATCTTCGAAAGAGGGCATTGTTTCTTGGAGGGGGAGTAAGTTTGGGTATCTATTTCCTGGGCGGATAACGATGCTCAGTTTGCAGCCCGACATCTCCAAAATGCTGATCATTTGGGTATATGCATGTATATATATATATATGGGACCTGGTCGAAATGTCTTCTTCCAAAAATGGCTGAAAGTCGTGTTCACATGGGGGCCCGCTACATATTCTTTACTTTTGGCACACACAGCTGGTCAATGAAGGAAACATGGACCAAACAAGAATTGGCGCCAAATTGTAAGATCTGCAGCGTTTTCAGCTGATCTCCGAGCTTCAAGCCGTGCTTGAAACAAAAGACATGTTGCAACTCAGCCTTGGAAGGGTCCACGCTGGACTCTGGCAATGTTTGCTAGCGCGGATCTAGCGCAGTCCTAGCGCGCGGCTAGCGCATTTTTCAGCCAGCCACTTTTCAAAAACCTGACGAGGTTCTGAACATGCCCTGAGGCAAATACTAGCGTCACTAGCGCAAGTCTACCGCAAACCTAGCGCCCAGCTGCAGAATAGGTGTGTTTAGCTGGGGGCCCGCTACATAATCTAATTGAAAAAACAACATCATAAGCTACTTTCGACCCCTTTATGTTTTTTTTTTTTTAATAGACTTTTGGCCGGACTCCATATATATAACAATATATATATATATATGACCAGGTTTCAGTGTCTGATGGCTAGGTTTCAGTGTCTGATGGTTAGGTTGCAGGCCCTGCAGGCCCCTCCCTTGAACAACCTTTCGACCGACTGTTGCCGCCTCGCTGGGACAAACCCAATGGACACCCGGTCTGACCGGATCGGGCGATCCGGATCGAGCTCGAACTGTCAGAAGCCGAGTGACCATCTGACGGATGGCCAAGATGCCTCCGTAGACCTGCCGTGTTGAAGAACATGGGCGGGGTCGTTGGGAAGGTCGTATGTTGTTGAAATTATGAGGTCCGATAAATCGGAAACACCTGTATTGTGGGGCAATTTCCAAGCTGTTGTTTTGTTAAAATTGGAGGAGCTGAGCACTCACTGAAAAAAGCCCGGACCCATAAACCCTGTGGAGTGGCCAATAAACACCCAAAACCATGCATGACAAAACCACTTTGGGGGATTTATAGGTGTTCCAGATACGGATCCGAAGCGATAGTGCAAGGGCACCAACCTTGTTCCCTACTCGGCACCAACGAGCTCGGGTTCAACCCAAATGTTGGAACCCTTGGCCTGGGATGTATTGTCTGTTCCAACATAGAAAGAACTCATATAATATGAAGAGCATCTTCCCGTCACCAGTGGACGGGGAAGCTGCTCCAAAGCACTCCAATTCGTTATGTTGAAGAGCTCTTGGATTGAAGATAAGATGAACATTGGCATGCATGTTATCACTTCATGTTAGGGATGTGCACTCCAACCATGGGTCTCCAAAATCCCCACAGAAAAGAGTATGCAATGGACAATGTTTTTTCCTCACACATGGTAAATGCAAATTGTGATATGAGTGATATGATGTTGAAAAAACACAAATATAACTGGATGATACTGGATGATGGGCTCAAAACCTTCCCAACATTAGTCACCTGGGGTTGTCATTGCCAAATTTTTGTTGTAACATGTTGTGATTTAAAAGGATGTAATGAAAAACCCTCATTGATCAGGTGTCCACCATCTTTTTGTAGGTTTTTTTTTGTTTCTTGTGTGTTTGTTTTTTTCCATTGTTTCTTCCATAGCTTACTTGAATTGCTTTCTCACTGCATGGATGGTGCACGAGTTGGGAAATCGCCTGGCTGCTCATGCTCCTTTGAGATCGAGCTGGTGCCAGTCGCCGGTCGCCGCTTCGAGCCCTCCAGGCCTCCAAACTCGAGGTCTTGATATCCAAAACAGTCTTCATGGGTTCTCCCTCCTGGAAAGCAACGAGCGGCCGCCACAGATCATCGGCCCAGCGACGGGGCGTAGGTTGGGCGCAGGTTCGTTTGAACAACACGCACCCAAAACCGCCACAAGGTCTTTTCGAGCATCAGCTCCAACGGAGGTCGTCATGCACTCTGTGGGATCCGAGAAAAAATAACAAAACAAGACAAATACACTCAGCTTGGCAAAAAAAAACAGCCCCGATCTTGACTGGTATGCTTGGATTTGCTGATTTGCTGTCCAGCTGGGAAAAGGAACATATTCCTCAGCTTCGGGGAATCACCCATGCAGGAACATGTCAAAAAATATAACCCCAAGCAACACCAAGTCTTGCTTGGTATGTTGAGACATATTGGGTCTCCACCTCAAACGAACATATTTTCCATGAAGCCAGGCTGCCAACTAAGCCGAAGAGCTGCCAACTAAGGAAGCCAAGACCACTAAACTCTGAGACTCGCATGGAAGGTGTACCGCTCCAGATATCGAAGGTTGCATCCCTTATAAGGTATCGCGCCCCGGAGCCGGTCTCGCCGTTGCCGTTTCTCGCTCAGCTCCATACTTCTTGGCGTGACAACACGTCAGGAACTGACCGAACTTGAAAGACCTGGAGTTGGTCATACAAAAACACTGCTCTTTTGGAGGTCAAAGACCAGGTTTTACTAGGTCTGACGGGACTTGTAGGGTGGGGTTATTTGCTCTTGAAGGTTTACCTGGGTTGCCCATGGCTACCTAATGTTACCTATCGACTGTCGCTCTCCACATGTTTGTCCGCATTGGTGACGCCATGACAGCTCACATGGATAGCTTTACATAACTTGTTCTGAACATTGCACACACACATATGTCCCAGACACTCCATGTATGCCATACATGGATGGTCTGGGCCATTATTGACTGCTTTCCTGAGGATGATGGCTGATCAGGGCCACTTCGCCTGGGTCACATGTCCAAGATCTAATGTCCTTCTTCTCCAAGATCTGCATGGCCTTCAGCATGGTACCATTATGCCTCGGAGCCGCTCCGTTCTGCGGGTGTACTTCCTCCGTTTGGTCGTTCGGATGGTGAAACAGGCTGCCGAGGAGTTTCTGATGTGTTTCTTTGGGGGTTGGTTTTCGTGGTTCATACTCACTTAAAGCAAGGATATCAAGGATGGTGAGCTCTTAATTGAAACACAAAATCTTTGCATGACTCACGTAACGATCAGGATGATTGGCCATCAGCAGTTGGCCAAAAACATGCAGTCGCATTCTGCACATGGTCATGAAATGAACATTAATGAACACCATCATGCATCATAATTGCAAACATGCAATCCAGCATTGTGTATGAATCCAACCTCCTCCGGAAGAAACCACACAACATGCAACTTATCCCCCCTGAAATCATCGCCGTTCAACTTATCCAAGGTCTACATGAAGCAGATGACATGGCACACCAGGATGCGTCAAAACTCTGAAAGGTAGAGCTCAGGTGCCTAGAGATTGGTGCAGTCACTTGAGGATGCACTTGGGAATCCCCCAGAACTCAACAAAATCGGATCACTTCCAGATCGTCACCTCTTCACTTCTCCTCTAATTATTCACTAATTATAGAGTATATTTCTATTGGCACCTTCTCTGTTTCTCCATGTCTTCCCCCAGAACACTTCTCTGGTCTCCCGGCAGCAGTTTCCGCTCCACTTCGGCCGGCAAGACCTCGAACCGAACCCGTGTCGTTGGACCGAACCCGCTGAAGGGTCCAGAACCCATGAGTTGGGAGGATGCTGCCCTATACCCAGACACTCCATGTATGCCATATATATGCCTACATTGACCCCCAAAACCCACCCCAATGTAGGCATATATGGCATACATGGAGTGTCTGGGTATAGCTTTGGGCTGCCCATGTCCTCAGGTGTGGTAAGTTAGACCCCGGCACGCACCGAATGATCCCCCCACCGAACCTGAGGAGGTTTTTGGGAGCCCTATAGGGTTGATACCCCAGCACGACGACCTGTTTGAGACTGCAACTTGGAAGAGTTGCACAAATCTTTGCACAGTGAAAAGACACTCCTTTTTTTTCCTTTCGCACATACTAAGTCCCATTGGACTTGTGGTTCAAGCCTGTCATGCATGTCGCTAGGGCTAGTGGTGATAGTCAGGTTGGATTTCTTCTCGGCCTTTGGCCTCACCAACCCGACGTAGCTCACTCAGTGCCTCACTCAACTCACCACCATGAGCCTTCATCTGCAAGCTTGCGACAAAAGCTGCGAAGGCCTCGGCAATGATGTAGTTTAGTCCCGCCGGGTAGACTTTCGCTCCAGCTGTACGGAAGCGCCCATTGACACGGCCTGCAAGGCCAACATGGGCACCTGGTCCGTGAGGGCAGCGTCCACCATGCCCACTGGACATGACGATTTCACGAAAAGCGGGCATGCGGCCCACCAGAAAGGTGGTGGGTTTGATGCCACATGCGCCGAACACGCACTGGTCGAAGCTAGTGGCACTGACACACTGGAGTTGCGCAATTCCTCAGCATCTGCGTTCTCCATATGGCGGGACAAGGAGTGCCTTCTAGCCAAATTGGCACTTGCGGGTGTTCAATGAAGAAGCATCCTCCATAAAACGTCACCAGGACTGCCAATTCAACCGCGGTTCGAAGAAGCCCACTATACCGACCACTACCTGCTGGTGTTGTTTTCTGGACAGCCACGCCAGCCCCCATGGCGCTTTTCGATCCCTTAGTGGAGGCGGGCCTCCGCCCAACCATCTTGCTACCGACCACGTCTCGCACGGCGGCCCTCCACCGATGCCGAGCACTTGTCCAGACCGGATGCGGTCCTTCCACCAAGCCACCTTGGTGGGTGACAAAAGGTCGCCTTTGGCTCCCTGCAAGCATAGGTCAACACTGATGCAAAAGAGCTCAAATCCTGCTTCCCACTTGTGGTTTTCGATATGGTGGTGCAGGTCTCCATCTCTCCTGAAACCGGACTAGAGGTGCACAAACACAACTGTAGTTACTCTGAGCCGAGCATCAAGCACCGACAACGAATGCTCCTGGAACACGCCTGCTTCTCCCGTTAAGACACCACGGGCTTGCTGATACACATACCCATTATCATTGGGCTGTGCTGGGTGTCCTGCAAACGAATGGGAGTCAGCTCCTATGCGAGTTCCATGGACATTATGCCATAGCGGGGCCGTAGCACTATCACTCTCACATGCATGACGGATGGCTGCCGCCTCTTGACTACCGAGGGGCGGCAAGGCTGCATGAGGTATGCGAATGGCTGGCAACAACGCCTTGCGTGGGTGCCACCCCAAGGTCTTTTGTTGCACTGCAAACTCACGATCATGCTCATCCAGCTTGGCTACCTCTTGCAAGGACAATGGCGGAAAAGTTGCAGCCAGTTTGTCCCTACAGTGCCCGGAGTACTGCAGGTGGCTGAGAAGCCTCTGCCTGGCATGGTACTCCTTCCCGCATGCTAGACAGCAACTGCCTGCCGCTAAGAAGCGGACATGCGGTTTGTAGTCATGCACATGTGAGGAGTGCATAAACAAGCCTCTTTCGGACGCAAACTCACTACCACACATCTCACACCGGAAGCATACCACGGGGTTTTCTTTGGGTTTATCCCCGAATGTGAGCCCAAAATCCTGCCAATCTTCGGTCATTTTCAGCTCCCGGAGTTTGTGCTCAGCGTTTCGTTGAGAGGCCCGTAACGATGCCGCTGCCGCCCGTTTGATGCGGGTCCGCCAGTCATCACAGTGGGGTATAAACTCCAACCACTGGACGAAATCCGCATTTGCTATCGGCCATGTGCCCGAGGGATGATGGCTGCGCAGCCATTCACAATCTGCTATGAAATGCATTTTCCAAGCCAACTCCCCTTCTGTTTCTCGAAGGATCCTCCACATGAAAGACGGGAGATAGCGGATAGCCCGAGCAGCATAGCGAAGCCTTGCAACTCGAAGCTGCCTGGCTGGGTCCAAGACCCCAACAAGGCCTGCCAAATCCTCGACAGTGACCTGGTAATACCCCAGACCCATGAGTGAGGGCCTTGCAATTGACTTGGCCATGTCTCGGAATGCAGCTTGCAGCTTCTGAATATCACTCTCCTGGTACCATGACCATACATGCACATTGTAAAGCAGCCTAGACATGACTAGGCTTTGAAAAAGCAACACTTTATTGCAGCGGGCAATGCTCTTGTTGCTCCACAAATTCTTTAGCAAGGGGCCCCATGCTTTCCTAGCTGACGCGATACGGTGTTGCAACTCCCGATGGGGAGTGGCATCACTTTGTGCATATGACCCTAGGTGCCTGTAGGCAGAGACGAGACCGACAAAGTCAGTGCTATGCTCCTGGACTACTGGAAGCTTCCCAGCACCACTGATGAGCAATTTCTCTTTGAGCTTTCTGGAACCAGGCCCTTTAAGCGCAAGGAGGATCTCAGTCTTCTCAGGCCTTAGGTTCACTGCCATTCCCCTCTTACGAGATTCTGCACATAACAGCGAGAGGATATCCGTGGCGACCCGAACAACCGTCTGGCAACTTGAATGGACCACACTGAATGCCACATCGTCAAAGAATGAAACATCAACAAAGGCCGGGCGACTGCCCGGTATCTCCTCGTGCTCATTCTCAACTTGTAGCAGGTCACAGTAACCTATCTGGACCATCTGATGCCTAACCTTGGCCATGATCACCTGCATCACAATATTGAAGCAAACATCCCCTATTGGGTCTCCCGGTCGAGTACCCCGCTGTGTATGACCGGCTTCTGACACCCCCTTTACCCTGAAATGAGAGTGTCGGAATGCATCTTTAGTGAATTCTATCACATCTGGTGTCTGTGAGGAGAGGGCGAAATCTTCAGCAGCTTGGCGCTCCCATTCTCGCAATTCATCAGGCTGAATCCCAGCAGCAGCGAGGAAATTGCATAAGGAGACGTCAGTGATAGCATCACCGAAAAGCCCTTGCCTCAACACATGATAAAACGCTGAACTAAGGTCCAAAAAGACATGAGCACTTGGCATCTGCTTCTGCGTCGCATACGCCAGCATGGCTTGAACCATATGATGGCCATGGTCCGTGCTTCTTCCTGGTCGGCCTCCAAAGCAGGAGGTTCCCGCCAATTTTTCATATATCTCACACAGACGGTCACGGAGGAGACTGTGCGAAATTTTTGCTATGGAGTCGGACAAAAAGATCGATCTGTAGTTGGCAGGGTCAGTCATGGCACCTTTCTTATAAAGAGGTACCGCCAGGCCAGATTTCCACTGCAGGGGTTCACGTCCCGCACATTTGACCTTGACCATCAATTCATGCACCATCCTTGCCATGGGCTCACCCCCTGCCTTAAGCACTTCATTTGGAAGACTATCACTGCCTGTTGCTTTGCCATTTCTCAACTTGCGCAGCTTGCGCTGCACATCTGCTAGCGTTGGCAGTTGGGACATGGACAGGGACACCCTCGATCCTTCAACTTCTTGATGCGAGTCCTGCAGTTGCTGGTCACTGACACGGGCAGCTGCTTCAATTTGTGCAAATTGGTCAAACCAAATATTTTGTTGCTCTTCGAAGGATGTAGCTGGCCTACCATCTTCCTGAAGAATCTTGGGTAGGATCCTAGGTCCTAGAGACCCCTGACTTTTGTTTCTTCTTGCCCAACATGGCCAACAAGCGCGACACTTCCTTGAAATCATGAGCGAGACCCGCCTGGTTCAGGTCATCAATTGCTTTGTCGAAGAAAGCCCTCCTATCACATCGGCAAGCTCCCCTAACTTGTTTCTCGGCCCCCTTCAACGCTTCACGAAGGGAGGCTCGCCATGTGGCGTCTTGCGACCTCCGAAATTCATCTAACAGGTATCGCTTCCAGGCAATGCAGATCCGAGTATCTACAGACATCCAAATTGGCTTGTTGACAGCTTTCACTGGAGCAAAGATGGCTTCCGCCAAATTCTTGACTTGATGGCGATGCCATGCTGCGTGCTCGTCAACATCAACCAACCAACTAGGGATGGCCAACGTGCTTAGCGCGTTCTGAAACTGCTCAACTTTGCAAGGGTCGGCACACGCTCTACGATCAATGCGCACTGGTATATGTTCACCCGCAGCAATGAGTCCTTTGAGCTCGAGAACCACTGGGACGTGGTCATCATGCGTGAACCCTCCATCAAAGTTTAGCCACACATACGAGTTGTGGGCCATTGGGAGCAAGTCTTTGTGGACACAAATATGATCAATGCGTCTCCATGCACCTGATGGGTGTCGCCATGTGCCATGTGGCCCTTGATGGATGTTGGCAAAAGTTGCCGGACAAGCCAATTGGGCCGAATGCAGCAACATCTCACAATGCGTTGTGGCAGGTCCTGGTTTTTGAGCACCCCAGTCACTAACCAGTTCGGAAGTGTTTGCTCCTAATGTGGCATTGCAATCAAGAAACGCAACGACTTTGGCATGCGGTGGCACCTGGCTGCAGACCAATGCGAGGGATTTCCACCAATCAACCACTCGTTCATGCGTTTCAGCATTACCCCAATATGGCGCATGCCCTGACAAGAAAACCCAACACCCCAAAGGGTTTTCCAATCGAACAACAAGCAGGCGAGGATCTTGATGCAGCACAACCACATTGCTATGCTGAAAACTAATGTCAGCATCTCGTGTCCATGGTTTGGTACGATGAAACCAGATTTCACACCCGTATTGTCGAGCTGCTGCTGGGACTGCTGACCCTGCACTAAAGATTTTATAGTGCTCGGTAAACGACACTCCTTCATCGGTGCGAGCTTCTTGAAAACCAGCAACATGAATGCCTTTGGTATGCATCTGATGGTCCATACGGGCTGACTTGGCTCCCCCACGACGACCCCACTGATCAAAAGTGGAATCATCCACCAAGGATAGGACATTGTAGGTCATGCAGGTGATGCTAACCTGTTGGACTCGAACAGGCGCCACGTGGGGTTGTTCCAACGGGGCACAGGTGGCTTTGGAGGCTACCCCAATCTGCCATTTGCCTTCAACCTCATCCGGGTAAGCATGCCTCCTATGGTTGGCATGTAGGATTGGCCACCAGTCCAGGTACTGCTGGTGCGTAGCCATCTCATTCAACCATGCTATGTCAGGACTGCCTAGTCTCGCATGCTTGGCTGCATAAGCAGCTACCGAATCTGCCAGTTCATTCCACGCCTGTCCCGCGTGCGCCTCGACCCGAAGCGCGACAGCGAGTCCCTTCTGTCTGGCTAGTTTCCCTAAATTGGCAACAAGTGAGGTGAGAGGTCGATCTTTACTTGGGGCAACTAGCCCATCAAGCAACTGACACGAAAACTGGAGATCCGGACGCGCCACCACCTGTACATCTATGTTTAGTGACAGGGCATATGCTATGGCGACGAAAGCTGCAGCCAGTTCTGCATCCACATTGTCTTTGTGTTTAGCTCCGATCCAACACGAATCCTGTGGATCATAGACTCGCGGTGCGGCACATACACCTTCAAATGTTTCACACCAGTTCCCGCCATATCTACCTCGTATGGTCACAACCATACCCCATGCTTGGCCCTTGACACCTGCCGATCCGTCAACATACACCACACATTGGCAGTCTTGCATATGTGCTCGATGCTCTTGCACCTGAGAGAGGGCAAGCACTGTGGCTTGGTGTACCTTGATCCCATCGGGCAGTCCTACTAATGGCTTTGGCCACAATGCATGGACTTTACTATTCCAATGCTGCGGCAAGTCCATTGCAATTTCTCTGCATTCACTCGGCCATAGCAGATGTTGAAGCGCTAGAATGACTGGGACGGTCCCATTACCCTGCTCAGGCACTGACATGTCGGGGTCATTGACTGATCCGCTAGCACCTCCAGCCCATACGAACTCCACAGTCTGCCCCCAAAACCGAACTTGAAAGTCATCAGCAGCGAGCACCTCACTGTCTTGAGGCCCCAGCCCTGCTCTAGCAATCTCACTCGCTGTGGTGCCATATGCCAGGTAGACAAAACAGACCTTATCATCTGACAGGCATTTGAATGCAACAGGCAGCACTTCTCTATTGGCGTCCCCTACAACGAATCCATGCTCAAGCCCAAACAACTGCATGGGGATAAGCACAAAAGGTGATTCCAGCTTCCACTGAAATTGTACAGGATCTTGGCACCAAAAGACACCAACCGGCGTATGAATCCAACACGGCTCAAGGGACTGCTTGTGGTGCTGCGTAACCTGCTTAGCAACAGCCGATTGCAGGACAGCTTGCGCAAATGGATTGGACCGGCCTTCTGCCCCAGCAAGGCTTTTGAACGTGTCTTTAAAATGACTCATATATGAGTTGCCCAAGCATGGGTCGTGACATTGCTCACCATTGACTTCTATAGTAGCACTAAAATCTACTCTTATGGCTTTCGACTTGCCGTTGCCTGGTGGAGGCAAGTATTTTTTGGCTTCATGCGCAAAAGTCGGGCGGGGCTCTCCAACCACACACTCAAGCTCACGACCAATGACCAAAGGTCGTTCACTGTATGAGTCATGCCCGCCCGTGTGCATATGATGCTGCCTAGTCTTCCACCTCTTCAAGTCTACTCTGCTCTGTACCAATGAGAAGCCAAAAGTTGGGGTTTCACTCCGAGGGCCCTCCTCATTGTATGGAGTGTGATTGCTCGGCTGGGAACCTTCGGCTGGCCAGTCATGGTCTTCACTCGAACTGCTGGCTCCTGGATCAGAGCAGGTACTTTGCGACCCCGTTTGCACAGGCGCAACTTCATGCAACTCAGTGTTGATGCCGGAATACACTGGGACCAGAGCTCCCCAAGCATAGGCTTCTGCTCCTATGCGAACTTCACACTCATTTGCCCACACACATTGGTTTCCCTGAACGAGAACATCGAACAGCCTTTGCACCGGAAGGAAACGGGCAGTGCGGATCAAGAAAGTGCCCTGAAAGCTTGCAAATGGGGTCCAAACCGTGACAAACATGCCAACGTAATCTTCACGATCAACTGGTAGCAGTAACAAAACCGGGTGATACCCATGCATTGCTTGTGATCGAGGCTGCATGGGGTACATGGTGACATCCGGTCGGACTTGATGCGATGCCCAGGCAACCAACACCTGCTCCCGGATCGGCCTGGCGACATCGACCATTGTGGATTGAAACACCATGGACCACCGATCTTTCTTGTCCCATGTGTGAAGCCACGAAAAGACTGGCAGACTACGAATCCTATAAGCCGATAAGACATATGGTGACAATGGGTCGTGTGGAGCTCCTACCACGATACGCGAGGTGGCTTGCATGAAAGAAACCTCGTCTTGGACCGCAGCAGGGAACGTAACATCATATTGGTCATCCGAGCAGGGGTTGGTCTGGTCAATCTGAATGACCGTGGCCGGGATCCACTCCACCACGTGATGATGATGAACAAGCGCTCCATCGACTCGGAAGTGGTATGTACCTGGCTGAAAAATATTCCTCATCAGAGCTCTGTCAACGACTTTATAATAGTAATCAATCGCCAGATTACTACTTTCAACCAAAACAATCTTCTTGACTTCAGCCTGGACCAAACTTCGAAACCACACCAACTGCGGCACCTGTCTCGCAACAAGTTGTCTGACCGCTATCAGGAGAGGGACATCATCTAGAAAACGAAATCTAGCCAGGAAGCAACGACATTGTGAGGTTATGTCCGGACTAACATACCTGCTCATTAACCTCCGAAATACTTGAAGAGTAAAGCGAACATCTTCAGGAAGATCAGAGAAGTCATCCCTCGAGTCCATCATCTCCGGCTCAGCCCCACTTCCCAGAGTACTGCCAGTCAGAGGAACTGGATCCGCTCTTCCCATCCGTAAACAGCTGGAGTTCCCGACCGACTGGGAGGTCGAGCCGCATGTGGGTCCAGCGGTGCAGCCAACCAACAAACAGTGTAGCACTGCGAAACAACATACAGACCACCGCAGCTGCCAACCAGGCGATGGCACACTGAAATGCATCATCACTCAAAGCTTCCAAGAGGAAACTTCGAGACATCGAGGTAGTCAACTTGGCTCAGCGCAAGCACTTGAGCCAAAATGGCTACGGAAAAAAAAAAAAAAAAACGGCACGCACCGAATGATCCCCCCACCGAACCTGAGGAGGTTTTTGGGAGCCCTATAGGGTTGATACCCCAGCACGACGACCTGTTTGAGACTGCAACTTGGAAGAGTTGCACAAATCTTTGCACAGTGAAAAGACACTCCATGTTAATCCCAAACACGACCTGTCTGGGACTGGCATACTATGTTATCATATCAACACATTGGGGTATACGTTTCTGGGTCCTCTTCAGGCACCAAGACAGCTGAAGTCCTAAACGCACAATGGAAGTGTCTGGTGAATGGAGACACTGGAAGTATCGGGAACGTATCAGCAGCCTCCAAAACCACACACACAATCACACACGCACCTTGCGCTGTCCTCACCACACACGCACCTTGCGCTTTGCTTGCATGCATCGGCTTCACAGGTTTGACTCCTGTTTCGCCAACCACCTGTGTTAGCAAAGCTAAGAATACTCATAGACCCACGATGTACCCACACCTCCAAGGACTCATCCACACACACCCAAAGAACACCACATCACCACATCAACATCCCACATATCCCACACATTCCACACTCAAAACACTGCCCATCACCGAGTTTGCCCCAACAGAACCAAAAAACACACACACCACATAACACCACATAACACCACAATTCCCCAACAACCACCGTGTCTTTTACAACACACCCTTGATCTACAAGGATTCAGGCCCGGCCCCTTCTCCGACCGGTCCTGTGTTCCTGGTCCGGTCACGCGCCTCTAAGCTGCGGGGCACCACGCCACTGGCCTTCGTCTGCTTCACCGGCTGCTGCAACGCATCGATGATGGCCACCTCCGCCGAGCGAGCTAAGGCGGCGGTCTGGTCTGGAGACAGGCAGGGTCCGGTGCGGACGGGTAGGTTGGGTCTGCCAGTGCAGTATTGGACTAGCGGCCGAAAAGAGGCGCCAAGGACAGAAGTGTGAAGTGTTCGACGATCCATAACTATCATCCCAGGTTGGGTACAGGCAGTATCAAACCTGGGTCCTTGGTCAGGTCACTTTCTTCACCTCTCTTAGGGCCCTGCTTTTCAGGACGTCAGATGAGTTGTGCAGACCCATCCACTATAGGATCTGAGATGGTAGACATGAAGGATGGCTGCTTGAAAGCGATCCGTTCAGGTGATGTCCACCGATGCCGAGTCAGGCTGTGCTGCTTGCGATACACGGGATTGATCTTCTACTGGGTCTTGGGCACTGCGCACTGCTGGAGATTTGGGCGAGCGGGGATTCCGAGGGCAACTTCTCATGCACCGCACCGTATTAAAAACCAAATCTATTTCCGGAATGGCCTGCAACACAGTTTCATTTCCCACCAGAGAAATCAACTCCTCCAAGTCTTCTTGTGCTCCATTCGGTCCTTTCCGCTAACCATCCACATCCGACTCCCCGGGGCCGCCTTGCATCCTCGGTAGGCCCTGCAGGATCCAGGGGGGGCGCACCGAGTCCAGGATGTTCAGGTGTCCAGGGGCTCCCCCCAATTGGTCCACAGAAACTGACGCGGTTGACCAGTACGAGCGTTTCGTGAGACAAACGCATGGACCGAGGAATTTGGACTTGAAGCCTGAACGACCGCGCAGGAAGACTTGGAACTCTCAACGCCGGTGTTGATGTTACTTTGAGCAAATCCTGATTTAATTCAAGGAAGGGCAGAATCCAAGGTACCATCGAGGTTATGGTATGAGTTATGTTTCTGTTCTTCCTCTCTGGATAATTCTGGATACAGGAAAGTCAGGAAAGCGAAAAGAACAAATCAGGATCTATTTCCTGAAACAAATCAGTGCACGACATAAGAGCTGAAAAAGAAAAGTTCTATCCCATCGAACTCCGTCCGGAACCGAGTCACAGCACAAACCCCTCACCGGAGTCTCAGTCCCAGTCACCTCCACCTGGATTTGCCGCTTTCGGAAACACCTGGCACCATCACCTCACCCTGCAAGCATCCCGTTCGCTCCGTTGCGTCCCCTCCGCCGCTCCGTCGCCCTCCCGAACGCGCCGGGTTCCCCCACAGCTCGCTGGCCAAAAGAAGCCCCACGGGCCCGGCGCCCACCACCAAACAGTCCAGAGGCGCCTGCCCGGTCGATGAATTAACCCGCGAAGTCACACGGTAGTAACAAGGCGTGTGCAGGTGGGCGTGCGGGCGGGCGGGCGGGGAGCGGGCGGGCGGGCGGGTGGGACGATGCTTGTGGTCTGAAACGTGCAGAAAGGTGCCTAGGAGATTGTCTGCTACAGGGGGGAAATAGCGACTCACATTTAACAACAAACGCGAAGCAAAACCCGTGCACCACAACAAGCACTACGTGATGGTTGGTGGCAGTTGTTGACTGGGAATCATTCCAATGTGAGAATCCCAAGATTTGGCGCAGGCCTGACAAGTGATCAGCTGATGATCTGATCCATTGACAGTGATTGTCTGCCAAATTTAGGAATATTCGGATGATGGTGGTTAGGTTTTAGGCCTTTCTCAAAAAGAGTGATATTATATGCTTACATATGTTTAAATCAACTGTTACCGTTTAGTGGGACACACCCAAGCCAAAGTGTGGCAACATAAGTACAGGTTGTTTCACCAAGTCGTTGCCCACTGCTGCACAAGCCAGCTGAAGCACGTAAAGGAAGCAAATGAATTTGCTAGAATTCGCATTCCCTACTTCCCCCAAAACCACGCCTTTACTGTGCTTTACTCACACGATCCTGGAGGGGCAGTACTGTTCGAAGCCGCCCAACTCGTGGCATGTTCGGAGCTACGTTCGCAGTCTGATCACCATCTCAAGCAAACATGTCACCCCAGAAATCCGGCTCAACAAAGGATCTTCCTCGACTTCGAGTCAGCTCTGTGTTGCGAGTTCAGCTTTCGGCAGTTCAACTCTAGACCTTCGGTGCGGCGAAACGATCCCATCAAGCCGCTTACGAAAGGAACGTCGTGAACAAGAACCTCCTGGATCCTGGATCTTTGTGCCATCCTCTCCAAAACATTCCAAAACCCCTTCTGATCCCTTCCTGCAGAACACGGTGCAGAACTCCACCATCCCTCAGACCCCCAAACACCCGATACGTGGAGTCTGCCTCGCCGGGGATCTGCCCCAGCAGCGGACGTGGGTCCACGGACATGGCCGGCCGGACCGACGTGGCGCGTCCGCGGACCGTCTGCGGACCGTCAGACGGGTGGGCGGAAAACAGGTGATTCAACGCGGATCAGCGGTCTTTCATTATATATTTCGCTTCGAAAGGTGTGTCTTGGTCAGTTCTGAAGGTGAAGAACGAACATCTAGAAGAAAACACAAGTTTTCTCCAACAAAAGATGCTCTTGCTCCAGTTCATGGGTGGACTGTCGGCAGAATTGCAAAAGTTTTGTGTGTGTGTGTGATTGGCGTAGCATTAAAGCTCTTTCAGTCTGTTTTTACAGTGCCATATTTCACCTGTGTTCACTTGCTTGATTGAAGCACACTCATGGATTCATATGGATTCAGGAGAAACATTAACTTCCAACAACTTCATATGATTTATGATTTATGCTTCTGATGGCTGGCGCAGCGGAGCCGGCAAAAGTGAGGGGCAACCCTGTCGTCCATCCATCATCCACCATCTACAGTGAATACACTTTCCACATGCCAGACCATTCATGGGACTGGCATATATGCTCACATTGACCCCGTTTCAACAACTCCAACTAATCGGTAGATGAAGCTCTTCCAGCAAAAGGATCCTTCTCTCAGGTGCCTCTGATGGGTCCATTCAGGTGCCTCTGATGTCCCTTTCGGATCATCGTCCACCTCCTCGGATGCCCCAAGCACCCCCGGGTTGACGTGCACTCACTAGCTCGGCGACCCCGCAGTCCTAGGCGGTCATAGGAGTCCATCCGATTTCGGAGAGGGTGGAAGTCCAAAACCAATCCAAATCCCGAGACACATCCATGTATGGCATATTGATATATCTACGACCCCGTTGAAAAACCACCCCAATGTAGGTATAAATATGCCATGCATGGAGTGTCTTGGAAGCTAGCCTCTACATGGACCCCGTTGAAAAACCACCCCAATCTAGGGACATAGAGCAGCCCATGGCCGGAGGAATTCATGGACTCCGATTTATCCGAGTCACGAACGAACGCACGAGGCGTTGGCCTCGACCACGGCCGTTGACGCTGCCCACCGGCTCATGAACTCGTGATGGATGTTGACGTCCCCCATAGATGAAGAGGAAGAACAATCCATATCTGTGAGGTTTTCAAACAACACCTGGTATACCCTGGATAGATACCAATTCCAAGGTGGTTATGAGGTTTAGCAGGTACGCATCAATTGCCGTTGTTGAGCTATATATATATTATAATATTCTATAATCAATTCGGAGAGGCCGTATCTATGTCCCGCAAAAGGCCGACACTGCGCGAAATCGAGGGCACTAAGTTCTGCATTCTTAGAAGAAAAGTAGATGTGCCCAAATCAAAATCCATCCATGCAACCCATGCAAAGCTCACTTCGGTTCACTCGTCTCGAAACTGCGGGCGCCCTGAAACTGCCCGAAACCATGCAGTTTTGGGCGTGGCGGCGCGATGATGGGCCTCTGCATGAGGGCTTAGGGCTGAGCACCATGCCATGTTAGGTGACCATTCTAAATTGATCTACACTATAACTATCCCCTACAGTAGACCATTAACAATGGTTGACCTGGCTCTGTAATATTGTGTAAAATCTTCAGTAAAACAATGGTGCTTCGGGATTCAGCCTATTAAATTCATGGAGTGCCAGGAAGCCCCAAGGAACCTATCTGAGGATCCCCTCTTGGCCCTCTGAGGTTGATAACACGGGTTTCTTCAACACAAATTGCAGCAAATGTCTGCAGATCACAGGTTCAGATCTGAGATCTGAGACCTGATCATTTGGTTCAAACCAGCTTCAACATCTTTCAGCCAATCTTGGAGTGTTCTTCGACAGTCTTCCATTCCTCTGTGAACCCGAAATATGTCGCAGAGTTGGCAGCTTCCTAAGGTCCTGAGTTGTTTGTAGTGATGATTCACAGTTTCCGGTGCCTATAGCTGTCACCTCAACCTCTCGGGCTTACATGTGGTTTCGGCCATCTCCGTCTGCTGCCCTCTGAGCCAAAGGCCGGAGACGACTGAAGCATGTCGAAACAACTGATGCCAAGGATGTCACACACACAGAACGCCATCATTAATACGAAGACCGGCTGAAGACACCCCCTACAAAACAGCTCATCTAAAAGCTCCAGAAGGTCAACCAGGTCTCAGGTATTAGTAATTACTCTCCTTAGGGTTCCAAACATATTGTCAGAAGGTGGTGTCGACTCCCCTGGCACCTAGCTCCAACCACCTTCGAAAAAGGAACTCGTTGGGCCACGGTTGGGACCTGAAAAGGACCGAGCTCCCCGAACCCTCCAGACCCGCAAAGGATGCTCGAAGCAAACCGGTCAGCTAGACATGGCTAGTCTATGGGTTGAAACCTGGAAACCGACCGGTTGACCACTGGCAATGAACAGAATAGATTGGTAGGGAGGTCAACCTGCTTCAGCCATATAAGAAACCTAAGAGTTTCTTGAACCCTCTCTCCAACATTCTCCAACAACCACCGATGGGAAAAGCTACACATTCTGTTTCAGAGTGGTGATGGATGCCTTTTCTCCATCGTTCATGGAAGTTGACAATGGCCCCCTGCAAAAACAAAAGCACAATTCTCCTCTCCAAACAGGGGGTGAACTAGACCGGCATGGACTGCTACGTGTCTTGTCTTGCTTGGGGCTTTACACTCCACGCATTCCTCGATTTTTCCTGTAGGGCTCGATGTTGCCGCGAGAAGGTAGCAAACGACCCAAACCCACCATGCATTTCGGATGTGCTTGGAGTCGCCTATATCCCTATAGGGCAACCCCTACCCTCCGTCTGCGGTCCCCATCGATCCTTGGGTGCCAATCCGATGCGCGCTCCGCGGATGGCCGGCGAACTGCTGATGCTTTGGGCGGATGGACATGACCATCACCCAATCCAGCTGGACTCCAAACCCTCTGTTAGGCTCCGCTCCATAGTCCATGAGCATCTGGGGACTAAACTTGAACGATCCAAACGACGCTTGCAAACCCTGAACAAGAACTTCATTAGCGCAACAAGTGCCACATAACTTCAACATCCTATGCCAGCACTGTTCACCCACAAGCATGTCTGGCCTCGAAAACATCAAGTCCAGCTGCAAGACCTTTTTCCGTGCGCCTACAATACTCGACATTGGCATTCGACACTTCACGCTCCTGAGCCCGCCCTTTGACCGTTTAAATCACATCTGCAAATAGCTGGTGTGTCCTTTCCCTATTTATCTCTTGAGTCACTTCATGTCGGGACGGTCAAACAGGTCTTGGTTGGACGGAGGTTCCAGTCCTCTCTCAGGAGTAAGCCTGATGGGCGGGGTCCACGTTGGGTGCTGGGGTGGGGAAGTCTTGAGTCCGATCCCACTGTGCAGAAATGGCTCAAGCCATGAGGCTTTGGCTTTCATCATGATAGGTGGAGCCTAGTAGCCAGGTTTAAAGACAGCGTCTTCACAGACGAGCGTTCTGGTTGGAACCACCGCCATACCTTCATCTCCATCGAGCCAACCACTTTGGTGGAGCCCCGGTCTCCCCAGGTCTCCATGGTTTCTGCTGCTTCCCCCACGGCGCGGGGAAGCCGCCGAGGATCGAACCGTCGTTTCTGCGACCGGCTGAACACCTCCACCTGTCTGGCCATCCAAAGGACGTTAATTTAAATCAAGTGGAAAAGCTTCCTCTCCTTAAACACAGCGTTTTGAGGTCTTGGTCAGCACCTCCTGATTACCTATACAGCGTTTGGTGTCTCTTGCTAGTTCGTGGGTGGCAACCCTTAAGGCAAAAGCTAGAGATTATGTATCCAAAGAACAGTCATATGAAAGATTACAATATGCTTTACAATGCATGTCTGGGTCGGCTATCAAATATATTCAAACATTGCCCTTGTATCACTTGCCCGAAGGGTCCAAGACCATCCGTTTCTCGGATGTCCTGAAAGGCCCCCAGGCAACGACCATTCTCAGGAAGCTCCTGGACCCTGAGGGTTGTATCTCCTTCAGCAGCTTCGCCGCGCCTTCAGCAGCAGCTTCGCCGGGTCTTCTTTTCGCTCCTCGGCCGGAGAACGGGGGGGGAGCCATTCATCACCGCGCGATCGCCTGAGAATGGGGGTGTGGCAACGGGAGGACGCAAGTGCCACATTGGGCAACGGAGGTACTTGGGTACCTGGACCTGACTTCAAGTACTTTAGAAAATGGGACATGACCGCCAAAAAAAGATTAACATGTACTTGTACCCATGTTCCGAGCGAGTTCCGGGGTCGACTCCAGGTACGGCAACACGTGCAATCGCAGGTACCCGCATGTTGGTTTGTCGGGCCATTCAGGTTTGACGACAGCCACAGAGTGCTGCACTCATCTTCTTTTGCAGGCACTTGCAAGTCAAACACTGAATCAAAGAAACATTCAAGCATATACTATGACTGTGAGTGGCACGGGATCCTGCAAGTGCCAGAATTGGGAAATTTTAGAATACATGTTGACCTGGGATGGTGGGGGTTCGTTTCGCCATGGAAATCCATACGCATCCCCAATGACTTTGAGTAAAGGATCCTGACCAATGTCCTGTTAAGTACACACTTGTGAGCGCCCAAACACTCCATGTGAAGGACACCGAGCGTCGATGACTTGGGCTTGGCTGACTTGGCTTTGGGCTTGTCCGGCGCATTCACCGGCGAGCCTGGGAGGTTTTCACGGCGCGGTTCTTTTTACCGCGATGACAAGGCGAGTGAGTGGGTGCAAAATGAGGTGGCAAAGGCGAGTTGAGTGAAGGAGGTATACGTATCTTTTTTGAATCTTATCACATAGGAAAGGCCAATATGTTATGTTGGGTGCTTGGTTCCTAAAGACAGGCGCCAAGGCCCAAGCGTCATGCAGCTTTGTTCTAAAGGTAAACAAATCTTGATAAGGTACATATAGTAAGTCTGACAGCTACTCCGAATACCCCAGTGAGGTAATTCATCTGGTCAGAGTCAAGCTGGTCGACCGAATTTGAGACACTGGGACACATATATTGGACAAGGATAAGGGTTAGCGGCTGGTACACATGCACGTCAATCAAATTTCTTGCTTGGCAATCCTGCCAGAAAGCTCAAACTACTCATCTCTGGTGGGGGGCAGCCACGGCCTCACACCACTTAGACTTGGATCTGAGGACCAAAACCTGTAAATCCATCGACTGTTGAAGGAACACATGTGAAGAAATCAAAAGAGAATACACATGAGATAGGCCCGCACCATCCGCACTACCATCCGCCAAAAAAAGAGGGTCGTTGATAGACCCCCGCGAGACTCCCATGTGGAATCCAACCACCCGACCAGTGTATTTCACCGGTGACACTTGGTAAGAACGGTACATTCGAGTTGGTGCCCGTGTCCGGCACCAATTGTCCCATCATTTCCATCCCCACAGTGCAGCTCAGCTGCCCATGGGGGAGACCTGCGCGGAAGTGAAGGGCAGGCATCGCGATGGAGTGGAATTCGTTGAGATATGGGTGCGTATTAACCCTAGGGCTCCTGTCCCACTTCCTGAGAAGATGCTTGGGGTGGGTGCCAGGGGGGTCTAACACACCTTCTGAGGAGATGCCCCAACGTCAATTAGGGAGACCTCCCATCGGAAAATCGACTGGTCGTCTACCCAGCCCACCGGTCCTGGAAGTCTCCCGGAGACTTAGACAGACACGACCTGTTTGGGATTGGCATATTTACGGATCAAATGACCTTGTTTCAACATGTTTCAACCGCCCCTGGCCTGATCGGTAAAATATGCCAATCCCATGGGTCGTGTTTGGGATACATTCATCTGTATGGCTAGCCTGGCTGCTTAGCTGGGAGGCTTTTTGGATTTGGATTGTAAAAACGTAGGTTTGGGAGAGGGTGAGCTGGCTCGATGGAGTGGAAGCTGAGGTGACAAGCCAAGCACGTCCGTCAACGCATATGTGTCAGTGAACCGTCGAACCGTCGGAATCCGTCCACAGTGAGCCTAAGGACAGGGACACTAACATTGAAAAGTTTATCACGACTCTTGACAGTAAGCTGACAAGCGTACAAACGATAGCGACTGGCCACTCTGCTGTCAACACGAACTGCTCCAAAAAGAAGATAGACTGCATGATATAGGCAAAGAACATCTACAGGAACCCTTCGATCGGACTGGACACTCTTCCAACCAGTTTCCAGGGCGGATTTCATGATGTTTGAAGTCTTGTTTGCGCACGAGACGTGCACGAAAATCAAAGTTGGTGCTCATGGTTTTTCCAACGTCTATTACAATGTCTAGGGACTTGTCTAGTCTAGTGATGAACATGCATGACATGTTGCGTCTGAGCATTCAGTGCACCAACATGGCAGTTCTTTTTCACACTTGCTACTTTTGTGGAAAACATGGAGGTCCCCGAATAGCTTGAGTTTTGGACATGTTGTTGACAAGGGCTTTGTTTTGACATGTTGGAACATTCATTTGATTCAAAGGCTGGAACATGTTCTGAATTCCTTGTTTCATCTATCCGACTTTCTAAATGTGATGACCACTTTTGGAAGCACCAAGGACTCAGCCTGAACGGACTTGGACGCACATGCTTTGGGCGCGCCTGGCGGTGCCGGGATGATTACGGATGATTGGGGTGGGTCTGGTCAGGCAGGACTGGTCCTATCCACAACGTTCGCCTGCGCATGGCGATTCAAAGATGTTGAAAATGAATGTGACAGACTGTGAGTAGAAATAAAAAACGGGCCAATGTCTAAGGTGTAATTTATGTTTATGTTTCTTTGTTTCCATGCTTTGCCTCGGCCTATGACAACCATTTACTTGAAGTTTCAACCCATGTTGATCCAAACCAAGATTGCTGCTTGTTTTTTCAACGTCAGCTGCATCGGATTTCAACACGCGAGCAATCCCCACTCTCACCCCCCCACTCCCACCTTTCTCATCATGGCCTCAGCACGTGCACGTCCCCACTCGGCACGTCCGCACGGCCCAAAAAA
>CAXAMN010008890.1:662444-690045 GCA_963970005.1 Durusdinium trenchii
AATTTTCGTGGCAGGTGTGGGACGGTCAATTATCACACTCTTTTAAATTTATAATAATAAAAAACTTTCCGGGGTGACAAATGACCGCCCACACCTTCCCTTGTGTCATGGTGTAGGATTCTAGGGGGATAGGGTTGTCATGAGTTTCAACATCAAGAAGCGCAACTTTCTTCTGGCCAGTGTAATGTCAGAATATATGCTAGATAGAATGCCCAGAATATGTGCCAAATGCCATTGTATGCCAGTATCTTTCCTTGGTTGCAGAACAAGTGTTGAAACACATGGTAAAACACGTGTCGGAACACATATCAGGACCGCAGTCGGACCATATGTCACAGCCATGTCAGACTTCGTGGCAGGAAAAATGTCAGAACACATTACATGCCAGAACACAGTTCACAACATTTCACCGCCTTTATGATAGATGTTGTGTCAGAGCAAATACTAGACTTGATGCCAGAACAAGCGTCAGAACATTGCATGTCAATCCGCATGTCAGGCCCTGTTTGTCAGGATAGTCTGTCAATACATGGCTTCTTCCAATTCGCCTCTCAGGGTGGGGATCATTCGAAGTAAAGCAATTTTCAATATTTTTTGTCAATGCTTTAGACCATTGCCGGCATTGCCCATAAACTGCGCTGAACAATGGGGGAGCCTTCTTCTTTGGAAGCAAAGAATGCGCAAAGATCCGCATCCACTTTGTTGAGGAACAGAATTTGAAGGAACCTAGAAGCACCAGCAAGCACCTGTCGCGGAATGCGAACACTCCTCTGACTTGGCGGTCTTGCATGTGTCTGTCAAAACGTTCAACATTCAAACGCAGGGTTTGTGCCAACGAGGTTTACATGAGCTTCGTTGAGTGAAAGCGGAGAGCAACAACTGACGTTCGCACCCCCTATAGGCCTGCCGAGGTATGTCAGTGGACTAATGAACAAATTATTGGACGATTGTTTTTGAAAACTCTGGAAAAGACATGAGAAGACTGGTCTGGCACCGGCTTAGAAGCCTTAGATTTCTTTAGCAAACTCACTTGACCCAACTTGCGCACGTTGAGCTCCCGCATTCCGCGACCCCTTGCGCTTCGGACCTGCACTCAGCACTGAGGCATCTGAGAGCCGGGGCGCGTGGCGCGTTGGAGATTTGACCCAAAGGGGTCACCAATCCAACAAAGGTAGCCAGTGACCGTAAATAGGACCCGTAACCAGGGGTATCTATAGTCTATAGTCTATAGGATTCGATAGGGTTCTTCAACCTCTGAGGGATTGAGGCCTGTGAAGGCCCTTCCCAACCCTCGAAGGAGGAGACCAGGCAGTGAGGGCCAGTCTACTGCTCTACCTCCATCCAGCGTCCTTCAGTCGGTTGCTTTTGGGAGACGGGCAATACACTAGACCAAGAACCATGGAATGAAGCATATCTCACACATGCATGATTATGAAACGCACTGGAGTAAGTACTGGACTTGGAGGGAAGAGTTTCATGTTCACTGAAGGCATGGTGGTATATGTTGTACTTGCACCCACACCCCCATGTAGTTTGCCAAACAAGCACATGACAACCTGTCTGCTATGACTCCTAGACCTTCAGTCGAACCTACAAGAACTAGCAGGACTTCAAGCGCCTTTCTCCCAGCCCAATCCACTTCGCTCCCCCCAAAAGAACTAACAGTTGCCAAACCCTGACACGACCCATGGGACGAACGCAGGCGCATACCGATCAGGCCAGGGGTGGTTGAAACCGGTCTTTCTCGATCGGTCTTTCGATGCCAAGCAGGTCGTGTCTGGCTTCGTCGGTTCGACCCCGGACGTTTTCCGTGCGTTGGAGCCATGCGGATCCCGCCTGCTACGAAGGAGCCCGTGGCTGGAAAGTGGAAGAACCCACCGGGAGGTGGACCTGGAGTTGTCACACGAACGAGGGGATGGCCGAGAACAGACCGTTGATGCCATTCAACGAATCACTGGGCGAACTCGGAACTGTTGTGTTCTAGCCTTGAGCTTAAGCCAAGTTGGCACTGAGCCTTCTGATCAGGTGTTGTTCTTTCTCTCGCTCTCTCTCTCTCTCTATACATACATATCATGCTCACTCTCTTTCTCAAGGACCATGGTGAACGTGACCCTCTTCTGGCTCAAACAACAGTGGACCCCTCAGACTCAGAACAAGCATCCCCCCAAAGCACCCCTCTAATGACTCAGCCCATCCCTGGTACTCCAGGCACATCCCCTCAGGTGACCGGTGGTATTCGACCCCCCTGGCACCCATGGACCCCAACCACCTTCGAAATGGAGGTGGTTGGAGCCCTAGGGTATATATCATCTTCACGACAGGTTCGTGCAGGACTTGGACAAATACCGAACGCAGCGCAACTGGTCTGGCCAAGGTCTATGCGCTCCCTCTCGCCCCAAAGACGCCTGGCATCCCATAGAGCCCAAAGCCCGGCGGAACTGGCCCAGGGCCCAAGGGCGGCGGCCCTGGCGGCGTTTTTGTATCGAAAGACTTGGTGTGTCGACGTAAACTTATAAAGAAACCTGTTCCAGCAGTCACAAAGGGGTGGTATTTGGTCCCTAAGTGAGTGGATAATGGGCACCCCTAACCTCCATTAAGCACCCCTTTGTGACTGCTGGTTCTGTACATTTAAACCCTCTTTTGCTGCCTTGCCTGGTTTCATCACGTCAACGCGAAAACAAGTGCACCCTCCCATTCGGACGAAGGACATCAGGAATGAGATTAGTCTGAAAGGATCTTAAAGGTTTCTTTCAATGTCTTCATTGCATTTAACAGGGTAGGCACGCGCACTGCAACAGTGAAAGGTGGCTCCGTCGATGAACACATTTCCTGATTTTAGGCTGTCGATGGCTGTCGCAGTGGCAACAGAAGAATTGCCATGTTCACCAAATGTCGAAGCGAGCAAAACGATCATACATTCACGTGCATTGCTCGGCGTGCGCAGCAAGTGTACACACCTTCCAACATGCATGCAACAAAACTGTCCCACCAGGTTTGCCCTTGGCTGACCAAATTTTCCTTGCTTTTGCATGCTTTTGCTGTGATGCTGCTGCGAATCCTTGCTGTGACACTTCACCACCTCTCCCTTGTCTTTTCCCACTCTCTGCAACGTCCTCCTACATTTTGCACCTTTCCAACGCTCCACATGAATGTGCATATAGCTCGATGCCCCCATAGCTCGCATGACAGAATCTTGGCCTCGTCCCAGTGGCCCTGAAGGAAGCAGTAAAACTACTGATACCAATACTAGCATCTATAGTAGTAGTACTACTGCTACTGCCACTGCTACTACTCCTCCTCCTATTACTTCTACCAGGATCCAAACAGGTCACGGATGCTTCGACCATGTTCGACCGCGACCGGGGGTCCGCGACCCGACCCTTCACCTTCCAACGACCCGAACGATCGACGTCCCAGTTGGGTATACTCCCCCTACACCGACTTCGTCGTACCTCCGAAGCGGTTCGGTATGACTGGACCCGAACATGGCACCCACCCGAGTCACCCCTTCGAAACGGTTCGGTACGACTGGAGGCCTAAATTCCGGGGAAAACCCGGATCCTTTTTCGGGTCACGAACAACTTCTGCTCTCTTGCTTGACGGACAGCGACGAATGAGAGCAATGTGTTCTGTATGTCCGATGTGACGCATCACAGTGATGGACCTGTTGGAGCGACGCAAGTGTAAAGCTAAATCAATCCGTTTCAAGTGTCAAGCAATGTTCAGAAAGCCTACAGAACCATAGATCGAACAAGTCGATTCATCGACTTCTAAGCGACTTATATGTTTTCCAGATTGAGACTCGAGATTTTTGGCAGGAGAACTGCTCCCTCTCACCGCGCCTGCACCTACTCCCCGTCCCATGGCAAAGCCTGCAGGCGACCGGTGACCATTCATGGTCTTCCTCCCCCGGACAGACACTGTCTCACCACATCAAAGCTCTTAGATATAGCCTGAAAACGACCCGAGAAACAAAGCTCCGCAGCTGCAAAATGAACAGCTCTGTTGGGCCAGTGAACTTTCTCTTGAGTCCCCGCTGTTGGCTGTGCCCGAAATGACCCTTCTTCGGTCCCTCCAAAAGATCACTTGTGCGGGATTGGAATTGCTCCACGGGACCGTAGGGAGCCACTGGAGTTTATACCGTTAAACATGCCGCTGCTCATCCAAAGGGATCTACGAGAAGGGGTGTGTATACTAGGTTAGTCCGAAGTGGGTCGGACAGAACTTGTTTGCCAAATTTCCACCTTCAATCACTCACAGTCCATCAACAAAAAACGGTGAGAGTACCGATCCTGCCCGGCTGGAGCCAGCATCCTGCACCAAAAACACACGGGAGGAGCGACACCGTGGACACCACCAAAAAGGACTGCAGCTCCATGCTGCGGCACAGAGGCACCATGCTGCTCCAAAATGAGTTCCAGAACAAACAAAAAAGGGGGATTCAAACAGTCGTCATCCACCACTCCTTGGCAGATTCAAACAGGGGGATTTCGGGTCGTCATCCACCACTCCTTTGCAGATTCAAACAGGGGGATTTCGGGTCGTCATCCACCACTCCTTTGCAGATTCAAACAGGGGGATTTCGGGTCGTCATCCACCACTCCTTTGCAGATTCTGATCTGGCTTTGGCAGTTTGCTTCGCTTTCGTCCTTGGGCTCCCGCCGCTCCGCAGGTCCGCGCTGACTGATACCGAAGAGCCGACGGAATCTGTCTCGGAACAGCCGACGAAGCGGACCGGAAAACGAGGCTCCACGAAACGAGAAGCGCTCCACCATCACGACGACAACAACAACAAACATCTAACAAACAACACACAACACAACGGTTCTAACAAACAACAAACATCTAACAACATCTAACAACAACAAACAACACACAACACACAACCTGTTCTTTTTCTTTGTCATTCCGCCTCCAACACAACGGTTTGGACCTTTAGGCCGCATGCCTATGCCTCCAGGGCCGAACCACGCAGGGCCGAACTGCCTCGAGTCGCGTCCACGCACGTTGCCGCTCTGGCGGCCTCCAACACAACGAAGCAACCTGGATTGAAGCAGTGACTTCCATTGGTCGGGCACAATGGCGCGTTCATGCTTGGATTTGGCCTGTCAAAGCGCAAATGAGAAAAGGGGGGACGTGACCTTGACTGTACGTTTGCCACATCCAGCGGAGCCCATCTCGACATACAACTCTTTTCCGAACATGGCTCAACAAAGAAACACGAGATGAACAACAAAATCAGCAACATGGGCACGTCAACACATAACCAACAACCAACAACGACAACAACGACAACAACAAACGACCAACATCAAACAACGAGCAACAATCAACAAGATACACAATTAGAAAAACCTTCCGTACATGGATGGTCTCCACCTTAGGTGGAGAAGGGTTTCATCGACCCCAAACTCCAAGCACAGCACAGAGTTCCGCCTGGGTCCAATGGATCTGCCAGACCTGAAGACGAGAACCACCGCGACGTCTTTGAGGACTGGGGCAGTCGCGGTGATGACCGGCTCGTGCCAAATCATAGTCAGTTTGAAGCATCGCTTCTGCAGAAAGAACATGTTGGACTGATTAGTCACCAGATTGATTGGACTGATGTTGTGTACAACTTGAGGAAGGTCGAATCAGTTGCTTCCCCAATGCATTGATGTGACAGGAACATGTTGGTTTTGAACAGGAGACACATCCTTGGAGTTTTGATGAATGAGCCACCTCCCCCAAGATCTATAGCATACCAAAGAGTGAACCAACAATTCCTCTGAGCTCTCACTTGATACTTGCAGCACTTTCATGAAATAGAGTATCTATATAAATGAAAATGAATCTAACTGACTTTCATCTCTCTCCACTCCACCAAAAACAACCAAATCTGCAAAACAAACAAGGACATGACCCCATCGGTGATCCCGTCCGCGCCTGCGTAGGAGGGTAAGGGCGGCGGCATCCTGCAACGACTTGCAGGATTTGACCCAAACGGTCGACCTGTCTGAGACTGGCATATTTATTGACAGATCAGGCTAGGGGTGGTTGATTTCAACCGGGGTCAATGTGGGCATCTAGTGTATTATATAAATATATCAATCCCTGACACTCCATGGGACTGCCATATATGCCTACATTGACCCCCCAAACCACACAACTGATCAGCATATATGGCAGTCACTAGGCAATGACGTCGCATCTAGAGATGGTGGGCCGACACAGAGCTTCATGGATGCCACGTGGGACAATCCGCTTCATGATGTGCTTCTCTACAGAGCCTCCATGAATGCCAAGCTGCCATGTGAATCGACCAACCTCTTCATGTATGGCATATTTACCTACCTTAGGGGTGGTTTCGGGGGTCAATGTAGATACAGTAAATATGCCATAATTACAGGAGTGTCTCGGATATAGAACCCCTCGTTTGTGTATACAATTCGTCCCGTATGACGTGCCCCTGGTCTTCCACGCATCACAAAGGCAGGTGCTCTGATCATCCCCTCACTGGGTCCGTCTCTTAACAGGGAGATCCCCATGGCCCTGGCTGGGTAGACTGGTCATATGACATGGTCATATGTTCCGAAACTTCCGGGGTCCAACTCAGAGGTCTCCCTCTATATTGTAATCCACATGGATTCCATGGATCCTCGCTACAGTGCTCCGCTCCACGCTCCTCGTAGGATAGAGACCATCGCTCTGAGCGCCATAGGCGCTGCTCGTGGGTGCGGCCCCAGATGCGTAGGGGTACCTGGCGTGGAGCGCTCGACGGCGAGGTGGGTCTCGTCACTGGGACTGGCCGCCGCCAACTGCACGCTGTTGGAAGAGAGTGAAGAGCCATTGAAGGTCCCAAACAAAGGTGAACAGCTGATTGAATGATGGAACTCCAGCCAAGTCAGGTGGTTTTTTGTTGAACTTGGAGGCTGAGTTAGTTCCTTCTCCCTTGATCTGTGGACCCGCATGCCAATCTTCACATCGGGATCTTTTGATGTTCAAGAAATCACGCGTTCGAAGAAGCTCGTCCCGTTTGGCCGACATGTCCCACTAGGTCGCTTCAGAAAATCCTGGAAGCCAAGTCTCAACAAGAAACAAATGGATGTTTCCCCAGTCCCAGCCACTTCCTATGGAATGAATCTCAATTGCCACATATATTGGAACAACCAGAACTGTTTCTGGTGGAGACTGGGGTTTCCAGAACGACCTTATCGTTTCTCTCCTGCGACGAAGCGCAGGAAGCGTGTCAAATGATGAGAACGAATGTGTTGGTTCAATTGTCTCCCCCCTCCCAATGTGTTGGTCCAACACTTTTTAGCTTTTGGTCGTTGTTTTCAAACACATCACATCTATGAAGCAATTGGGATGCCACTTTGATCTAGACCGAGGGCGAACAAGCAGTGTTACTCTATGCTGTACAGGCTATGTCATTGAGAACAACAAAAAACAAAGCGTTGTGGTATATAGTAGTACTTGCATCTGGAGCGCCATGTTGCTGTTTGTCAATTACTTTTTAAAATACTATATAATACATTCAAATACATTAAATTGAGGACTCTCCATTTGAGACAAGTTTGGCCTTGAAGCTGTAAAGCACCCCCCCACGTCATCTCAGCCAGTTCGGTCCGCATCACTGCGCCCTTTTGATTCCTGTCTCCCAGCATGGAGACCGGGCAGCTCGCTGCGCGAGCAGCTCGCTGCGAGCATCAGCGCTGGTGCTTCGACAGCCAAGCTCGAAGTGTCTGCTAGGATTCGTGGCCGACCCTTGATTGAATGGATCGGATTGAGTCCCGAAGAGTCCTTGTTTTACAAAGGAATTTACACTACACCACCAGGTCAGGCGGTCTGGCTGTGTTCTCTACCACCGTCGTCACCGGTGTAAAAGAACCGGAAGCACTCCCATCGACCCCCGTTGAAACAAACGTGCTTCGCCCCAAGCCCATAGGGTCCACCTCTCGAGGATGGGAGGTGGGAGGTGAGTACGTACTGGTGAGTACTTCGGTCATGGTCAAAGTGGGTTCAAAGGACATTCGATATCGGAGGGTCCTGGACCCCTATAGGGAATGTATGGAATGGAATGCCAGTGTCATGGATTACAGCATCTGGGGTAGATACATCGTGATACATGAAAGATCGCTCCAGAAAAAAGGGTCTGGAATGGTCTCGAGCATGTACGCTCTCCCTAGAACCTCAGAACCTCTTTCCATGACTCAAACCAGCCAAGGAGGGCCGGCTCAAACCATAGACTTGGTCTAATCTTCATGTGTTCCATTCACACCAGGGGACTCTAGTTTTGATACCCGCATGAAGACGGAATCGAAACATCGTCGTTTCAAGATACTTGGGTCCTCCATAAGCTAGTAAAGCCCGTCCATTCCAAGCCAGCCTTTGGCTATTTTTGCATGGACATGTGCAAGAATGGTAGAAACTCTCCAACCACGGAGACTCCGAAGTTCTTGTTCTTCACCGAAAGCCACATGGACTTGTCGAACGCCCATGCTTGCCAATGCTCGCACACCGCAGGTCATCCATGGCGGACCCCATGTTCGTGGCCCACAAAGGGCTCTGTGCAGATTGCTGGCCCCCGAAGTCGTCGACGTGTTTTTTGCTTTAAGAGTTCAAACGTGATGATTATAGGCTTAGGCTTCTTGCCGACCTCAACTTCGCATCCGTTGTTTTTCAAGCTATGCCATGCAGGTATGCCATCTTCCGTCCGTGCAAGCTTGGACCTGCAAGCTTGGACATCCCTTATGAATGAAGACGTCTCGTTGCCCGTCCCAACAACTATCCCCGAAAAAGGCCCAGTCGGAAGGTCCAAAGACCATGCTAGAAGCTTCACGGACGCGGGTCATCTTTCGTCAGACCCTTCTTTGAAGAGTCCCTAGACGGGCTCCTGGCCCACCTCCGTTTCGAAGGTGGTTGGGGTGGGTGGGTGCCAGGGGGGTCGACCGTGCCCACTGAAGCGGAGATGGGCCAGGAGCCCTAGGGTATATAGTCTTGGACTTCGAGAGTTTTTTGATGGACATTCAAGATATCAAGATGGAACATGATGGAACATCTTCTCCCCCTATCCCATTGTGATCGGTCCTGCAGTGACACCACAATAGCCTGAATACCCGCTGTCTTCATGTTGATCCCTCCAAGCATCCGTCAACTATTTGGGGTGTTTTTCAATACCCAAACACGACCTGTCTGGGACTGCTATAGGACTGCCTACATTGACCCCTCAGGATCCGTGGACCTGGCTGGGTCGACTGGTTTATGGTCCGAACCTTGGGGGGTCGGAACGCCTGGAAGGTCTCCTTATACACTTCCACACCTACCTAGCACTTCCAATGGGTGCCCTGTCTAGAGACCTGCAAGTAGGGCAGGGTAGTCTATTGGACACCCATTGGCTCCTGGTATTTGGACGTCCATGTGCAAAACATTGCAATCCCAAACACGACCTGTCTGGGAGTGGTATAGGACTGCCGAGAAACGGCCAGGGGTGGTTGAAACGGGTCAATGGGGCGGCAGTCCTATGGCAGTCCCATGGAGCCCCATCCTCCCAAGACGCCTGTCTGACTGGACGTTTATGGCACGATCCACGTGTCGCCGACGTCTGGTGGCTCCAGAAGAGATCCAGAAGAATCTGTGATCACGTGTCGCTCTGGGATGACTGTGCAGCCTTTGCTTTTGCCTAAAAGCATGAACAACTGTCCTCGAGGTGTTTTAGGGCGGACTCGAGAACAGTGCTTTTGATTGTTTTTGTGCGCTGGGCTGTGGGTTGAATGGATGGATGATCATCCTTACATACGCATCCAAAAGCATATTGTGTGTTTTTTTGTGTATAGTATATACAGTGATTCTATATCTCAAGCAACCCCACCAACCGCCATCCAACAAAAATGAACATGTTCATGCACATTCCACAACTGTACCCTATTTGCAACCTAGAAAAATAAACCATAATTATTCTCCAGAAGGGGGTTTAACAGTATTTAACCATATGGAAAATAAAATATCACCTTAAGCAAAACCAGGCTATCATACACTTGAGCATGACTCTGAAAGCAGAACACCCCAAAGTCTTCTGTCTCTCAGCACCGCGACTCGCGACACGAGTCATGCGCGGTGACAGCCCCCTATGCTGGATTCGAACGCTACGCCCTTGGGCCCTTGAACGCGTCGTGCGTTCGACGCCCGGCGTGTCTGTCTTCGCCGGGCCGATCGTTGCACAGTCTCGGAGCCGTCGGCTTGCCCGACGGTCGGGAGAGATGCGTTCCGGATGTGTCCTTGATTTGGCGAAGGTCTTTGAGCTATGTTGACACCTATAACCACCAACCACATCTAACCACTATACTTAGAAACCTTCTATAATGCTCAAAGTTGATAACGTATACATGATCATCTATATTGCAAAATAACTAACCACTGCTGCTACTGGGTTGGCCACGCTTGCCTGTCGCAAGCATATATTAACTGCACATGTCAGGTCATTGCTGCAAGCAACGTACTGCACCAGACTCCCAATGTTGATGTAGTGGAGTCAACAACCGTGAGTATAATACTCTGACATTGTGATACACAAAGGTAATTGTCATTGCTGCTGGTAGTTTGTCACTTACCAAACATCAAACACCCTGATCATGTCCTCAAAAACAAACAAACTCAGCGTCATCACTCCATGGTACTTCATCCTAACTTCCCAAAGACGTTCAGTCAGTACCCCCGTGGATGCATGATCACAACCCGTAGTGCAACTCAGAAAACCCCAAGGTGAGCGTTCCCAAAGAAACAAGACAACTTCTGTCCATCATTCTCTCTAAGCAATCTTCCAAATCCACCTCTGAGGTGGTTCCAGAATAATTAGTAAGGGAACAGTCTTGATTCTCCTTCACTATAGGTCCATGCTTCCTCCTTCCTCCAAAACGGTCGCTCCGTCCGTACTCTCCGTCTCGACTGACCCACCTCGACCTACTGCGCAGACCTACTGCGCTTCGGGAGCTTCGGGAGCGGCTTCTTCGGCCTGGCAAGGACCGAAGCCAAACCGCCGACAGGCCGACGGGTGGGGTCTGGGGTGTTCAACGACACCTAGGCCCGTTGGGCCCGCCGTTGGGCGAGGTGGGTGGACAATTGGTGTGAACCATGTGAAGGTGGAACTGCAGAGACCTGCAGATACCAGCTGTTGTTTTCTTCGATGATGACCTACTATAGAAGGCACCCTCCAGCAGGTCTCCAGCATTGTGCGTTTTAGGGCCCTACAAAAATCCGTTTTCGTACCGAACCTTAGTTCTGAGGTACGACTGCACCAGAAACAATGACTCAGTGTCTCATGTCTCAGTGTCGAACACATCACCGGCATCTGACACGACTGAATCCCAATAGAGATCGGTTTTGACATATTTTGAAGGAACAAAACCCAGACACTCCATGTATGATATATATGCCTACATTGACCCCCAAAACCACCCCAACTGATCAGCATATATGGCATACATGGAGTGTCTGGGAAAGGGATCTGAGACGAGTTGTCGGGTCTTCCATGAATGCCGCGATGCTATCCCAATGTGCTTTCACAAATGATCGAAACCAATCAGCAGCCACCCGTATGAACCCATACCTGGACTGAAAGTAGCTCAGAAAAATGGAACATATTGCCAGACCTTCGGAATTTTGGGATCCTACATAACCAGGGGGTCATACTGTCCATAGGAGGCGTACTGACCTTCAAAACCTTTTTTGAGGGGCCAGATTGTCAGGTTATAGGTGTATACTACAATTTTGGAAGGGACGCACGGAGTGTACAAAATGCATCAGGCCTCGTTCTTCTCCACCTTCTCCACTTTCTCTGCCTTCTCTACCTTCGTCTTCTTCTTTTTCGATCTGCAGCAGAGGAGCGACAACAGCCTGGCGTCTGCGAAACCCATTCGCGTCCGCATCGAAAACCCCGAAATTCGAAGCTGCCAGATTCAGATTCGTGTGCGGTGCTCTTCCCACAGATCGCACTAAAGAGTTTTCATAAAGGCATCACAGCCACCGAACCCCTGCCCATCTTAGCCAGTCTGTAAGAGGCACTTACCGCACACATCCGCCTCCGCCATCCGCGATCACGCATGGCACTCGGCACATCCGCATGGCGCCTCCAAGCCATGTAGAGCACCTGACAGAGCTCTAAGAGCACGAAGACCAGCCCAAAGAGGAACAGCCCTGGATGAAGTCCTGCGATCTCTGCGATCTGCCGGTGAGGGATAGAGCTGCAGGCGGGAGAGCGGCCGGATCCCTATGGGTTCAAGACACCCTCCCTCCAAAAGCCGGGGAACCCTGTGGCAACATCAGCAGAGTCAAAAGGACGGTGGCTGCAGAAGAAGCGCTGTAAACAACATGTCGGACATGCTGGGGAAATGATCGGTGGACTGTTGTGGTGAGTCGTCTGACTATAGGCTGTCCTTCCTTTAAAAAACATGCCACATGTATATATATATATATATAGTCTTAGAGTGAGAAACAAACGGTCACCATCAATCAATTCACGGCCGCCATGTCGGGCGTGCCCATACCGGCCAAAGCTCAAGGCAGGCAATCAGGTTCGGTCACTTTGTAGAAGCAGGTCTGATGGCGGGCATGTTTTAAAGAATGAATCCAAGAGACCCAAAATGATCCAAGGCAACAGTCTTTACATCAGAAGCGGCTTTGAGAAATTTTAGGGTCTTGGGACGATCATGAGCACTAAACATAGACATCATATATACCCAAGTAGCACACACACACATTCACACCGACAGGCAACTAGACAGGCGGCATACAAAAAGATCCACCCCCGAAACAAAAAAGGCTTTCACCAAAGATTGAAAAACCCTAGTTACTAGTTCGACTATGTTCGGCTATCCCATAGGTACCCCAGTGGGGTCGTTTTTTCTTTTTTTCACTTCACTCGGAGACCTGTGGAGGCTGGTTCGCCGGTCCGGCGAGGCTCTGCTTGTGCTGGGGATACTTCTGGAGGAAGTAATCCATGAAGCTCTGGACCGCCTCACAGGTGCCGTGACCAACCCTGGTGGTACGATTTGGGAGATGACCTGCGTGTTGCCCCGTGAGATGGTGATCTCGTACCACCCAGAAACTCAGAAAAGAAACAACACATGAAGGAAAACACGAAGAGGCTTTCTGATCTTTCTGACCTTGGCTCATTGATATTTATGAGGCCAAAAGAAGAAAACCCCAGCTGCTTCGTTGGGCCTCATGAACAGTTCCCTCACGAAAAGCCTAATTTTTGTGTGTGGCCATATCAGTTAACTGGTTAGCTGAGTCAAGCTTGTCCCTAACATGGGCTGGCTGTGCGTTTGTGTAGTTCCCTATGATCTTGGCATGGGAAAAAAATGCATTCTGAATCATTCTGAAGTCGTTGCAGCACGATCATACTCTCAACATATACCAAAAAACACAATGATCACTATAGGCTGTTGATTAAACTAAGGAGGATTCACCCATACCGAAAATAAACATCTCCCGACTAAGCAAAACCAAGATCATGGCTGTGCGACCTCAGTGAAAACTAATCTTCTCCTTGAGACATCTGTCACAAAAGGCCCCACAAGTCGTCACCATCTCTCCCTGTGGCGGGTCGAAGAACTTGGAATGTAGAAGGATCCCAACAGAGCCAGTTCCATGGAAAAAGGTTCAGCTTCACCGGAAGACGTCCACTGGTCCACTGGCGAGTGGTGTGGTGGAAAAAAGAACATCCAATCCCTGCAGGTGATCCATGGGACTTCCTGTTGAAACTTGAAGCCATAAAACTCAAAGTCTGGAACCGGCTGCATCGGTTCACATCACCCCGGCTTCATCGCTTCATTGGACGATCCGAGTCAGGGTTTAATTCGGGCCCCTGGTGACAAAAACAACAACTCCCTTGGTCCACACAAGCCCCGGCCTCTTCCAGTTTGCTCGCCATCTGCCTAAGGTTCATCTTCAAAGCCTGACAAAGTCACCCACTTCTCAAGTCGAACGGGCGAACGAACGGACGAACGGACGCAACACCCCAATGGGGAATCGCCGGAATCGGGCCACGGGCCACAGCGCATTCCTCCTACAAGTCCATTCAATCCCACTAAAGCCTGGTTCGAGCGACTTCAGTGGGCAATTGGACCCTACAGAATACGTAGCCATTCTCTACAAGTCCCGTCAAACCCAGCAAACACCTGGTCCGAGCTTTTTTGCGCCATGTTTCTGTGTACGTTCCCAGGTCGCTTCGTCTGAGACCGCCCAAAACGAAGAACCAATCGGTCCATCGCTCCAACCACGAAATACCCGGGGCGCGTGGGACGTGGACAGCTGTCTTGGCGCGTGGGGACGCGAGGACGTGGTGCCCCAAGAATTTGGCTACGGCCACTGAGAGAGGCAACTCGTCAGCGAGTTTTTTGGGGGGGACCCTGGGATGGGGTGCAAAATGGTGCGAAGGCGAAGAAGGCCAAGGCGCTTTGATTGTTGCCACTGCCGGCCTCCAAAATTCATGTGCCCCAGAGTTCAACATTGTTTAACACTCTTGTCCCGCAAAAATCACTAGGACTTCCAGAGGTGGTTGTTGGAGTGGCCCTGAATGCCATTTCAGTTCTCTCTCACTGGTCTGAAAAAACAGCCCCCCCAATGCCTCCAGAAATTTCAAGGTTGGATGATTCCCTCCAAACCAATGGAATAGCGTGGGAGAGTGATCATTAGTGACCTTGACCCCATCAATGAATCAATTTATATAACCGTAAGGCTCCAGCCATATCGTCAGAAGGTGGTTAGACCATGTTAAACCCACCCCAACAATCAGGACCATCCAAGGGGGTCATCAATGGTTTACTCCCCACATCTACCACCACTGTCAGCCATTCCAAACACCAATTAGCCAAGGTCACCTCAGCCATTCTCTCCAAACGTCTGGCTGACCACCCGGGCTGATCCCGCCGATGAACGCCTCCATGTGTGGCCGCAGCTCCTCTATGCACTCGGACCCGAAGCTGCGCGCGGCCTGAGGACACACCCGGATGGAAGAAACATGAAGAAACACATGTGCCGCATGAGGAAGGAAGGAATTTGCATGAGGCACAAGTTCTTGGAGGACACATGTGCCGTATGGTGTGTTCATCTAGCCATCTTTGGAGGCATAGTATTGTGGCCATATGATCTCCTTTGACCACGATGACCACGAGTTATTGACCAATCCTGCATAGGTGAACCGCCCTTTCACCTTATAACAGTTTATAGAGTATGTTGGCCTTATGGCCACGCTTGTGTATGAACAATTAGATACTATTTATACCTTTAGGATCATTTAGGGACCCAGGTTGGTATATGTTTCAAGAGGTTTCAAGCATCTTCAACCCTGCAAAACACTCGGAATTTGGCCGTCGTCACTGGGGCGCATGCCGCGACACAGGCCGCTTGCGACACTGGACGTGCTCGGATGGAAGTGTGGATGTGGATCGACATGGATCCACGTCTGCTGTGGGTTTGGACCGTGCAACGTATCTCAAAGGTCTGCAGACCCTCAAATTATATTGATCGACACAGAAGTCGAGTCATCAACAGGTCCTGTGTCCAACATCTTCAAATGGACTCCCAAGGCCTGGGAGTCGCAAGAGGTCAATGGGAAAACAACACGTTTCGCATCTCTTTGCACTGCGACGCCACCTCCAAGGCTTCTGCGACGGGGCCCTCCTGTGGGATCAGCCTCGGTGGAACCGTCGAAGGGCGGGTTGTCTTGGATTGGCTGCGCGAAAAGAAACACACACAACATCCCTATCTCTAGAGGCCCTACCCAGGAACTGGTGAAACAACATGCATGGTGTTCATCTTGCCCCTCTCTCTCTCTCTCTGGCGACCCCCCGAGGTGAAACGCGACGATTACCCCCCCAATCGTAAGCGTCCGCGTGTCCGCAGGCGTCGAGGTGCTCCTGTAAGGGTCGGAGCTCAGGTCTAAGCCTTGGTCGAGAGGGAGGTAACATGAGGTACCTCTGGATCGAAAAGTGTCCTAAAAGTCTGGCTGATCCCCGTTAATATAGGCTTCTTGGCTTAGCGCATACATTTCATCGTCTGAATCCCGAACCACCCTTGTTTTGACATGTGTTTACGGGTTGACATGGGTTGACTATAAACCATGTTTTGGTCTTGGAAGACTTAGGGTCTCGGTTGGACTTTCGATCTCCCTGATTAATGAGGACGGCCCGGTTTTGTCGGGGTCCGGAGCTGAAGAAAAAATCCTTTTCCATCGGAGAAGGGTCCGCATCCTTAGGGCTCAGCTGGTGAAGTTCTTCCAAGGCCTAGTTCTTCAGCAGGGCAACTGTTCAGAGTCGCTGGGACATCTCTTGAAATCGGCGCCGGTCGCTTCAATCGCTTCTCAATGGATCTCAAGGCTTCTCTATGGCTTCTCTATGCATGCTGGAAGATCATCGACCAGTTGGGGGTGATGTTCACTTCGATGTTTTGGGGATCCACATACCCACCGAACCGAACCAGGTTCGGTACGACTGGGCCCTCCAAGCCCTGGCGCCTACATAAGAGTGTCTCCTAAGCCATCACCGTACCTGAGGTTCGGTACGACAACGGATCCCTTTTTTTTGGGAATGTATAGGCAAGTCCTCTATGTTGAACTTTGATGGGTCCTCAGTCTCACAAGAACTCATCTGACCCCTCTTTGGGATCTTTGGGTAACCCTCTTCTCTTGCAACAAAGCTTCAAGCTGTTGAACCGTATCGTCCAAAGGGATGAATACATCGGTGGCAGGGTCAGCGAGTTTCAATGCTTCTGGGATTTTACGTTTGCCATTTCTCACTCTTTGTATCTCCGCCTTGTGTTCCACCAGCCGCTCCACAAGGACTGATTTGTTCCCTGACACCTTCAAGCGGAGCCCTCGCGATATTTTCTTCAGTTGTGGAATTGTCAGCTTCTCGAGGCTTGCTCTGGTAGCTTCTCTGCCTAAGCCTGGTACTGCTAGAGCTGGATGCGAGCCATTGATGGGCAGGTGCAAGAACACACAGCACGACAGTGGCAACAATCAACACTTTGAAGCGACTTGATGGACCAAGTCGTTGACGAACCATGGCGTAAGAAAGGAATGTGCTTAATTATCCTTGATTTTTTAGGTTAGTAAGAATCAAACGGTTGACGCTGAATGTCTTGCATCAGCTTGGACACGGAGGTTGAGTGTACATCCTATTCTCGACCAGAATCCTGTCCGAACCAGAGTGTTTCACAACTAAATTGCCATTCCAATCTGAATCAACCCAGATTCAAAGGGCAGGAGCAAAGCACCAACTGTGGGGTGTAAGAAAATGCAAATACGCAGGAAATAGCAGTGATGACAATCAAAACAACAGCCTCCTTTTAAATGAAGCTACTTTCATTCTGCGACAGCTCAGCTGCTCGTCATGGACCTCGACTCATCGTTTCCAAACCGAAGAAAGTGAAAGTAAAATTATTTGTATAAGCATTTGCACTGTCTATAGTCCATGTGCCATCCGACAAAGCAACAAGGCAACATGTTGTGACCATTCAACTCCAGAACGGTCAAACTACAGCAGGTTGCTGAGAAAGCTGAGAAAAGCACCTCCTATGTTGATGGTATCGTGAAACCATAACAGTCTGTCCTCAAAGCTGAGCAAGACCGGAGGTGGCAAAAACAAATACTCAGCAAGCAAGTATGGTTCAACTTGCTGAAAACAAAACACCAAGTGCCGGGCTTGGACGTGCCACGATTCACTGATGCTTCTTCGTCTTCCTTAATCCACTGTCCATCCTGCCGTGAGCAAACTGGCAAACCACAATCTGCAGCAAAGACACTGTGCTGACAGGGTGGTGAAATTCTGAAACAGCAAAACTGCAAAACTCTCCTTGAGGCTGTAGATGTTGAGTTCATCTGCATCACACAAGACCTTGTTCGACTTCTTCTTCTTCTTGATGCTCTGAAGCAAACGGCAATCAAATCAAACTTGAGACAAGGCAACTTCTGAGCATATGGCTTCTTTGAGGTCATCAACCTCAGCAAACTGCCGATGGCCCATAACCAAGTGACGACGTCTTGACCACCAGGCACATGAAAACAGGAAGCATGACAAGATATGACAAGTCAGCAACGAAGGGCACAGCCTTTGCTAAGGTCATTGCGTTCAGCTAAGGTCATTCCTTGACTTGGAAAGCGTTGCCAATCGAACTTCTCTTAGTCCTGTGCTTCCGAAAAAGACACTGAAGACACCAATATACGCAGTCCCTTGGTCTTTAGCAAGCTGAGAAGAACAAGAGGAGATATTCAACTCTCAAGGCATTTGATGTTAAGTTGGCAATGGCAGGACATGGAAGGCCTATGACATTCTTCCCAAGCATGGCCGAAAAATAATACAGTACTGGTTCTGAACAATGTAACAAACTGCCTTTAACACAAAGCAAGTGGGAGAAGTAATGAAACACCACCCTACCTTTATTGACATGACCCGACTCATAAACTGGTTTTAGCACAAGAAACATGCAAAGAGGAATGAATGAAAGCTTCTTAAATTGTTTCTGCAGCTTCGGAAGATTTGAGATGGAAACATTCGTCAAACTTGTTCCTACACATGACCGCTTTGGAGGCACTGCAATGAAACAAAAGAACTCCGTAGAAGGACTCAACCGAATTCGACTTTCGGGATGACGAATGTCTACCAACGGGCACGCTTGAAACAAAACCAACAAAGTATCTCTCTGTCTGCGTCTGCTGCGGTCCTGCAATTGCCTCACCCAAACAGCTTTGGTCTGGGTTCCAGTGCCTTGCAGAGTTCGACGACAAGTTACTGTCCGCTATCTTGAAATGCTCAATGCATGAATCTTGTCAGTTCGTTACATTGAAAACCGGTTACTGCCTACACATTCTGACATATTTCAAAACACAAACCTGTGAGTTTGAATACGTTTGAATGTTCCAAAGAAATCCAGCCTGGCTGAATGGATTTGAACTTCTGGGCAGAACTGATCTCAAAGAATGGTTCTTTACCCTTGAAGGAAAAACTCCTTGCAACTCGATCGCACGGGATGTAGAAGTCCAAAACTTCCTTCCCTTGCTGCTCTTGCTGCTTGACATAGACATGGTAGCCCGTGTGTGCTGAATTGGCAACAAGTCCAACAATCTCTAGACTCTATACCACCCCGCGTGTCTTGCACAAGTTTTCTCAATTGGTGGTCCTTCCTTCCAATGATTAGCAAACACTTGTGCTTGGCATTTGCGTAGTTTGTCATTGACACATGGTCAAAGCGTTTTCGATGTTCTTCAATTTCAGCTGCTCCGCGGGCAGCCATGACCGCTTCAATGGCGAAAGTTGAACCGTCCGGTATTGTACAATAGATGTCAACCTTCCCCTTAGTTGGGCTCTCGGCACTATTTGTGCGTCCAACTCCCAAGCGGTTCAACACCCGAATTACGGCGGCCGTGTAATGAACCTCAAATGGGAGCTCCTCTTGTGAAATATCTGAAAGAAACAAGGCCACCACATCCGCAAAAAGCATATATGGCAGCGCTCGCAAAAGCAAATCTGTGCAAGAAACTGGATTTCTGTCTACATCCACTGTCAGCTGCCGCCTCTTTGAAAGTGCTTGGCGATAGTAGGAAGCCATCAGGAAATTGGCAACACCATATTTTGTCCCCTCGTTTGCCCAATCCAATGGTGTAAACTCAAAATCCTTCAGAACAGGAAGCACTAAACCATTGATTGTGAGCTCACGGCGGAGATTGAGGTCCAAACCATCAGTTGGACCCTCACACAGGATGTCCACAAACTTTTGTGGTATGTTTTCCAGGGACAAATATCCGTTTGCACGAATGGCACGAACCGTCTGAAGTTTCCACATCAAGCTATCATCTGGGGCTTCAGTCCAACTCTCTGTGTCCCATGCCTGACTCGCCTCGCCAACGGCACGTTTCAAATCCCATGGAGTGCTGTTCTTGCTCTGCTTCATCTGCACCCATTCCATGGCTCTCATAAAGATACCTCTGTGCCCACCACAAAGGTTCATAAAGAAATCAATCGCATCCTCAGACAAATAGACATCAGCCTGGGCAAGTTGATCAATAAGCGCTCTGGCATGTGGAATTGGGGGGGTCCACATGTATTTTGCAGTAATTTCACCAGGTGTCTGCGATATTTTCCCACGCATATCCACAGCTTCAGATGCGGCTGATAACAACAACATCATGGGAGGCTGCGGTAGGTATCCAGGTTTCAAGAACATGCTTAAGAAGTTTGGACAACCAAAGAGCAAGTGGCACTCATCAAAGACCAGCACCTGATCATTCTCATGGATATGTTTGATTGCATCTTCCACGTCAAGGGTTTTGCCCCCCAAAGTTGCCCTCAAGTTTTTCTGCCAGTTCTGAAAGGTCACATTCTCAACATTTGGGGCAAAGACTTGCAAGTACTTTGACGGCTGCTGCCGACGAAGATATTGCGCCAACGTAGACTTGCCGCTAGCCACACCAGCACGTAGAAAAACAACCCTCTTCTCTTGCAACAAAGCTTCAAGCTGTTGAACCGTATCGTCCAAAGGGATGAATACATCGGTGGCAGGGTCAGCGAGTTTCAATGCTTCTGGAATTTTACGTTTGCCATTTCTCACTCTTTGTATCTCCGCCTTGTGTTCCACCAGCCGCTCCACAAGGACTGATTTGTTCCCTGACACCTTCAAGCGGAGCCCTCGCAATACTTCCTTCAGTTGTGGAATTGTCAGCTTCTCGAGGCTTGCTCTGGTAGCTTCTCTGCCTAAGCCTGGTACTGCTAGAGCTGGATGCGAGCCATTGATTGGCAGGTGCAAGAAGCACAGCACGACAGTGGCAACAATCAACACTTTGAAGCGACTTGATGGACCAAGTCGTTGACGAACCATGGCGTAAGAAAGGAATGTTCCTAATTATCCTTGATGTTTTTAGGTTAGTAAGAATCAAACAGTTGACGCTGAATGTCTTGCATCAGCTTGGACACGGAGGTTGAGTGTACATCCTATTCTCGACCAGAATCCTGTCCGAACCAGAGTGCTTCACAATTAAATTGCCATTCCAATCTGAATCAACCCAGATTCAAAGGGCAAGAGCAAAGCACCAACTGTGGGGTGTAAGAAAAAGGAAGCATGCAAATACGCAGGAAATAGCAGTGATGACAATCAAAACAACAGCCTCCTTTTAAATGAAGCTACTTTCATTCTGCGACAGCTCAGCTGCTCGTCATGGACCTCGACTATCTTTACAAAGGACTAGGATGGCCGGATGGCCCGCTGTCTCACACCATGGAGACTTGTTTCTCCGTTCGAGGAAGCGTGGTGACCATAAACAGGTGCCTCCCAGGACCATCCGCTTGAGGTGACTAGCCTCGTCAAGAGGTGTTTCAGTGTCCCAAAACCACCGGGCGAAAGGAAGGCTGGTCGAGCCTTAAGAATCCTTGAGCTCGGCAGAGATTGGACCCCACACCTTCGCAGGGGTCTGGACCCGAACCAAACCCTGTTGCGAACCAGGCCCAGATTCTCAGGTACTGCGAAGCAAGAAAACAAACAAACACCTGCCACCAAACCTCATTCGGTACGACTCCTCTCCGCCCAGAAGCTCTGCCAGACGACTCTGCACTGTCTCCTCGGACGCAATCCGGTTGAAACCAGCGCGACCCGTAGTAGATCTGTGAGACCATGGACGTCTTGGACTGCCCAAATGCTCCGTGAACGACGCCCAACTGGTCCCGAAGCAAACCGATCGGGATGGGTGAGAAACCCCAGACTCCAGACCCCTCCATATGACACCCCCAGGGTCGCGTCTGGGTGGTCGCCTTTTTCCATCCCTTTTTCAAGGATCACAGATATCACTTCGTAGAACAGCTTCCACATCAACGAACCTGATGGGTTTCCAGTATAGATCAGAAGTTTCTACCTGTACCATCGTGTCTGGCTCTTCCTGTCTGGAGATCCCGGATAGTTGTGTAACGGGAGTCCAGCCAGGACACCCAGACAGGATGCTCCTCTGGTATAATCTCCGAAGTTGTAGTACATTCACTTTCCAGGTACCCAGACGCCGGATATTGAGGGGTCGGACCCTCATATCAAGGGGTTTGGGGTTTCTCACCAATCCCGATCGGTTTGCTTCGGGACCAGGAAAGGGCATGACCAACGCTGGTGCAAAAATCCACCGAAGCCTTCAGAGACCTGGAGCGAACGCCGTGTGGAGCCGAACGCTTGGTCGTGGTCGTCACGAACCGCAAACGATCACCGAGATTCTGAAGAACTCCAGAGCTAGCTCAGAACTTTCCTCCCATCATCCAATCCCCATATGAATTACATACATTGGGGGGGTGGTTGAAACAGGGTTAGTCTCCAAAACACACCAGACGGCGAGAGGAGACCTGCAAAAAAAGAATCGGGTGCTATGGATGGAAGATGTTCATTACATGGATCCCCGTTCCAAAAAACCCTCCCCATTGGCGGCCGGGTTGTCGGTGCGGGTCGTGTCACGGGTGTTTTCGGATCGCACCGGTGGACCATCGCCACCGGCGACCAGACAGTGAACGATCGGGTTTCACCCCTTGTCTCTTCACCCTCAAAGAACATTGGGTAGGTCTTAGGTGATCCACTTTTCCTGGGTAGGTGGAAAAAAACAGATCGCCAATTGTGTGTATGAAACCTGACCTCTCCTCCAGCTGTTGAACACTCCATCGGCCACCCAGAAGTAGCTGAAGACCCAAGCAATCGCCGGAATCCACCGCAGGATTTTGCTTCATTCAATTAAAAAGGCGCCAACCTGAAACTACGATTCTCCCTCAGAAAGTGGCTCAACACAGCAATAAGAAAAAACGGGCCCTACACTCAACTATCATCGAAATGAGGTACCACTATTCCATTCCATTCGGCCTGTAAGATACACGAAAAAACACACACGCACTATGCGCAATCAAACAATGCAACTACAACGTGCCGATCCATTTTTAAAGGGTGCTTCATGGACCGCTGCGGTCGGCACCCACAAACAGTGCGGTTCCACTGGGTCTTCCGGACTGGAAGCAGCCGCTCAAACGCCTCACTGGCGAGGAAAATGGCCAGGTCCTCCAGGCGCGAGGGAGGAAGGCGTGAGGAAGGCATGGGTGAATGGTTCTGAAGCGGTGGCGTGTAGGGTGAACAGTTCCTTCTTTTGGATTCTTGGATCAAGTCCCAAAATGGTGATGTATCGAAGGTTGGGAACAAATACGCGGATACGCTTGATCTGGGGTATTTGAGCCAGGAGTGTAGGGGTGCGCATGTTCCACCCACTTAGGATCCAGAAGACTCAGACTTTAACAATCTCTATTCTTCTTGGAATTCCTTTTTGGTGAAACGAGCGAAGAAGTTTGCTGGTTGAGATTTTGATGGGCGTTTTGTGAAAGAAACCTGCCATAGGATGAATTCTCCTGCAAAGGCGAATGGGGCACTGGGAGATCATCTACTTGCATAGGACCACATGGAACCCCTAAACCACTTGGTTGTAGAGGAAAATGATCGAAACCACGGGGTTCATGTTAGGGAACTGCGGGGGGGTCATCTTCATGAACACGTGGAGCAACTCAGGGACAGTACTTCATCCGTGTGACACAAGGCAGTATGGAAGCCTCCCTACTGGTCACGCTACGCGACCGCGTAGCTTCATTCGTGGACTCGTCTGGCAGAACATCTCTATGTTGAGATTATCCAACTACTCACATAAGCTACTAATTAGTAACAAAGGGCATCGCCACCAGAAACAAATGCATCGTTGTTAGTTGCTAATTTGCTACTAGTAGCAAGAAACTACAGTATATAGAACATATGTTTGATGTAATTTGATGTAACTTGTAACTCTCAATCACCGAAGCACAAACCAACTCTGTAGGCCCCCCGAAAGCCACCATTTCCAGGGTCCCCACCGGGGGAGTCCCCACCTGTAGAATCAGTACGGCCCGGCCGCCAGCCACATACAGCTCCTGAAACCTCAGCAAAAGAATCAAAGAAAGACGTGGAACGGGCCAACGAACGCTTATGTCTTGGGATACGGAACCCCATTCTAAGAGAGAATCCATGATCTGATATCTGTTTTCAGGTGGATCTCCTTTAGGAGCAAAAAACAAACACAAAACAAAAACAATGCGAAACCACGGAAGGAATACATATGAGTTGTGCTTGGAGTCCCTAAATTGTCGAACTCCGGGGCTCTTGACATGGAAGCAAAGGATCCCCTTCTCCCCTTTGGCTTCGATCGAACAGTTACCTGGACCCGGTTTAATATTGACAGTTTCTCAATGTTAACAGGACCTTCCAAGCTCACCCGGTGGCTTTTGGACACCCCTTAAATATCCGCCGACCCCAGCAGTTGGCGGGGGAGCGCGCCAGCCGGTTACGGATGGCAGCCTGGTTTAGAGAAGGATTCTTACTGGCGTCAGAAAGCAACGTTTGGCAGTGACCAATCAGTTTCGAGGACCTTGTTTTTGCTATTTTTGGTGTGGAATTAGATTGTGTAAAGCTGTGGCGGAGGAGATTGCTGGGAAACCTTGAGCATGGCTCTATGGCTGATAGGTCCAAAGAAGAGACATATTTTTACGGGTGTCAGAAAGTAACGTTATGTAACGGGAGTAATTGATCAATTTTCGGAGAGACAGGAGCTCTAGAGAATGGGTTCTATGGGTCTAGATGGGTCCAGAGAATGGCTTTGGAGGGAACTGAAAAAGAAGACGTTTAAAATTTGTTGAAGAGGAAACATGTCAGAATCAAGTAATGCGCAAGGGAAAAGCGACAGCCGACAGCCTACTCCAGACCGGTGACCGAGAATTAGAAACAATATAACCTTGCGGCATTTGTGGCCCCTTGTGATCAGACTACTACAGGAAATGAGAAGCCAGCAATAAGAAACGCAAAGAAAGAGTGCGATTGGCCGGGCAGGTAAGTTGGCGCAGGAAGTGAGAAACCATCCGCAAAAAAGAACGCCAAACTATAACTCACTTCGAAGTAAAACCGCTCCGACCCCTTGCGCCTGTCAAGAAAAGTCGACTATGGACCACCAAAACAGGAGGTTTCCCTTGCGCCTGCCACGAAAAGTGACCACCATGTCCGAAAATGCGCGCGGCACCACAACGAGAGCGCAGTCGCACCCGCCGCGGCCACCCAGATTTCACGAGCCTGCGCAGTCGAAATGCACGTCTACGATTTCGAGAGGCATGAATGCACTGTATAGCAGCGAATTAGCCGGACACGCCCGCGCCGTCACCTCGATCTAGCCCCGGTGCTTAACCATCAGCGTAAGAACTCCTAGTGTGTCCACACTGCTTGGGGACAAAAAATGCAAAGCTCACGCTTGTATGAGGCCTTGGGGCAGTGGAGCTGTCTTACCTGCACTCATCGAACTTCCCGGCCTGAAAATGCAAAAACTCGAGTCAAGGATCGATGCAAAGGAGCTTTATACCGAGGCACTCATGGGCCATCCGCTCTCTGAATAACTATTCCACGGGGCAAGTTGCTGGATTGTTTTTGTTTACTTGGAATACCTAGAGACTCCAAGTGCACCAAAATTTCTGCCACCTCAGCAAAAAGCGCCTTTACCCGTAATTTGCACTGAAAAGGGGCATTTGGCATAATTTGCTAAAACTAAGATAGACTCGGCGTTTTTGGTTTTTGAGGTTCTTGAACACATTAATTGGTTTATTCGATGCAGAACCAATCTGAATTACAAAAAATATTGATAACTCGGCTCGACAATCCTCTAGGGTTCAAATACCTGGTGAACCGGGCATTCTTGAGGTGCGCCCTGGCTGTTCACGCCCAGAGTTTTTCTTCAGTAGTTCCTAACTCTTGCCAAGCATTGTTGGCTTACGGATTCATTGTAACCTCAAATCCAGCCATGGATCCGATCAAGGAAACCGTTTTTTTAACATTATATACAGAAATGAGAAGGCCCGGGGGAAATGCTTAAATGGTTTCTGTGGCCCGACGCAACCTTCTGCCCTGATTTCCCATTACAGTGGCACAAAGCTGCTGAACATACCCGGTGAATGGAGAGATTTAATTCCATCACCAAGGTGAAAGTTAGAAGACTGTGCATTGACCATGCATAATTCAACATAAACTCACCGTGAACTATAAATTCTAACAGGGTCTAACAAAAGAACCCAGGACTAGCTCGCTCCTCCTAGTAGAATTCTCCAGTTCCCATAGCTCACCACTGTGCTACGCACGGTTCAGACCGGCGCGTCCAGTCTCAGAGGCCAAAATGATGGCCAAAAGCTCAGCCCTCCACTCGCAGCAAATCGGGCCAAACCCAAACATGCTTGCTGCTAGCCAGCTTACTACCAAACGCACACATGATTTCTGCGTGACATCGAAAACTCCCGCGGGCTCGTGACGGCACCTTTACATTTGGCTGGCCCCTGCTTTGAATTGTTCTCCACCTCACTCACCAAGCTTCACATTCCACACCAATTCCAAAAGGCAACATGACAGGCATGGCAAGCACACGCCTTCGCCCACAATGTCATGGACCCCCGTTCTAGAGGCGGGAATCTTCACTGTGCGGGGGTGCCCCTGAAACCAAAGGGTTTCTATCGGTAGGAGGATGCTGTCCAAGCCGTAAGAGCACAGCGAGCGTGAGCGGGGCAAGCATTTGTCATTCCTAGAAGTTAGGATCCTATCCTCTCAAGCGCACTCTGCACTTTTTCCTATCACCCTCCACTCTCACTCTCACACTCACTCACTCTCCCACGCTCACTCTCACTCTCACCCACACCCACTCACCCACCTTCAATCTCCCTCATATACTCACACTCACTCTAGTGGAGTGGAGTGGAAGTCCCCAACCATCCTCTTTCCTGGAAAGGGTCCCCAAAACCAAGAAATTGGGGGGCCTGTCCAAATGTAAGCTACATTTTTTAGACCCCCCCTCCCCCAAAAAAAACATTGAAAAATGTAGCTTACATTTAGACAGGTCCCCCCGTTTTGTAGAGATAGGGGGTGGGGATTTCGGTTTTTTGACGGCAGTGAGTGAATTGCAGCTGTGTGTTGCCAGCTCAAAGGCCGTGTTGCGATCCTACAAGTCCAGTCATTAGCAGATTACCGCGGAGCTCTCCTGTTTTGATCGCTAGATATCGATATGATATGACATATAATTATCTATGTGTGTGAGTGTCTATCAAGCCCCAATCCGGCTATGCTGATGGTGTGAGAGCCTCGTCGGCAGATGCTCCTGCTTTGCGATCCAAACTGTGGGAGAAAGATAGCATCAAACTTCGAGGAGCAACAATAATCACGGCGGCCACAACCACAACCACAACAACGGCAAAAAACAAAGCAGCAACAACAACAACAACAAGGTACAAACAAAAACTGCAGCCCCGTTACAACATATCTTCTTCCTTTGTCTCTGCAGGGGGGGTGGAAACAAAAACTGCGGCCCCGTCGTTGTTTTTGACCCCCCGAAAACAACCAGCAAACAAGTACTTTTTACAAGAATTTTGTGTTTGTACTAGTTCTAGTACCAGTGGTACAAGTACTAGTAGTAGTCGTGGTCGTAGTCGTAGTACTAGTACTAGCACTAAGTATTGCTAAGTATTAGTGAGAAGAGTAGTAGTAGTAGTAGTAGTAGTAGTAGTAGTAGTAGTAGTAGTAG
>CAXAMN010008890.1:690055-712955 GCA_963970005.1 Durusdinium trenchii
TAGTAGTAGTAGTAGTAGTAGTAGTCGTAGTAGTAGTAGTCGTAGTAGTAGTCGTCGTAGTAGTAGTAGTAGTGATGGTAGTAGTAGTAGTAGTAGTAGTCGTGGTGGTGGTGGTGGTGGTAGTGGTGGTGGTAGTAGTAGTAGTACCAGAAGTGGTAGTGGTAGTGGTAGGGGTAGTGGTAGTAGTTGCAGTAGTACTAGTGGCAACCGATTAGCTAAACCTCTGTAAAACTTCTACTGAGAAGCTTTACCACTTCCTAGCTGTTGCTTTTTGGACCCCCTTCACAAAAGGTGTTGTTGTCTCTACACCCTCCTAGGTCCTAGAACCAAAGACTGCAGCGTTGCTTCTCCCCCCCTCTCCAGAACAACACCTCAGAAACATAAACGTTCCTCGCAGCTGAAAACCATGTGTTTTACAGTGTTTTCGTTGTGGCTGGCTTTGCGTGGACAAGAGCAACCGGTCTCCGATGTCTGGCGACTGTATGGTGGTACGTGACGGCTCACCCGACTTTTCGCCTTCCCAGACAGAAGCCAGGGCAGTCAGCCCCCTCCGCTGCTGCCGGGGTGTCCCACGTCCCGGCCTTCGTCTGCCTGTCCCTTCCTTCTCTCTCCTCCCTTCCCCGGCCGGCGTCCGGCTGTCAGGCGTAAGCCTTTAAGTAATAATAACCTCTTATATAGAAGCGGCTTTGTTTATCGACACCTCAAACAGATGGTCGAGCCTGCTTTCGATCTCGCCGTGTTCGGTGGACCCTGAAAAGAGTTCGGTGGTGTCTGACCTGGTGTTGTCTAAAAGTCCTGACTGAGTAACGCAATGATCATAACTACAAGTAATTAGATAATGGTTAGCTCCTGGTATTGTAAGCAAAAACTTGAAGAGCCTCTTAGATTTTACAGACAAAAAACAAAATTAGTTGCCTTTCTTCGGGCGTGCCCCTTAACTCCATCTCATGGGCTGCGCATCGGATCGTCCCAGCGGCTCATCGCGAGGTTTGACCCTCGCAGGCACCACGTCGCTGAGAAAGCTGCTCGCGCTGCTCGCCACGACGGCGCCTGGCACAGATTCTGGTTGAAAGCACCGGTGTCGAACGCATCGGCGTCGGTCGATTGAATCGATGCTTAGGTTTTGGAGAGACCATAATAAAGGATGGTCTGAAGTTATTGGGGCGTGTGTCTTGAAGGAGGGAAGTCTGAAAACTTGGTAACACCCGACAGGTCACTGTCTCCAATCAACGCACCATGCTGGAGACCCGCTGGAGGATGCCCTGTAGTAGGTCATCAAAGAAAAAATCACTGCAGGTATCTGCAGTTCATATTCACATTGCTCACACCAATTTCCACCTTCTGCTAGTCATCTTCGAAGTCACCGTTACATCCAGAAGCACTCATATCGCATGTGCACGTTGGAGTTTTCCCATGATTTCCGACGAAAAGTAGCTGGAACCGCCGTGTGACACCTTCATTGCTGGATCGATCGATATCGACCCTGCATGAGCTGTTTTGAGGGGACAACTGGGTTCAGTCCAGCAAGCTGAGAAAAACGCCTTCGGAATTGATTGGACTTCTGTTTTGGGAGCCTGCAAGACAAAAAGTCCGCCGACCCCTGCGACAGGGGGAGCGCGCCAAAGAATCACCGGGTCTGCCGGTCCTTTCTGACGGCAGTATCCGCCGACCCCAGCCGATGGCGGGGGAGCGCGTCAGATCGAGAACACTGCTGCATCCGGCTGTCAGAAAGCAACGCTCAGTTTTGGTCGTTTTTGCGATGAAAAAGTGCGTGTTCACAGAGGTTCAACTTCGTTTAGTAAACGATAGACACCGGACGGACATCGTTGCGCCGGAGCTGCAGGTCTTCAGGTTATGTGCACGCTTGCAACATTTTGGCATTAGTTGTAATAGCTAGATATGCCTCTGGCTGGGGGCGCAGACTGCCTTTCGTGCGGGCGCAAAACGCACGAGGCCGACCCTGCCGGCTGTAATAGCAGGAGGTCCACCGCTGCGGCGGAGCAGATCGTCGGGGTCTCCGAACAGGGCGCTGCAACACTGCTCTATCCTGCCGTCAGAAAGCAACGTTTGGCAGTCACGGAGCGTGGCGGATGAGATGGGTGGGAGCCTTGGGAGTGAGTGAGCCTCTGTAGCTGTCCAGGAAGTAGAGTCGAGAGAGAGAGAGAGAGAGACGAAAGATGGCTGTAAAGATAAATCTTTCACTGCCATCAGAAAGCAACGTTTGGCACTGAGAGAGCAGCTCCGAGGACGAATTTTGGATCGTTTTTAGGGTGGAATTAGATTGTGGAAAGCGGGGCGAGGGAGATCGCTGGGAGCAGGTGTCTACCAGCCAGAAGACCCGTGGGAGATGAGAGAACGGCTTCTGGAAGAGGATTGGACGAGGATTTTTACTGCGGTCAGAAAGCAACCTTTGGCACTGAGAGAGCAGCTCTGAGGATGAAGTTTTGGTTGTTTTTTGCGTGGAATTAGATTGTGGAAAGCGTGGCGAGGAAGATCGCTGGTACCAGCCAGAAGACCCGTGGGAGGTGAGAGAATGGCTTCTGGAAGAGAAGAGGAGAAGAGGATTTTTACTGCGGTCAGAAAGCGACGTTTGGAACTGAGAGAGTAGCTCTGAGGACGAAGTTTTGGTCGTTTTTGGTGTTGACCTGGAGCCCAAGGCGGGGCAGGTCGTGCGCCCAGAGGAACACGAGCCCCCGAGTCCGGTCCACAGTGTCAGGGACCGAGCTGCCGTGTCCTGTCACCCACCCCGCTTCCATGCAGCCGCGGAGAAGCGCAACCGGCGGGAAGGCAAAGGGCCTACAAGTCTTGATGAGTAATAGACTGACATGTAGCTTAATCGAGCAACCCTTCAGATTCTCAACACTGAAGCAAGGACTTGGTGATATGCTCAGATCCCAAACAGGGAGAGCTCACCTTGGTGAAACGATCACTTCCCCAAATCTATAGGCCACCCCCACGACGCCCGCCAGTCCTGAATGCGGGTAGTGTGAGTTTGAACTGTTCCAGATTTGGTGCCCTGTTGGATGAAGCAAACTGTTGTGGTGAACTCTTTGCTGCGATTCGCATCTTCAACTCCTTCAGCACAAGAGCGTCGATCTGTTACTGGAATCTGGGTTGATCCCAATGTTTCGTTTGCTTGGCCGTAAACTTCCCAGGTTTCCTGCTCCTCCTGAGTCAGCCAGCGTGCATCCTTCAACTCATGACAGATGAGGGCTGTTGCCGTCAACCTCGTTTGCACGACGACTGAAGATAAGCAGTGACAAATCCCTGCATGCGACCCAGTGCTTGTAGGGCCACTGTTGGATTTGCCAAGAGTGCTGCAGCAAGCCAAGTTGTCATCGAATACACCCCGGCGGCAATGAGAGCTTCATCACTGGTTGGTGCCTCTCCCGGGTCTTCTTTAACCTTCACTTCGGTCCTAAATTGTGTGATTAATGTGAACCTCTGATTTGTAAATGGCCCATGAATAATACCAACCTTTTTCAAAAACCAATTACAAATGGACCCAGAATTATACCTTTTTTTCTGGACCATGATTTTCAGCTGCTTCCAAACCTTGATTCATCCAAGCTGATTCTGAGCTTTCAGCTTTCCTTTCCTTTCATGTTCCTTTTGTCTCAAATATGCAAACCAATATCTTTCTGGGCCTTACATTATTCGATTCTCTATAGGGCCTGCACTTGATTCTTCGGCATCCCAGCTCAGTCTATGGATCTCCCAGCGAACCGAACCTCGTCCGGTCCGAAAAGCACCTGTGTGCTCGGCATTCTGATCCATCAGGTACCAGGTCATGAAGGAGGCGGACAACGCCGCTAAGGGCGTTGTAAAGGAGAACCTCCCACTCGAACCCGAGCGGTGCGGCGAGGACACGTCTCGAGCCCGAGAGGGGCGGGGCGGGTTGTAGCCGGAAGGTCAGGTCGGACACTGATCCGGAGGTCGAAGGATGTCGGGTCGGGTCTACCAAGAGGTTAAGTGACCATACCGGCCTATAGATCTTCAACACAAATTTCTACCTTTTCATCCATAGAACCAGCCCAAAGGCATAAATGTTGCATAGTTGGAAGATCTAATATATAGGACCTCATCCGGGGTACCTATGGGATAGTCCGAACTCGGGTCCTGAAAAACCGATGCTGGCTGCTGGCGGTATCGCAACACACAGGACCTCCTCCGGAGTCACAGCCATAGAGCCGCGAAGCGTCATAGCTCAACATTGGATCCCTTCGAGGCTTGAGGGTTTCCGAATCATCGTGGGAGCTTCCGATCCTTACTGTTTGACCTACACGGAGGGCTCCGGACCTCCATTGCTTTTCGGGCATCCTCCGGTTCGGCGGTTCGGTGGTCTTCGACCCCCCAAAACCACCCCTGGCGGCCCCTGGCCGCCCTATATATAGGGTTATTTCCGTGACGGAGCCTTTCCGAAGCGGGAAAAAAACAAGACACACCGCCGTGGTCCAGCCTCATGGTGGCACGATGTGGCGCAGCAACTTCTCTGCCGGTGCCCAGCTTCACCGAGCTTGAGCTGTGAAAACGCTTCGGCCGGAAAGGTTTGGAGGTACAGGTGGAGGAGTCCGTTTTTCCAACTGCCAACTCTCGTGCATGGAGAAAGAAAGATATGGGAGAACTTCTAGCTCAAATGCCAAACAAAAACCCAGCAAACGCCTGAATATCCTGTCAGTATAAATGGCAACGGTTCGCCCTTCGAGTCAGCGCCTGGGACTCTGCGACTCAAATCCCTTGAAATCCCCAGGACTCGGGTCCTGACGAACATTGACATTCACCACCGTTCACCCAACTTTCCACATGTTCATGTTAAGGGTTGTTAAGGGTGTCCCCAATCCCCTCCCCCCCAAAACAATAAACAGACTCCAAGGTCATCTCCTGACTTCATCAAGGTCTAGGGACTTTGAGAAGCCTTGGCCCCTGCGCCTTCCACTCCCACCTCCCAACTTGGAGAGTGCACGTGGATTTCGACATATCCAGCCGCCTTTTCAACCCATCCGGGATCACCCCTTTCAACCAACCAAGAACTGAAGATTCCCTCAGTGGACTTGGGAACCGTTGAGGTGTGGAAATCAGTGGAACAACATGGAGCATCTCAGTCATCGCCATCACCATCACCATCACCATCATCATCATCATCATCATCATCATCATCATCAGGCTCGACCCAAAACCATGCACAGTAGCTACACAAAGTATGTCTTTCAAGCATGACGTGGCAATAGGTGTAGCGGACAAATCTCTGAGGGTAATGCACTAGCCACGAGCAACAGTGATGTCATGAGTCATTCAGTCATCTAAGTGATCTTGAATTTGTGGGAGGGCTGCTTAAAGAGCGGGTCATCATAAGAAGTTCAAACAAGTTTTGAGGGTCCAACTCACACAACTTCATTATGCCTCGTCACGTCTAAGGATCCGGACCCTCAAACACCTAGAGGTTTTGAACGGGTACAGACCTCTGCAAACTTGAGGGTTCGACCTTTGTGCAAAGGTTCGGATCCTAACAAACATCCGGTATGACTAAAAAGCTTCGGGTCGGATCCTAAAACCCCTTAAGTTCGACCCTCTGGCAGGGCCAATGATCTTGAAGAACTTGTTGAAATCAGTTCCATATGAGCCGAGTCATGGTGCTCGGTCATGGCTCCCAGGCATCCGGTCATGATGGACCCCGATGCCTTTCCCGGCTCCAGTCGTACCATCTGGGAAGGTGTTTGGGGTGGGGTTAAAGGGGTCAAATACCTTCTGAGGAGGTACTTGGAGCCTTAGGGTTTGTAATCTTTTTATGTGGCCTGGCGAATCAGATTCTTCGTGATTTTTCAGGGGCCTGTATTCGTTCCACGAACAGTCCGCTCGTATGTCTGATATCATGGTTTTATGGTTTGCGCAAGGCTTGAGGTTTTCGATTCAGTTTGCCACAGCCACATCTACGGAGTCCGTACCTCATGGGGTCTCCAAGAACACCTCCTGGAACGCCTGGTACACCTCGCGAGCGGTCCGAGATCCATCCAGCGGTCCGAAGGCAGCTGCAGCCAGGGTCTTTACTATTTCCCTGGGATTGAAACAATCATGGTTTTTGAATGTCCAAAGAACCAATTGCTCTACTAAGCTAAGGGTGTTGAAGACTACACATCCCAAATCAACAACTACAAAAGGGCAATCTACTCGGGCTGTGGTTGATCACCCAAAGAAGGATTCGAGGTGACTCGGTGAAAACAAGTGACAACTCACAACCCCTAGGGCTCCTACCACATCCTGTGAAGGGGGTGGGTTTGGAGGGTCTAACCACCTTTTGAGGGTATGGGCTAGGGAACATAAAAACACGTGATATATATATATATGTTGATCAACCAGCTACATCATATCTGAAGAAGTACACTACCATCCAATGCCAATGCCACTCCAATCCGAGAAAGAACTGACTGCATGTGCTTCACCCAAAATGGAACCTGTTAGACCTCTTTGCAACCCCAAAGCCACATGACTTTTCTCTGAGGTGGAGTCGTATTGGGTTAAGGATATGTGTTCAAGGTTCATTGCATGCAAATTCTCCGTGAGGACTTACTTCGGCCAGTCAAGACAATCAACTAAACTAATCCACTGCACTAATCACTAATCCACCTCAAAATTCAAGTTACAGTACATCAAATTACAAATAACCAAGAAAAACAGGTCTGGGAAGCTGCAAATCTTTCTTGGCCCGACTTCATTGGTATGTACCTAGGAACATAACCCGAACCCCCAACAAAAACAGGTAGTGCAAGTGTACCGCTATAGCCATCTTCGGACCCACCATGAAATGAAAACCATTGAAAACCCATAACCCATCAAACCCCGGCGTAGGAGGCCACCGGCCACCGGCCTGGAGGAGGGCCGAAGGACATCTGTCCACCTCTGCCACGAGTCGGTGGGGCGTTCGATGGCGTCGCTCAAGAGAGTCGGACCACAGGGCGGCTGGCGCCAGAAGAAAGCAACCCCCTTGGCGCATTCTTCTTCAGTTCGTGCCTAGCTAGGGGTTCTCAGCTAAAGCAGGCCATCTCGAGCCCTGGGGCCCCCAAAGCAAACAAACATAGGAAGACTATATAGATGATAGATGATAGATGCATGTCTTCCATGTGGGTGCATGGAGCGGGGCATTGTTCTTCCCAATTACTGGAAACATGAAGCAAAGACTTAGACAGAATGGCATAAACTAGATGCAAGTTACAGGTCCGGTCATGTGGAGAATCAAACCACCCAAATTTGAAGGCAACACGACCTGCCAGGGAATATGGATGGTTCGCTTCTTGGTCAAACAACTGCAAAAAAACGTTCGATCAGCCTACTCTAGCATGTTCCAACCACATGGACATGCCTCTAGTTCCAACGCCTTGTTGCTGGTGCGAAGATCATCTCATGGACGCAACACAGGCAGCGCAAACACCCGCCGTGGAACGCCGAATGAGACATCTATGACACGCCCCAAAGCAATTGATATCCTTTTTGAGAAGAACAAAGGGGTCGATACCAAGTACTGTAGACTCTTGATTGATGTCAAGACCCCAAAAATGAAGGGGTTCATACAATTATTTGATATGTCATATATATTCCTCAAGAGCGTACATGACCATATTGCCCATTTGCTTGCTCACCCTGGTCTGTAGGTTTTCTGGTCTCCCTACTCATCCACCATGGCGCCCAGCACACGCCATTCGATGCCGCCTGAGTAGGTGTCTCCGCGCCCACTGGCCGGGTACCTCGAGCGACGTCTTGGTTGGTGGATGGAGATGCGTCACGGTGGCCAGGTGGACCCGAAGTCCCCCAGGGTTCCCGGCCCCCTCCGTTTCGAAGATGGATCAGGGGTGGGTGGCAGGGGGTTCAGGCCAGGAACCCTAGGGAGTGTTCAAGTTTCGCTCGAGTTTCACTGTGTCAGGGTGACCTGTCTGAGGAAATGTTCAACAACAGCTGGTGCAAAAGAATCGGCGCTAAGGCCCTACACATGGCTGCCGCAATTGTTGCCGCGTGGGTTTCGCACGAAGAAACCATGGCATGCATTGACAGACCGTTGGTATAGGCAACAGCAAAGCCGCAGCACACCAGCAGCTAACCAGAAAAGCAGAAGCAGCAAGAAATCAGCAGCAACATCAGGAAACCGCGGCAAGAGGCTTTGCTGCAGCGCAGCAAGCAGGAAGCGGCAGCACGCAGCAAAAACCGCAGCAAGCAGCAGAGCAGCGAGCACCAGCAAGCAAACAAACAGCATCAGCAAACCACGAGCAAACCAGCGAACCAGAAGCAGCAACACCAGCAAGCCAGCAGCAGCAAAACGATCAAAAGCAAGCAGCAGCAGGCAGCAGCAGGGGCAGCAAAGCAGCATACGCGGGCAAGCGGCAGCATGCAGCAGCAAGCGGGCATCCAGCAGCAGCAGAAGCACGCAGCAACCACGACCAAAAGCAGCAGCAAACCAAGTGTACGTGTGGGGATGTGGTCATGGGCCATGGGGCTGAGAAAACAGTCCGCCTTCCCAGTGCACGGCACCGTGCAACGAGGTGGAAACCCAAGTGTCACCTCTCGCTCCACTGCTGTTGGAACCCTAGTGGCCCCATGCTCGTTGCAGACTCCGTGTACGCATTAGTAGTGATATGGGGGGACTCGGTGAAGGTCATTCACCGACCTGAATCTCGAAGTGTAGATTTCGTGGCAGGCAAAGCACTTCGTGAAGCTCAAGGTGCAGATTTGTGCTCTCAGATAGCACTTCGTGAAGCTCAAGGTGCAGATTTGTGCTCTCAGATGCTCACACTCACACTCAACCTGCATCCACGCAAAACCGAAGTTCTCATCTACAACCGCTAACTAGAAGTTCAGGACAACGTGAACCATCAACACAAAGCTGAACTTCCCATCTACAACCTATAACAAAGACCATGCAAGCCAGCTTCAACACAACGTCAAGTGTCATCTACAAAGCCAAGTCCAAGACAACGTCAACCGTCAACACAAAGCTTGTGAAAATCCGGCCATGGAACTGACCGACGGTGAAGGAAAATGATGGCTGCAGTATGCGTCTGCCCTTTCACCTGCCATACCGTCAAAATCCTCATCTTCTGGATCAATGCGGGATCTTCTTGGAACTCGACGCACAATTTTTCCAGGATGACAGGGAGATCGCGTTGCAGGTGGGCTTGCGTCAGTTTGTAGAATGTTACAATGGCAACACTCTTGTGAGCTTTACAAAGTCTCAACACCACGCACCCCAAAGCAACGAGCATCCTCGGAGTGGATGCCGCACGGTCTTGCAGGTGTTGAGGATCCGCATCTCGCATGCTGCCCTGGGCGATGAAAGCCAGACTGCCAGACTGTTTAGTTGCTGCTGGTGCTGTGCTTCTTATTTATTGTCATCATTGCCGTCGTTGTGTTTCTTGTGTGTTCTTGTTGCTGCTGTCCCTGTTGTTGCTGCCGCTGTCGTCATTACTGTCGCTGTTGTTGCTGTCAAATTGTGTGATCGTTGTTGTTGTTGCTGATGCTGGTGTTGTTGTTGTTGTTGTTGTTCTCATTCTGGTTCTTGTTGTTGCTGTTGTTGCTGCTGCCGGTGTTGCTCTTCTCGTTGTTGTTGTTCTTGTTCTTGTTCTTGTTCTTGGTGGTTAATCTCGATGTGTTGTCTTCAACTACCCCTGTTGGACTATGCGAAAGGGTGTCTTTTTTCAGCGATTTCAAAACCAAGCCCGAGTGGTGGCTCCTGCAAAAAAAACAACACATGAACCGAAACCCTAAAAATAGCACTTCCTACCCCTAGCGGTGGTGTCCGAAAAAACATCCGAAACAGATGAACAAAGATGCGCTGTCTATCCACCATGACACGCCGCGCTTACACCAGCAGGCTTTCCTTCCCCCAATGGCACGGACTCACGCAAACGCACTTGCCACCGAGGTCATGCAAAACCGCATGGCACAGCGACATCACCTTTCGAAAGCTTTAGCTGTTAGTCTACTGAAGAATCACTATTCTAATAAAGGTTTTTGTAGGGGAAAAGGAAGACCCTTCGCTCTGGAGGTTTATTGAATTTTTGATACGAGTTTAATAAAGGAGTTTATATAAAATTTTCATGAGTTACTTTTGGTTTTGAAGCTCTTCCCAGGTGACCCTATTTTGGACCCCCCCCCATTTCAGGGACCCCCTATGAGACAAAATGTGACCGAGGTTTCCTTATTGCGAGGGGGGGGGGCCGTGTTTTTTAATAGGTGGAAGGGATTAGTCCTTAGCAGCCCTGGGCATTTTGTGAAAGTACTCCAGATAGCTGGGGATGAAAGCCTCCATTATGTTTCTGACTTCAGCTGCTTAATCTAGAATGACGTCTGAATTCATCACTGCTTAATTCATTCTATGTTTTTGTTTCATGTTGGGATTGTGTGTGGCACAAACTCAACACGTTGAAAATCAAAGACGGAATTTAGCAAAACATGACAGGATCTAAAGGAAATCCTTTAAACCACTTAGCGTGTGGTACTTGAACTCTCTCGTCCGCCCGAATGCGCACGCGGGAAAGCCGTTCGGCATGGAGCTGCCTGCCGTTTTCGGGACTTCAACCAGAGTTCGGTACCATGCGTTACGGAAGAGGGCTCCAACAACTCACTGTTAGAGTTCAAACCTTTTGTTTTAACCAAACGATGCTTTGATATGGTTTTGCTGTCTGTTTACTTACAGGATTTTACAATTGCCAAGCCAGATCACGCAGTTTTCCAAGGGTTCCACCAAAGGCGGTTTTTCGGGGTCGCGTACTTCCCGACGAAGTCGCGACTGATGTCGCGACGATCCGTGATGGCCAGGTCGCTGGAGCCGATTCCGGAGTTGGGTTGGGCCGAATTAACATGAACTGCTTAAACCCTAAGAATCCTTGGGCTCTCCATAGCAGGGGTCGGACCCTCCATAGCAGGGGTCCGGATTCTTAGGGAACAAAAATAGAAGATGCTGAAGATCCGGTCATGCCCAGGGACTATCCTCCCTTTTGCTTGGAATACATCTAGGAAAAGAGGAATGGGATTCTCTTTGAATGGGCTTCTTGATCTCAAGAGATCTTTAACTCCTTGGCTGAGGTTTCAAGAGCTGTATAAGGTTTTCAAGAGCTGTAAAAGGGGCATGGTTGAGGTGGACTACACATCCAAAACTGCGTCTTCAGTGGGTTTTGCAAGACCCGGAACAACCGCCTCCAGTTGAAACTTCCAGAAACGTAAGATATAATATAGATCCCAAACATTCCCAAACACGGGATACTCTCCGTGAAAGCATCGTGGAAGTAAAGCGAAATCCTCCTGTTTGGTAGATTTCACGGTCCTCCTTTCTTCAATTAGTCAAAGTTTTGTTTGAAGGAGTGTACCTAGACCTGACCTCGCTCGTACCTTGAAAAATTGTACATGACCCGAACCAACAACAGCTACGACTCGTTCCATGATTGTGTGAGGTACCTTTCCGGGTGAAAACCGCCACATACACGCAGAGGTTGAAGAACCCTATAGACTATCCTATAGGTACCCCTGGTTACGGGTCCAGGTCACTGAACCTCTGTTGGAAATACACGCAAACGAAGCTCTGAAAAACACAGCGTAAGCACACGCGCCGATGCGCGTCGAATGCCGCGTCGACGACCGGGTGGAGAGCGGGGGAGCCGTTGCTTCGGTGCGGCCCACCTCGGATCTCCAGGTCATGCAAGTGAGGACCTGATGGGCCTAGCTCAGTCAGGTCGGTCGCAACTGGGAGTGGTAATTCGCACGGAGGTTTTGGGAGTGGTTAACAAGGTCGCAGAACACTGCACGTGTGCAGAACTGCAACTATCATAGAAGTTGGGTGTCTTTGAGACAAATTTCCAAAAGGAGCTTAGGTGAATTCTGTCCACCCTTTACTCTCATTCACTGCCTCGGATGAAAAAAAAACACACCAGTGACTACAGCGACCCCTTCGATCTGAATGCCACTGTGAAAATTGAAGAAAAACACATCATGTGGTCCCTGGATTTATCCCACAAAGGGACTACATTATATTCCACAAAGCTCTTCAACACCATACCTCAAGAAGTATCTGAAGTACTTGGCCATCGGGCATGGGGTGTTGCGCTCAAAGTTGGGTGCGTCACCCAACCCCAGGTTTGTTCATTGTGTACGTTCCCGGTTTGGCCGAAGGTTTAATATCCCCCAAAAACGGATGTTGACATTTGTTTCACACTCACAAAAGCAGCTCGACGACGGGAACCAGATGGGGTTCATATGTTCTCTGGCGCCCGATGGGGGTCCGGCTCAGTTTTTGGGCACGGGAGGGGAAGAGGGTCTTCTCATACATGAACTCTTGAATTCCCATCATCCTGAGGATCCGCGCCCTTGAACACATAGGGTTTTGAGGGTCCAAACGGAGTCCAGACATGTCCAAACGCCTGCTATGGAGGGTCCGACCTGCCATGGAGGGCCAAAGGATTCTTAGGGCATCCAAATCATGAACCCCTATCATCAAAGCCCGTGTGCTTTGTTCCCCATTATCCAGCATGACCAACTCGGAGTGGAACGAGTGGAGGGGGGTTTACGATGATCAACAACGTAGACAGAATCGTTCAACTGTTAAATCTATTCTCCGAGTCTGAACTTGGAAGCGGATGGTGCACCACTTGTTGGTACAGTCCCGAAAGTTAACTTTGACGCTGAGAATGCAGTTTTCAGCAGGGTACATAGTAGAGACAACTTGCCTTCCAGGATTCCAACACCCTATGCCATCCACTTCCATAAATACTTCAGGGAAGTGGATAATATATAGTAGAATTTAACCCAAAATAACTGTTGAAGACCAAAGATACCAAAGCCCTGATCTTCCCACCCCATCTGCCCGCTGCCTTCCACTCCTCTAGACCTTCCACCGAGGGCGAACACGGCACGCATGGCTCGAAGTCTGCAGAGTATCAAAGAGTGGGACACCGAGGTCGAGTCCACGAAGTCTGTGATGTGAGGTCGAACAAATCGATTGCAGGGCTGCCCGGGCTGCCCGGTGGTTTTGGTCACCTGCAGGGCCTCTTGAGGAACAAATACCATACTGGTGAGCGCACCAATGCCCAGCGTTTTTCTCTGCGGTCTCCCATGACTACTTCTTGACCCCATGAGTTTCCCTGGAGAATGCGGGTTAACCTTCTTCCACCTATATATTCTTGTTGATCAGGGAAACCATTCCCATCACTTCCCAAAAAAGGTCTGTGAAAGGTTGTCTAATTACGAATTTTTCCTGAGTAGGTCACCACCAAGCCGGTCTCAGAACAAATAAAGATGGACCTCTCGGCACCTCAAAGACACATCTTACCATATCTTGCCAGGAAATATCTCAGGAAATGCAACCGCTTTTGATTCGCACAATGGAATCTGCGACCCCTCTGGTGAAGTCTGAGCCCCGAGGTGGTGTGGTGTGGGAGAGAACACCTCCCGCATCAATTGTTCCACGAAGGACTTCAGCGTTGCACACCTGGTCTTCACAATGTCATGCACCTGGCCTTCCATTTCTGAGTTTGCTTTGGTCCACCGTTGGTCCACGGGCCGCCCCATGCCCCAGACTGACCCATTGTTCGCCCAAGGGTCCCTAGCAGCCAACTCCTGGCATGGCTGGCTGAATCCTCCCCACTACCCTTCCGGTCCCCAAAGTGGGGGCCCCGTGGCATGGACCTTTTTCTTCGGTTGAGGTGGTTGACTTGAGTTGCGACGAAGTCCAAAGAAGGTGCTTATAGCTGCTTCTTCCTTTTACCATGTCCGCTGAAAAAAGGCCATCGTCCCCTTCATCGTCTGTAGATCACCACTGTATCCACCGTTTTTAAGGGATAGATCACCACCAAGAAAGTTCATGGATTCCGTCCCACCCGAGAAGGAAAGCCAAGGCGCAAACCCGCCACGCACGACTTGGGAGACTCGAGGACTCAGAAACCCAATTCTGCGCTTCCTTTGGCCTAGACTTCCAAGACCATTAAAAAGAATATGGTTGACCTGGTGTTTGTAGAGTAAAATCCTTAGTTGATTTGGTAGAGCCAATTAAACTAATGGTGGTTGGAAGCCTAGGGTTTGGTTTGGCTTTGACGCTGGCAATACAGTCCAAAAGGAGATGGAAGCCACTTGGCCCCAAGTTTGCACTCATCACCTTCGACTTTTCAACAAGCTCTGTGTCCAGTTGGCCACAGAGCCCAAGCAACTGACCAACTAACCAACCAGCAATTGCTTTGCAGAAGATTGATCAACAAAAACAGGAGTAAGCGAGGTCTCTGCCTTTTCAATAGTGACAAGTCCCCATGTTTACACATATTGACCCACGCAAGTAGGAGGACAAAAAACTTGGCGAAGAATGGCCTTTGTTTCCATTGCAACCCTGAAGTCACGATGGTGTTTGAAGGAAGGCTTGGAGATTTAAAGCCACATCCCTGGGTAGGAAGCGATTGTCGCTTGGCAAAAAAACGAAAGGAAAAGGAGTCTCTCCTTCACAAGAAGTCCATTGTCCAGTCAGCCCACCAAGTCATGCAAAACGTCTTGGTAGCCTGGGCCCGCACCGACCTTCCGACCCTCGCGGCTGCGCCTCTCGTCGTTGCTTCGCTCCGGAGGCCTGGAACGAAGCTGGCGCAGAAGGATGGGGGTCGTCTCTGAAGGATTCCATCCCACCATCCCACGCTCCGAAGACTTAAGGCCTGCAGACCCCTCCAGAGGATTCGGGCCAGCCGGATCACGTTTGGGCCGGCGAAGCACCGAACGAAGATGTCTCATGCATGTTCCTTTTTCTCTGATTGTTTTTGTGTGTTTTTTTTGTTTCCTCTTTGTTTTGTTCTTTATCATTGTTTTACTCTTGTTGTTGATTTTTCTCTTTATCTGCATCTTTTGTATTTGTTCCCTTCCTCTTGTTCTTACGTCCCTGTTTTTTTTTCCACTTTCTCTTCTTCTCTTCCTACTGTTTTCTTGTTTTTCTTCCTTATCCTTATCCTGTTGTTTTTTTATCTTACTCTTGTTTTTCCTTTGTCCTCTTCTTCTTCCTTTTGTTTCGTTCAATTCCTCTTCCTCTTCGCCTTTCTCTTCCTCTTCCTCGTTCTCTTCTTTTCTTTTGTTTGCTTTCTCTTCCTTTCTTCCTCTTTATGTTTCTATTGTTTTTACTCTTTCTCTTTCTCGTTCTCCTCTCTTTTCTCTTTCTCTTCCTTTTCCCTGTCTCTGGAAGAGCAAAAGGAAACGACAACCAAACGCAAACATTGCTGATAATGCAAGGCAACTTGTGCAGCATAACTCGCACCACGGGCCTGTGAAAACAACTTGAACCCAATCAACATCAAAACACCTTTCAAACAATTGGAAAATACATCGAAAAACGCAGGCCCGAGGGGTGATGAGGCTCCACTCCATTCCGGCGATGCCTCGGGCTCGCCAATGTCGATAGCCTCCTTGATGAGGGACCATCCTTTCTTGAGGTTCTCAGCGGGACCCGCCAACTTGAAGTCGTCAACATACACCACCAACCACAAGGCCTTGAGGCCTTCACGATAAAATATGTTTTGGCCAAACCGTCTGGCAAGACCTGGGCCCATCCCTTTGAGTTGAGGCAGCTATTCGAGTGTCTTTCCCAGGTTCCTCCGCTATATGGTTGGCCATAGAGAGCAAGAACTAGAGGAGCGACTGGGTTCTGGAATTACCTTCCATGCCTTGGGCCATCTGTTTTTGCGAGATCCACATGGGCACCAGGAACATCCGCTTGCTGCTTGGCGTAGCCGAGCTGGCTTCCAAAAGCGTCAAGGATTTTGGCTGCCTCCATGGAAGCAGGCGATGAACCAAGTTCACTGAAAAGCGCATGCGCATGGTCGCTGTTTTCATCGCGAACGTTGTTTCCTTCAAAAACAGTTCGGCCTTTGAACTTCCGCAGAAGATTGTCCTGTTGAAGCTCAGTGCCCTTCTCGTAGCACGCTTCGAAGATGCGGCCAAGGTGGACGATTTCAGGTCTCAGGCGCAATCGATTTCCCCAGCAGCTGGTTCACGATGCCACTTCCACCCTAGTCCTTGGCCTCGTTCGGCATTCTTTCACACGAGACTCGTCCGGAAGGGAGCAAATGTTGGGCCTTTTGAGGACGGTTTTGGGCGGAACGCGCCAAGGTGCAAAATCACTGTAAACTACAGTGTTTTTTTAAGCACTCATTTTGTTTCATTAACACTGTGTTGCAATGCTGCAAAAACTGCGTAAATACTCACACTTTTGAAGGAGCGTGCGTGCAAAACACTAAATATAATGCTTTTGAGTGAAGCCCTTAAAAAACATCGTAAATACCGCGTGTGAGAGGACTTGATCTGAAAACCATCGGTATTTACAGTGTTTGCTGCCACAGGGTCGACAAGCTTCTAGCGAGGCTGCAAGCGAAAAATAACAATATTCGCGTGTGCGATGTTGCTGACATGCAGTGGCAACCTTTTGATCGAACACATGAACAAATGGATGTGCTGAATTTGGGGCCGTTGTGTAATACGGCTAGCTTGCTACCCCAGGTGCGTCCCCTGGCGCCGACCCTATGCTTTGCAGTGTTTTTTTACACATGGCCTTACAAAACGGCACTCTCGCCCGCATTTCGAGCCGTTTTTGGATCTTAAGCGACTCAAAAATCGGCAAAAGGAGAAATGCATCAAAGTCCTTGAGCTGGGTGGGGAGAGGCTTTTTTTCGCCACCAAGCGCGATGAATACCATCGCACAAAAAAGACAGAAAACATCGAGCAAAAATCATACCGCATAAAAACACCGCGTTTGTGGGCACCTGATAGCTGAAAACCATCGGTATTTACAGCGGTTGCTGCCGCAAAAGTGCCAAACAAAAACCTAAATTCCGCGTTTTTGCGGCTTTTTCTTGCCCAGAAGAGACGCCTATTTCCGGTGAGGAAGCCAGCGTGCACAAGGACGCGCGCGCGCGCGCGTGCGCGCTGAAGGTCTGCGTATATTCCTTCTTCACATCATATACTTGCGGTCGGTCCCGAAGTCTTACTAACCCATTTGGATTCAGGCCTCCGTGAGGAACTGGAATAGGCGGGTTGACCTCGGTTCGGGCAAGCCCGCAGCTGAAAGGCTCTCTTGCAGGCGTCCCTTTTCGGCAAAACACAAAAACGGCCTCACGTAGTAGTCGATGGCTGAAGTCATGTGCTGAAGTACTATAATAATCGATGTACTATATCCCAAAGGATTGCTTTTTGGGTGCTAAAAATTACCTCCTGAATAAATGGTCTGGTTTGGTCTTTCTAGCAACAGGTGTTGCAAGGATTCAGAAATGATTCAACTCAAGACTGAAAGTCGGGCTTCATTTGTCTTGGGCAACCCCGACACTGCAGAGTTGATATCAGATTCTGGAAACCTGGTCCCAAACCAGAAACAGTTGGGACTGGGGGAAACATCCATGTGCTTTCCGGTTGCGAGACCGAGTTTCCATGTGCTTTCCGGTTGAGACCGGGTTTTGAGGTTGTGTGTTTTCCCATCTTCTTTTCCTCCAAATCCAACCCATGCTAAAATCCTCCCGGCCTGGCCGCCCACCTCCCGTGTTCGGTGCGGTCGAGGTGTTTTGGACCAGGGACCCTGGGCGGTTTCGGTCCCAAAGGTGGACTAAACTCAGAGGTTAAGTGACCTGAACTAGAACCCTACGGGTGTACCTATGGGATGGTCGAACATCTATAGGATATCTCGGAATCCTCTAGACTGGGAGGACCCAAAGAACCCCACGTCCGGTCGTCCGGTCGTTGTTGTTTGAACCCGTAGCCCGGTCCAAGTCTCGGTCGACGGGAGGCCGACGCAGCCCGAGCGACGTCCGGACGCCCCGTCGACCCCGCCCCGTACCCGTCGGTCGAGCATCGAAGAAGGGAAGACCTGAAGAGCATCCTGCGGACTTCTGGGAGCTCGAAGTGTTTTCAGGCCGACGCATTGAACAAGAGTAGTCCCTGAAAACACTCGCACCACAAAAATACGATCCAACATCCAAGAGTAGTCCACAATAATCCACAGAAGCCTGCTGGACAAGTCTTTGCTCTGCTTGGGGAGAACATGTCAAAATGCCATGCAGGCTCACCTAAAGGCTTCATGGAAATATATATGACCTAGAATTCCAATAAAGCCAGCCAAATGCCAGCACCCTCCAACAGGTCACTACCTGCGACTTTTATGCCTGCAAAAGCTTCCATTTTGGAGACCTGTTGCAAAGTGCTGGTGTGGATCTTGTATGTTGGGCCACTAGCTTCGCTTCTCAACTTAACAGTCTATAGGTGAGAACCAGCATTCCCCTAGGTGCCCGCGCCATCATGAAAAGGCTCCGCCACGAAACTGCCTCGAACACAGCAGCTTGACTCTCAAGACATACCACGACGCAACCCTGGAGCCTCATATACCTGAAGTATATGGAGGAATCAGACCCTGTACCGCATGAAGCTGATGTTCACAAAGCATGGTCCCGACCCGAACCTAACCCTTCCCATTGGAGAAGGGCCGGGATGCTTAGCCCTACAAGTCCAAAAACCCAGTAAAGCCTGGTCCTTTTGCCTCACTGAGTAGTAAGTATAGTGATGATATTGTATGTTCAACTTTAGTATAGAATGAGGTCAAACTGATCTGTAGGGTAAGGTTAACCAACAAACTAATACTAATATATATTAACACACACATGACAAAAAAAGGGTAACGTCCCTTTGACACGCTCTTGAACATATCCAGGTCAAAGATGCGTTCCAACTTGCAAGAGTTTTCAGGAGTTCCAAGTTCCTATAGTACCGACGTCGTTCGATTCGTACCTTTTTTTAAATGGAACATGCCCCTATCCGCTACAAGTCAATGACCTCATGAGATACTCGAGTTGGTCGTACACAAACACTCCTCGTTTGGAGGTTTAAAACATGCTTTTACTTACTGGGTCGGAATGGACTCGTAGGCACAAAAACAGGTGCGACTGCACCCATTTTCGGTACGTGGAACCGGGTCTCAAGAGTTCCTTCCGAACTCCAGACCTTCACTGTCCGCCCCTTCTCGACCCGATGGCTGGGTTGAACTGAACTCATCTATGGTCTCAACTAGGATCAACTTGACAATTTAGTGTGGCCCTCGAGCAAAACGGAAGAGTGCGTGGAAATGGAGGACATGGGCATCACACACAAGCGTGTTTATTGTATTTCTTGGGCAACGAGGCATTCCGGTCATCCATCTTGTCCGACCTTTGCTTGCAAAAGTTCCGGCGCATCCTGTGATAACTGAGGCACACTATACCAGGACCCTCCTGTCGGGGTGTCCTGGCTGGACTACCCCACACCACCCCACTAGGCTTCCAAACAGGACACCCCTTAGAGGCACACTGGTACACCACACCACTATACACCCAACTGGTCCTCTCACATGGGAAAATCTTCCACCCAGTGCATCCATCCCACTGAGCTTCGCCGAGCTACTACTCTACTTCAACAATTGGAAGATTCTCAGGAATGAGCCCCAAAAATACGACGGTTTCATGTGTCTAAACTGTCTATACTCTCTACAATCCTCAATCCTCGGAATGGTGAAGCCTTCCTGACATGCATTGGCTTTCAAGCCAATTCCAAGGAGTCATTGGCATTTAGCTTCGCCACTTCCCCATTCGACCCACCACCCGGCTTCGCACCTCCAGTCGGGAAGCCGTACGACCTCGCCGCCTGGCGAGAGCCGTCCCGCAGCTGGTGAGACTGAGAGATGTCGTCTAAGAGGAATAAGACCATGGCCCTACCCTATAGCGCCCTATAGGGCTCCAGTTGTGCCTCCTCAGGTTCGGTATGACTGGACCCTCCTAGCCATCCCAAACACCTTAGGGATCCGTTTTCGTACCGAACCTCAGTTTCGGTACGACTGGACCTGACGTTTTGGCACCTACACAATAGTGCCAATCACCTTCTGAGCTTCGGTACGACTGGATCCCTAGGGAATGAGAAGCGCGAACGGTTCGGGCCCTTGCTCCCCCTCCGTCTCATGGTCGGGTCGGACCACTGCCATGGAGAGCCCAAGGATTATGTTTTGGTACCTGTCGACCTGTTGGTTGATTTGGTACACGGGGGGGGTATCCCCTCTACCAGGGCCCCCTGTTTGGGGTGTCCAAAAATACCTTTTGCCAATCATCCATTCACTGGATTCCAGTGGATGAGACTAAAGTCGCTTACCAAGCAAGAGACTTTAAAGGATCCACAGTTTTACTCTTAGAACAGATCAGCGACCCAGCCACCTATCAAAATGGTCGCAGGCCAGGGTGGTTCTGCACCACTTAGGCCACCTGCTGGCCAGATTGACAGGGTCCAAAGCACCTATATGCTCAAAACCCCCAGGGTCGCATGCCATGACCTGCCCACGGCTGATGCTCCAGCTATACCAACTGCTGCGCGGGCGGGCGGGCGGGCGGTTTTGCTTGGCATCGATCTGCACCATTTTTTCTCCGGTCATCTGTGTCCTGTGCTTACTAAACGGCCTCGCTCCGGAAGTCACTCGTGGGCCAGTGGCTTCATCTTGGCCACGGAAGGTTCCCTTAGAATTGGGTCGTTTGCTCCATCTAAAATCGTGCTAATACCGTAACTCCCTTGCCTACTCCTTAAGGATCCACATACCCCCTGAGGTAGGGTGATTGGAGACACTGTTACAGTACGTAGGTGCCAGGAGGTTCCAGTCGTACCTTCTAGATTCTATCAAGCTATGACTGGATCAGTTGCACACTTGCAAGACCCACCTAAAGAACCATCACGGATGGGCCATGATGTTCAAAAGATCATGGAACAAAAGGATCAAACAAGTGACCCTGCATGGAAAACACACAAGTACGTCTAAAAGTGTCAACAAAAAACCAGCTTCCTCCGCAGCTCGCTCTCAAAAAAAAGCGTCTCAGATGAGCAGTGTTGGCACTCTCAATCCCACAACTCCTCTGGCACCACGGCCACGAAGCCGAAACGACACGGCCACAAAGGATTCCGTGGCCCGTTCGTCTTCGACCTCCAAAGGGTGACTCCCATCGACTCGTTCCTTCCGCCGTGGCCCAGCGGTTCCGCCGGAGGTGTGGGCGCCCGGTGATTCTGCAGGATGGTTTTTAGGATTTTTGGAGGACAAAGCCCTAGGGCTCCTGTCCCACCTCCTGAGAAGGTGGGCCAGGAGTTCCAGGGGGGTCGAATACCACCTTCTGAGATGGGCCAGCCCCCTAGGACCCATCATGGTAGGGGGGGTTGATGAATCCACACGTGGTCGCGAACGACCCCGGTCACTTCGACCATTCGAACTGGATCGACTCGTGCGTCGACCCCGCCACGGCCATCCGAAAAGGAGGTACATGGAGCCTACGGGATAGTCTACAGGTCGACTGATGCAGATTATCCAAGTTGAGGGAAGGGTGTAGATTCCACATGAAGACTGCGTAGGAGAAGATGCAGAAACATGGTTTCAGGGCTTCAGCTGGGCAACACGCTTGTACCACGTCACCCACGTAAGTTTTACTCCAAGTGTCAAAGCCGGTGATGAACATGGGTACACAAGCTTTGGATAGGTTTGGAGTATCAACTACCTATTAATTAGATCCTATTAGAATGTACTGCAGGTGCATCCTTCTCTCAAAACAAAGCCCTTCACCCAAGCAGGAAGTACATCCAATCTCCTAACGGGCGGAGCTGGGCACACGATGAGAGATTCACCGTCACTGTCCAGGCCAGTCGAGGTGTCCCGGCAAAACAGCTGACGGAACAACGGCACTGTGGACATCATATCTGAGGCCCTTATGAAGTTTCATCCGTCCACGCCGTTCTTTACCCAAAATTCCATGCAACGCGAGGTATTTGAGCTCCTGGCTTCTGGCTTAGGGTTTGAGCAGACTTTTTTCAAAGGCTTCTGGTTTGTTGCCTTGAAGTTCAGTGTAAAGAACGAGTCCTTGTAGTTTGATGCGGGTCTCAACACCTGCAACTGCTAGCAGTCATTGGTGACTCGTCTGCAAATCCAAGATAGACCTATACAACTTTCCTGAAACTCGAGTTCTCCTCGACCTAAGACCACTATATAAGACGTCTAGACCATAGTCCAGGCTTAGCCTCCATTCCCTGGTCATTCGCCATGAGAACTCTCAGTGTGTAAAAGCCAAACAAATCTACGCCCCGATGGAACTGGCCGGCATGGCGTCATGGCCATGGATCACATGGAAGACGACTTTCCTTTCAAGAGCTCCACTGTCATTGAGACAATTCACAGAACGAACCCCCTCAACCGGGTTTCAGCCTTCGTTTCCTTCTTCCAACGGAGGCCTTTCGGAGTCTCCCGTATTAAAACACACACACACACACCTGGTGGATGTCTCAGTTCGTACCGAAAAGAACTGCCCCAGTCGTATACCATGGTTGTCATGATGGGGTCTTATGATGCCATTTGTTTGTTTCGGTCTAAGACTATACGAAGAGTCCGGCTCGAAGACCTCGCAGCTCTGCTCGTAATTCGTTTGACTCGAGCGACGGTTGCCACGCACCGATGGGTCGGCGATGGCGCAACAAGAAACCAATACAACAAGTGCCAGTGCCTATAGTGTTGGGTCTAATGGATGACGGTCCAACTCATATGTATTTATTATACCCTAGACCCTAGCATACCTATACCCTCCATACCGGCAGGAATAATAAAGTATTATTCCTGGTACCTTCCAGATGGATTTCAGAAATTATTCCTAGAACTCAGCAGTTCGTGGGATAATTGTTAAGAAGCATGTTATATGATAGCAAAAGGTATACCTCAGGCATCCTGGAATAATTAGTTGAAAACTATTTAAGAATTTTATAGTCTCTGAAGGGTGTGGCCAAATCAATGACATGAGTTCTGCCGCCGGATGTGGCAGGATGTGGCAGGCATCTAGCTGGGGAGCCAGCATGGCTGAGAAGGCACTGGGATTAGGGCTCCAAA
>CAXAMN010008890.1:712965-812371 GCA_963970005.1 Durusdinium trenchii
GGAAGGTGGCAGGGACACTGAAGGGAAAGTAAATAAGGTCAATGTTTCAGGTCTGGTGGAGACTGGGAAGCAGCAAAGCTCAGGAACTGTGATGCCGCCGGCCTTTCGCAGCCCTTTCGCGAAAATCCATGTTTCTGTTCGGGAAAAAGGATGTGTCATGTATTATGCACATTGTATGTAAGTCTAGGTTGGCACATGTCTTTCGCTGTCCTATCGCCGGCCTTTCGCGGACTGCAGTTTCCCTTTCGCGACATGTTTGTTTTAACAGTTGATCGAAATTCCTTCACTGGCAATAACGGACGGCCCTCATGTGGTAATTATTCTGACACACCATCAGGTACCACCCCCATACCCAGGCAGGAAAATTATTCCAGAAAAATTATTCCACCAACTGACGGTACCCCCTGGAATAATTTCCCAAGGTCTGGGGTATTATTTATTGTTGTTTGCTCATATATGATTCAGGTATACCTGCTGACCTCAAGGTGTGGTTGAGTGGAAGATCGGTGTGGCGAAACGTTGGAAGTGGGAAGAGAACATGAAGGGCCCATCCGAGTTGCACGCATGGAGGGTCCAGAAAGAAAAGGATAGGAAAAAACCCGCTTGAACCCAGGCACCTTCCAAATAATGTCTGCATTACCATCAAATCCACAAATCAAACCATATGTTTTGCCTCCACAGATGTGTTATGCCCGAGCTTCACTCTCATTAGACCCTAATAAAGCTTTTGGTGTCTCGGTGGCCCCCTGGCGCAGTTGGTCTTGGGTTCACAGATCACCGTCCCCAGATCTTGTTCTTTCCAATATGGTCGAACATGCGATGTGACGTGAGGTGACCTAAAGAGTTAGAAGTTATATAGTGTATGCGTAACCATGGATTATGATCGTTAGGTTGCAGGCCGACATCTCTAACATGGTGATACTTGTGGCTCCTGGACTGTATCTGACTGTTACAGGTAATGTGGATAGACCGAATTTCCCAAGTATCCATATGGTCATCGCGCCACCTTATGTTCTAGAGATTTGGAACTCCTGGCCAATTAATAGTTGGATCTTGTGATCGATGTTTGATGTTCTAATGCAAATCAACCAAAAGTTGGAACGAAGACCTCTCCCAGCTGCTTCACTTCGGCTTCATGGGCTACCCAGCTACCCCAAGGGGTCTATACTGATAGGTCTCCATTGGACACCCCTTGGAAGGTCTACTTTTCTGAGTCCGGTCATCAGAAACAGACTCCTACTGGTCCTTCAGCAGCCTTCCCGACAACCCTTAAAGCTTGACCAGACCCGACCAGACCCTGAAAGTAGAGAAAAGGGGAACATGACCCGACAACCGCCGGCCTACAATAGGTCTATGACTGTAGTACCCATTTTGAGACTCCAGGTGCTTTGAGACTCGCTTTTTTCCATACACCGTGGATGGCACCACCTGTTTTGTACAAGAAAGTGGTCCATGCCATCCATTTCCATGAGGGTTCCAGGGAGTGTAGCAGGGGTTCCCAAAAGGCTCGACGATTCGTCCAGTCGCACCGGTTATGACCAGGTCGCCCATCGGCAGGTGCCGGCAGGTGCTTTGCTTTTCTCTGTGCTCCAAGTCAAGGGAGGTGGCATTTCTTCTAAATGCGTCAGACTCGAGCAGAACTGAGTTCCAAGACAACCTGGATCTAGCCGTCGAGCCAACGTCATTGGACCAGTTTCTGTGGCCGATCGCAGCCCAACTTCACGAGATCCAGGTGCAAAACAACAACAAGACAAGCAATGCAAAGTGGGGCTTCCTTGGTATTCCTTTCGACTCCGCAGAACATGCTTTCAGTTCGCCTTTGCTTGAGTCGACACGTACCGACTTAACGACTCGACGTCGGGACGATGCAAACACATCTCCGGTCACTTCAGCGACCAAAAACGGGACCCGCACAACCTGGAATGGGTGCACTCTCTGACACAAAACATACGAGCATACACCAATATACCATTTACTTGCATGGACCATCGTCCAATATCTGAGATCAACCCATCCGTGTAGGCAAATATTCTAGTCCCATGGATTATGTCTGTGGAGTAGCCACAGTAGCTATTATATGTATAGCTTTGGTGATTTTCACAAAAACAAAGAACAAAACGACAACCATACAGACGACCAGGCCCCGTGTCTCCACATCAACAGGCCCCGCGTCTCCACCCATGACACCAAACCATCGTTGACATCAAGCAGTGCGATGGCCTCCTTGTTGGCGAAAGATCTGTAGAAGTCTACTGACAATCATTGTCTCTTGAACAACGTCTTTTCGATGGCGCGAAACCCTGAACTTGAAGATCCGCTGGTGGATGGCAGCCATGTGGAACATGCTGCTTTACAAAGACATCTCTTGCCACGATCAAAGATGTAGCAAAAGCACAGGATATGTGTTTTCGGTACAGCAACTGTTACATCACACATGCTGGGTTCTTAGCTTCTTCGATTTGAGGCTTCAGCCAGCTTTGTGTTCTGACCACCCCCAGTGGTTGTGCAGATGCCAAGCACCGTCCAGCGCCAAACATCCTAATCAACAGGGTCTCCAAAGCTAAGATGTCGGATCTGCAAGCTGGAACGCCTGGAACTCGCTTTTTTGATATCTAAGATCCCCATGGCCTCGCCCTACGGTCCTTCCCGTGCAGAATCTTAAACGGTCCCTCTGAGTTTCCCCTGCAGCAAATGCGGCATGAGCCGATCAACACGGGCACAATTTTGAAGCCGTTATTGAAGGTACTTGGACGAGCTGTGGTCGCTTGCGTTGATGACATAGATCCCTCCAAATGAATCTGACGCCTTTTGAGGAACTGCAAGGCAAAATTAAGAATTATATAATCTATGTTGACCTTGACAAACAAGGAAGTCTTTTGAATTGACGCTGTAACAAAGGAGATCTTCTGCTCTACCCTGTCAGGGTCCACAACAACATACAACAACCATCCGTGAAACTTGGATGGCCTGCGACGGAAGGCCGTTGGTCTCTGGGAACTCGTACGTACGTAAGGGACCCACCGGCCTGTTCGACCATGCCAAATGGTATCGAGAGACCCGCAGGTACCTAGATCTTCCCACAACCAGCCAACTTGATGTCTTTTCATCTACCAGGGCCCCTGTTTGGGGTGGTTAATGGACACCCCTTAACCTCTAAGGAGCTATTTTTGGACACCCCCAAACAGGGGGCCCTGGTATAAAACCAGCCAAGTTCGGCAAACCTTTTGCATAGTTGGATATCTTCTGGGTATGGGCTACCAAGATTCAGCTTGTACTTTAATTGGAGGGAGTGGACAATCAGCTTTAGACCAACACAACCAGCAACTTGATCGCGGTTGCAAAAACAATATGTGTTTTTCATGGTTTTCCAGTCTGGCAGCGACGCATGCAAGTGTACACTCCGACTCACACTCCATGGAAGTGGAGTGCATGACCCTTGGAAGACGTACCTATGATCCACGTACCTATAATACCGTATACCCATACCAATAAAACACCTATACTTTATCATATCCGTTTGACCTGTTTGACAATCTCCTTACATGTACTGGGGCCCAGAAAAGGGCTCAAAGCGTTTCTCTACAACCCGCCTCGTCAGATCGAGACCGTCTCAGCTGTCGGATTCTTTACTCCGCGTGCAGCTTCTCGAATTGACAAAAGACCTACCATAGTATGCAGTGAACGTGTCATCATAATCACATACTCTAATACTGTACGTCATATCATACCTTAAATAATTTAGGATATAATTAGTCATACCAAGTCAGTTATACATCTTTCATATCCATGCTGGAACAAGACATGAATATAACTGACCAGTGCACAGGGTGCACGGAACCTGACTCCTTTCGCTTCTTTTGTTCAGCACCCTCGCGGCTGTCGCTGCCGCTGCGGGGGCGCGAAACCTCCGCCTCAGGGGGATTGGAGTCCACGTGATCACAACAGGAGGGTCAATGCTTGCCATGAACATCGAGGACACCCAATCAGTTCCCACCCCTCCTCCCTGCAGGTTCCCTGCTTTAGCACCTAGGTTTGTCTTCAACACATCTCAGAGATTCTGTAAGATTGATTGAACTCCGGACTTCTCTGAAGAAGACACTGCTTTGAGAAGTTGTGCTACTGAGCATGAGCAAGGTGATATAAGTCAAAACTGGCCATTCAAATTGCTTGTCTGATGACCTCAAGTATCTTGGTTTTACATGGTTTTCCCTGTTTGACTCGAGCTGCTCGACTAGACATGACCGTCCAAGATCGAGACTTTGAGTCCGGAAGACAACAAGGTTCGCGTGGGTCGAATAAAGCAAGACAGCTGTAGGTAGGTGAAGAAACACAGGTGCTTCTCAAAGTTTCATGGTGTTCCATGGCCTTTCATCTTGAATCATCATCCAAACACATGGTGTTTCGTGGTTTCTCAGATTCCTTCATGATGTGTTTTGCTAAACCCGAACATAGGTCCTTAGCTTCGGATACCACTGGTTTTTCCAAGCTATCCGTGGTCAGCGCCGCCAGAACAAGTGCGGTTTGTTGTTGTTTGGCTTTATTGGGTTCATGTGATTCATGTACCATGTTCAAGTCACTCGAGATCCATGTGACTGGCATGCGGCATTTTCGAACGAACATAGACCCTCAATCTCTAAATCACCTTTTCTTTAGGGAGACCTCCCAGTTCGACCCTCAAAAGACCAATCTACCCGCTTTGGGGCAAGAAAGGGGGTTCTCCCAGATTTAAAAAACATATTGAACTTGTTGGCCCTAGACTTCCAAGAATAGTTGGTTCAATATGGTTGACTACCGGTATTTTAAAGTCCTAACATCCTTAGTATCAAACAGCTCGGTAGTTCAGGACAAAGAAAGCCTATACCAGGGCCTCCGGTTTTGGGGTGTCATGGGTGTCTACTTATATATATATATATATATATCCTTAGTAGAGGTGATTCGGGGCATCCAGGATACCACCCCATGGCCCCGGGGCACAGGAAGGTGAACGGGTGTGCTCGGCCGTCCCATCACCTCGCCTCGAACGCCGGCCTTTTTCAGGCTGACAGAGACGTGAAGTCCGGTGCCTCGTTCGCCAGCGAGCCGTGGTGCCGTGTGGCATCGCGCGCGTGGCATCGCGGGCGACTCCGTGGACAGGCGACAGGCGACTATGCCAACCAAGGTTGAAGGACCCTTTTGTGTGGCTTATCCGATATGGTACCCCCAGTGCGGGTCCTATGTTAGGTCACAAAAAGGACCTCTCTATGTCCAGGTCATCGCTAAGGACGGTCGGATCCAGGTATATTCCATGACCGATCTCTCCGGGATCCTTCGGGATCCGGCGAGGCCTTTGCGGGTGACGGTCACTGTCCGTTGGCCCCCCACCTTGGGCTCCTCGGGCGCATCGGTGCGATAGTTCACCACTGCAGCCACGCAGGCCTTGGTGAATTTGATCCGTCCCGGACAGGTGGTAAAAGGACACAGCTCCTCCGAGTCGAGGAATCGGGGCGCAGGTCGAAGAATTGTTGGTCCAACCGGGATGATTTCCACATAATTCGGTCTTTGAGGAGCTCTTTTTGCGAGGTCGCTGCGGAGTGGATGGATGGTTAAGGTCTTTTAAAGAGTCCAACCGAGTACTCAACAATGAGGGAAAAAACACCCCTCCCTGACCTTGAAAAACCTGTCAAATCTGATGACCAGGCCGCCACCAGGCCTGCATGGGGCTGTAACATGGGTGACTGGACTCACAAGGAGCGAATTGGAATCCAAGGGTGGGGGGTCCAAACCTTCCAAACTCCAACCGCTTCACGAAAACGAGGAAGAAACCAAATCCGTCGGGATGCCGGTGCCGAACGTGTCCGGTGCCCAGAACTGTTTCCTCTCACTTGTGTCACTTATAGGGGGCCAAAGGTTATTCCTTAAACAACTGCTGATCGTTGTATTGAATTGGCAGACCATCGATCGCCCACCGCTAAACCTCAGCGAGTCACATGGTGTTGCTCACATGGCAAGACGACGAGACGCTTCACGGTTCCCAACGCCAACACAAGCCCACCACGACTGAACCATCGGGAAGCCTCCTCGAATCCATGGGACTGGAACATTGACCTATCTTCCCTAACCACCTTCTGAGGAGGTGGTTGGAGCCCTAGGGCTTAAATTAAGAAATTGACACTCAAAACATCTCAAAATCTAGACCCTCCAGTTTGTAAATGGGACATGACCAAAAAACAGGTACCCCGCCCGTGTTCAGCAGAGGTACGTTTCCGGGTCGACTCCGGCTGTCGGCAAAACGAATCGATGGATATTCTTTGGTTTTGTGACACCAAAGTTTATGTTTTCTGATGGGACAGGATCCAACCAAACCAGGTAGTAAACGATTATTGATACCGATTGAAGAAGTACGGAAGGAGGGTCGTAGCCGGGTACAGGACCGTACCCGTTTTTAAGGCGATCAAATCATGGCGCCAAGGCGAGTTCGGCTCGGCACGTCCAACGACGATGGTGTCTGAAACGAACGCACGGCAGTGCACCATCTCAGATCAAGCACTCGGTGTCTGTTCCGCCCTTCCATTTTTCTTTTGGCCCCCTGTCGTTTTCGCCATCCCGTGTTCGCCCAAGGGGCATCACCATAGACGTTGCATGTGGTCCTGATGGAGAAATGCAACTTGCGGCACTTTCCAACGTCGATATTCCAGGCGTCACAACGTGGTGTTTGGTCCCTACCTGGACCCCCAAGGGGTGGCTAATGGACACCCCTTGACCTCCAAGGGGCTATGAAAGGACACCCGGAATCCGTGGTGCTGGTATAAGTGAGGGGATCATGGGCACCCTTCATCTCCATGAAGCACCCCAGGTGCCTCCTGGTCCACGGGGCGCTGGTCGGACACAACGAGCTCTGGACGTCTCCAAGTTTTGGGTGGCTACAAAGACCTGGAGTCGACCCGTTAGACCGAAAAATGGGTACTTACGATGTATATACTATATATATTAAGTACCAGCACCTTCAAAGGGGTCACCTGGCTGGAAGCCCCTACACCACAATCACCTCCAGCCAGGACACCCCTTGAAGGGTCCAGGTACATGTTCTTTTTGTTGTTTGGGTCATGACCCCATTTTCGTACAAACGAAGTCGGGTCCTTTCCACAACCGGTCGTGCCGGCACGTGACCTGTAGATCGCAGTAGGAGCTTTTGTGGACCCGGCTTCCACGCACCTCCGAGTCCGACACCAAGAGGTATACCTGTTTTCTTTCTGTTTGGATCAGACATCCCATGTTCTGAGGTGGAGACGAAGTCGGGTCAAGGTAGAGCTCCCCTCATCGTTCGACCGAATTCGCTATATGATTAAACGTTTTGTTTGGTCGAGTCGGGATCTCGAAAAAACGAGTGGATGATCGGATGACCAGTGGGACTTGATTCTCCAAAGATTCTTCATCGGTTCCATCCCAGACACTCCATGTATGCCTACATTGACCCCTGAAACCACCCCAGTGTAGGTATAGATATGCCATACATGGAGTGTTTGGGCATGTCGGAGTGTTTAAGGACGTGATCAAAAAGGGGTGCCCCGAACACCACCTCCACGCACGTGTTGAGTGGTGAAACTCCACGCCATGTGTGGAGTGGAGTGACCTAGACCTCGCTTGGTGAACTCTCCAACCTGTGACCCTGTGAAAAAAGAACTTGGCAAACAAAAAAACGCATCAAAAACAGGAGGAAAAAGGAGGTCAGAGACAGGAGGGAAGGAGGTCAGAGACAGCTGACATAAAATCTAACAACCCTTCACCGGACTAGGTGGGGAACTCGGCTTCGGACGCCACGACACGAGCTCCTGAAGCGGTCCAAGAGCCAATCGATGGCAGTGATGAGGCCAAAGGTCTCCTGACTTCGTCAACGGAATGTGAAGGGTCACCTATGGTCACCTCCTGGAGAGGTGTCCTGCTGTCATACAAAACAGCTTGGCGACATGACTTTTCTGCAGAAGTCGCTCGAAAACCGCCCAGCCATACCAGGATGTCTAGCTAGGGTGTTGGTTTCTCAAGGAAAACACAATCCCTGCAAGTTGGATGATGGAGTCGTCCCCGCGATGTGCTTGGATCAACTAAAAACAAGAACCATGGTGGTATGGTGGTAAAGATTCGGAGTTCAACCAAGGTTCCCCGGTTTTGACCGTGATAAATTAATTCCGGCATGTCTGAAAAGCCCTGGATAACATATTCAATTTGTCCTGATTTTCTGAAGTGCCAATCTTGCTCACGTATCTCTTGTGCCATTGCTCTGCTTAGACTCTACTATGCTCGACTAGAAACCGCTCTTGCACTCACCTGTCCTCCCCTGTGACATCTACAGACCTCAGATTCACAACCGGACCCGAGGAACAAGGCGCCTACACACTTGAAGTGTCTGAGTCCAAGTCAAATTCGGGGGATTCTGGTTGATCACAGAAAATGAAAAGAATAGACTACCCTAGGAGGTCAACCTACTCCGGAGTTTGGACTCACGTGTCCCTTCGTTTTCGGTGTTCGTGGATCCGGTATGACACCTTGCACTCAAGTTCACCAGAAGTCTTGCCTCTTTTTGACGGACCGAAGTCTTGCCTAAATGAAGCAAAGATATCAAGGGGTTCTGCACAGTAGACCAGCGGTTATCTACAGCTGGTATCAGTAAAAATGGTATCAGTAAAAAAATCTAGAAGCTACATCAGGCTGTCAATTCCGCCCATGCTTCTGAACATATCTGAAATATGCTTGTTGGAGATTTGCCAGAGTTCTACAAAAACTTGATGAAACTATATGACACTCGCACGCCGTTGTGTTTTTGATTTGGAGATTGACCTGAGTTGCTTTGGCTTCCATCCTGTGATTGAAATATACGCCTCAAGTGAGTGATCCAATGCTGTTGATGTCGGGTTCATCAACCCATCTCCGCTCCGTCACAGGAATGTTCAGGGTGGAGAGAAGGGTGGCCAAAAGCACCTCAGCTGCGGTCAGCAAAACGCCGGCCGGGCGGCATGGCGTAGGGAAGCATAGGGATGGAAGTCAGGGAAGATATGGAGAACCCAAATAAGAACACGTAAGAAGAATGAGAACAAAGAAGAAAAAAAAAGAAGGAGGATAAGAAAAAGAATAAACACACATAGTAAAAGTAATAATAAGAAGAATAACATAATAACTAGATCATCACCAAATGATACTGCAAAACAAAACAGCAACATCAAAAGAACACATGAGGGCGTGAGGCTTGGCCCAGCGGTGGAACCGTGGAACTCCTCCACCATCCAAACACATGATCGAGACAGCATCCTTTGGCCACTGACCGTAAATGCCAAGTCTTCAAGGGATGTGTTTGTTGGGTGATAAATCCGTGTTTTCCGATGTCATTGAGCTGTTTGCCACAACACATATATAGGTGAAAGGGTCGGATACAGCAAATCTGCTGTCGGCTTACAAACAGCCATCCATCCCCGGAAAGCTGTGTGAGTCCGATCAATCTCATATATAGCTCTTCATAGCTCCCCATGCTTCCTCATGATGGCTCTCAACTCGAGCTAATGACATCTGGATCAGCTATGTGAGTCTCCCAACCTCCAAAACCGTGCTTTGAACCACTTGAATTATCATGTTATATCTTCCCCAGCTTCAGGGGATTCACCTCCCAAACCCCGACACCAACCTCCCAAACCCTTTTCACCTCCAAGTCACCAAGCTCCCAAGCCCCACCTGACGCTGGACCCGGTCCCACCGACCCTTTGAAAGCAGAGCCGAGATGCCAAGGAGGCGCTGGGCACCGGAGCTGCACCCATGGAGCACCTGCCGCTGGCGTTTTGGACGAGCGCCGAAATTGGCACCGGTGGAGACCGGTGGTAGAGGTGGCACCTGGTGTACCAGGTGTTGGGCGCTGTATATAGATCCGATGTCACAGATGGTCGCTGTATATAGAACCTTTTCTTTCTTTTTTTTCATGAGTGGGCATAGTTGGGGATAAACACGTTTGACATGTGACCTCTGTTTCGATCGGAAAGTTTGGCCATATTGTGGGTGGTTGGCGGTCCATTAAACATGGAGGTCATTCAGGTTATAGGTATAGTATCCCACAGCCTACAAGTCCAGTCAAACCCAGCACAACCTGGTCCGAGCCGACTTCTGTATTTTCCCAGATCCAGGTCCAAATGAGATCCTTGACCTGTAACTGTAGGGGGAATGATTCTGTTCAATCCCATGCCAGGATCGCAGCAACTGTGACGACGAAATCCCATCGTCGATTCTCGAGTCGCGAGGCGGTCTGCGGTCCGTGGGTTTGGGACGATGGATGTCAATGGATTTCATTATGATTTCATCAATGAGTAGGGATACAAGGCATCGTCTTGTCAAACGAAGGATAAACGCTCAGTGCATGAGTAAGGATAAACGCTAAGGCATGAGTAGGGACAGCAAACGCTAAGTGCCCCTCGTCTTGTCAAACGCCGGTATACAAGTCATCTAGAGTCTCCTTTAAGGACCCGACCGACCTGTGCTTGGCAGGCGTATCAGGGACCCGAACACCCTGGACCCTTTCGCGATTCTAAGGGTGGATCATGTCCCACTTTCCAAGGGGATCTTGGAGGGTCCAGACTTGGGCCTTGGGCCGCGTGTTTTCCTGCGAGCAGGTCACCGGCTCCTGTGGAGGTGGAGTTCGGTAATTCGTTGGGACAGAAATTGACCAGAAAATGCCTTTGGAGACATATTGACCCGAAGCTTCCAACCACTTTTCGTTCAAACAGTCTTTAGCGATTGACCCCCTTTGTGAATCCAAGATACAATGTGGCCATCACACAAAGCACCGCCAAATCCTCAGAGCCGACTCGTAGGGTGGCCGCCAGATTCTGTGGCCCCATTGAGATACCCCCTAAAAAGTGTATACCAGGACCTATCCTGCTAGTAGTGGGCTGGGCATCCAGCCAGGACGGTCTGGGACGGTCCTGGTATGAATACCGGAAAACCAATCCAGTACAGGCAGCCACGAGCAGCAAAAAACAATCACATGATGATGATGTAGTGGTCCCCAATAGATAGAAATGGTGTCCAATCCATTTTTAGTCGGGATGTACTTTTCTACATAATACATAGCTGCAAAAGTACATCCCGACTAAACACATCGGGATGTATTGGGTCTTATATATATTTTCTAGTCGGGATGTAGCTATTCGGGGGTCTATATATAGCCGCCAAACACAGCTATGGTCACCAAGCATCTCCTGGCCCGAGCACCACTCCCTGCAGTGTCGCGATGCACACAGTGGCACCTCAAAAGAGGTCAGGATTTGCTGAATCAATTGGCAATGGCGCCTCCAACCTACGACCGCGATGGCCTCCAGCCCGAAAAGCGCCCCGGCCTCCACATCACCCCAGGCAATAAAACCAAGTGATCCACAGATGTGGAAGGGGTCAGTGAGTAGTCCTAGGGCTCAGTGAGTAGTCCTCCCAACATCACTGCGTGATTCTTAGACTAACCCCTTCCTAAATCCCTCCCGTTCTCCCCCCTCGACCGGTGAGGTGTATTCATACAACTGATCCCTGCGGTCGTCCCAAGACGTAGAACAACAGGTGGAACCCAGTCCGATAATCCCTACCACTAGGGCTCCAGTCGGACCTTCTTAGAAGGTGGGACTGGGGTGGGTTTAGAGGGTCCAGTTATACCTTCTAAGGAGGTACTTGGAGCCCTAGGGTACAAGATCCCCAGTCAGATCCAGTATGAACACGCCGAATATACGCCGTGAGCCATGTTTCTGAGTTTTTCCCAGGTCCAACCGGAATGAGATGCTTGACCTTTAGGGAAAGAATCCCCAAAACCTCACATGGCTTGTGGATGAAATTGCTCCGACACCGCACTGCGTGTCTATCAAACCATCACGAACTCTATCAAACCACCTCAGTCGTTCAGCTGGAAGCATAAGTTGTCCAGCAAGGATTCCACTCATTCGGGTGTGGGTCAATACCTGGCTACCTGGGTTGACCAAAACAAACAGAATGAACTACTAAGCATGTCAACCTACCCTGGTTTGGGGATCCGGGTTTTGACCCAAGAAATATAGAGTACTATTGGATATATGGTACCTTAAAGGTATACCCATGACAACATAGCTCAGTATATTCATAAAACTACTATTCCTAGGAATATGTCATAGCTAAATGGAATAGTTATTGATACTTATTGATGATTCTATATAAATTGAAAAATGACCGTTAAAAGCAATGATCACACAACTTATGGAATAACTACTTCAGGCGCCGTACATTCATATTCGTATATATTATTGGACTGTCAATGCGTGTGGTGTATCCCAATACATACCGTGAGGTAGCTGCTGCCGTGGCATTTGAAGCCGAACTTGGGCCATTCCCGTTGATCAAACACCTTCCCCTCGCGCATGAACCCTCTTCCAGGAAGGCCCAAACTTCCATAACTGCCATCTACCATCGATAGATCCCTGGACCCGACTTCAGGTCCCTTTGAAAATGGGACATGACCCTATTAAGACAGGTACTTGAACATATTATCTGAGGTACGAACTGAGACTACCGCCTCACTGTTACTCAATGAGCGGAAAATTTGGCCGAAACCAAGGTCAGACTTCCAACTTCAGCCGGCACTAGCCTGTACTTCATGCCTGGGTCAGACTGCTCCCTTTCAACCCAAAGATCTGCTCCGAAAACACGATCTACCTCCCAAAATTCAATGATGCTCCAGATGCAACATGTGGGACATATTTACATGATTTTACATGCCATTGGGGTGGTTGAAACAGTCCATTGTAGTTGTAGGCATACATACATTCCAAACATGGAGTCTTTGGGCAATGGAGCTTCAACTTTTGTGTGGACTATAATATAGCCAGCGTTCCGAATGCCTTACGTGAACCCTGTTGCCACAAGCCGGGCAGACGAGTGGCAGATCAAGTAAATGCCAGTGCCATCCATGTTGATCCTTGGCTCATACAAATGAGCTAAACGACACATCAGATCGTTGATCTACACATCTACACGTCTAACGCAGAAAGGAGCATGTTGGAACATGATGGTATCTAGATGCATCTAGCTCACTCGAAAATATATTATTAAGAGACACAGAAAGACTAGATATGTCTTATAAATTCCTAATGGTTTTCACATCTCTGAACTCACCCTCTTTATCCAACACAATGGCATCCCCGTATCCAAGGCATTAAGGCATCCAACCGCAGGCATCCCCGCTCTGCAGACGTGAACAACACGTAAAGCCGGTCGCCAAGACTCGTGGCGCCCAGATTGAGCGTGAACTTGGCCACGTGCGGCTTGAGGCCGTTCTTCTCCTCAGCGCCGCTCCGCTCGGCCGCGGAACGGATTCACCTCTTCGAGGCTGTTGAAGAACGTCCAGGCGAGCGAGTGGGCGGGAGGATATATGCAGCTTACACCAAGTAAGAACAGACTTATATGGGAGGAATAGGTTTGAAACAGTCCTTACATGGGAGGAATGGGTTTGAAACCAAGAACATGACCCCAATATAAGTATTGTTTCAAAACCATTGATGGTCTGCATGTGGACTTTTGATGATATTTCAACCGCCCGGGGCCTGAAGAGGTTGTACAAACCATGTCTCGCTGGACTTCCAAGACCATTTAAACATTGTTGACCTGGTTTTGCAGTGAAAAATCCTTAGAAAAAACAATAATGGTGGTTCAGGATTCAGCCTATTATATACATGAATGGTGGGCCAGGAAGCCAAACGGGTTTATGATGTTTGTTGACTCAAACAACCGTTTACATGAAGTTCCGAAGATCAGCAGATCAGCAAAGACTCCGAACCCGAATCCCAAAACCTTGGCTTGGGGACCACATGTTGTATCGGACTCAATGAGTCACTTAGGTGGTATGCGATCACCAACTCAACTGATGTTCCTCCGTCGACAGTGCGAACGATCACCACTTCGTTGGACGTTTGGTTTCTGGGTCTCGTCCACATCGATAGCGTTCGGCGCCGAAAAGACATCAAATCGAAAGGAATCAGCGAAACTATACCAGCACCACCCAGTCAGGGTGGTCTATCTAGACTCCCCTGAAGAGGTATTTTCAATCTCATAACCACCCTAACTGGGTTGTGCTGGTATAGACCCCAAAACAAATTTGGGTCACCATTTTGATACATGTGGGTTGGTGGGTTGGGTCGAAGTGCTTTGGTCTCCTGAAAATCAGCTCTTTTCACATGTCAAGCGGCCTGTCCCAAAACGCCCACCAAGCTTTCCTCCAACCGAACCCCCCAAAAAAGACATACCGAGGGGGGTTCGGCGTGTTCGAGGTTCGGAGGGTTCGGAGCGGGCCAAGCTTAGCCGAGGCTCAATGGCCACCTCAATGTTCATGGGTAAACTCCTCAGCTCGAGGACGGAGGAAGCACCAGGAGTCAAGCACCGGTCCGGGTGCCGGTCCGGAGCAATCATCGCTGTGCCCAGTATCCACGGCTATTCCCCCCGGATGGGACTAGCAGCTCTGTGACTCCTGATTCCTGCCACCGTTTTCTATTTTTAAATTCAGCCTTCCGGTCCGGAGCCTGGTGTTTTTGTGAAGGCCGTGGTGTTGTCAGGCAAGGTGCCCCTGTAGACCTGTAACTGGTAGGTTTCCTATTGAAAAAGGTTGCTTGAAGAATCTGGGGTGCGAAGTTCGGCTTTTACATGCAGGACACCATTCTGGCGAACATGATGTTGGCTGAAAATGGCGGCATGTATATTCCTGGAGTTTCAAAGTACCTCAGAACATGGATACAGGATACATGTGTTTATAGTTATAAGCTCATGTCCCATTTTCTAAGGTACTTGAAGTCGGGTCCAGGTTGTTTCAGCCATCAAAAGCTGGAGACCTTGATGTCTTCGTTCCTGCTTCTTCATCCCTTCTTGATCCACCTCATGCAGTGACTGACTGATCTTGGTCACAACGAACTAACACATTAATTTATAGTATATATTTAAAACCTATACCAATATAGATTTATGATTTATCCATATTACTTATCATTACTATGTATTTTGTTCTTCTTACAGTACACGTTTCTTACATTACAAACCACCAACCCGGCTTCCGGCCCCACCGGTCCATCTCTCGGTCGCACCCGACCTTCACCCCCACCCCCACCGACGTCCCAAGAGTCGGGGGAAGGCATCCAACAAATGACTCCCAACGTCGAACATGGAACTGGACGTTGGGAGTCATGTTTGTGGACGTTTGGTGCGTTCCATGTCACAAACAGAAACGTCCATCCTGACGAACTGGACGCAGCTGATGTCCGAGCCGAGAACTACTAAGTGTTTTTTGGGCGTCTCCGTATCAGCCGCGAGCCAGTCGAACGCACTGAACCAGTCAAGCACCCTTCGCCTTCGATCTCCTTTCGCTGTGTGGGACTCTCACTCTGGGCGAGCCTACCAGTGCTCCCTCTAACACCTCTATGTCCGCGGTCGATCAATAACTCGATAGAAACGGTGTCCACGCTTATAGATACTATAGTGATATGTTTATTTCCAAAAGAGAGTCACTAGAGTCTCACCTTTACCCGATTTGGGAGCACATGAAAAGGGTACGTCATTGAAACACCATTTCAGACAAACTATGCTTCCTTGGTTTGTCTGTGACCGACCGTGTGGACCAAAACCTGCCTCTCGCTCTTAGCCATCCTTCGCTCTCCGGACCAGTCCCTCCCGCTATCCTTGCAGCCTCCATCCGACCAATCTCTACTATCCCATGCTATCCATGTGACGCAGCTGAGGAAGACGCTCCCAAGGCTGTCAGCAGCACCGGGATGCAGTTGCGGAAGTACTTCGCGGGGTTTTGACCTGAGTACTTCAGTCTCTGAGCCGAAGTGGTGCCAAGACCGGAAAAAGACCTGGTTTTTGACCCGCTGAGTTTCAACTCACATGTTCATGCTAATAAATCCCCAGCAGCTTGCCTTTATGGAGTTGTCAATGACTTGCTTGGCAAAATCAGAAAGGCCTGCCTCATCGCTTTCTCGGCCCTACAGCGACGGTAGGGGGGGCACAGGAGTGAAGGATGGTAAATATACACACCTGTTACCTGTTACCCTGAGAATGCAGCAAACATTTGCACATCTCCTCCCATAATTGCATGAATGTGTGGGAACTAGTTCTTGAGCACTCACGCCTCTGTTTTTTTGAAGGGTTCCTCCCTACCCATGATCATCCCTTGCATGACTTCAACCGCCCAGACTCCTCCCGACTCCTGAGCCCCACTGCGGCATGCGCCGAGCGTGCCGAGCAGCGTGCGCCGAGTGCCAAGAGGGTCGGGCAAAAAATGAACATGTGAAGGCCTCCAGCGTGAAGGCTCCAAGTTGGTACTAAGGTTTGGCTGCCTTCCGTTCGACCATGTACTTGTTTTTTTTGTTTCAGGAGCCAGAACAAATAACATAAAATAACACCGTATTCGCCAGAAACCATAGGGAATATAACAAATTACCCTAAGCAAAACCAAGTTTATATGGTGGTTTTGTAGTCAAAACTCTTTACTAAAGTTTCTAAAATGCAGTAAAATCTGTAAAGCCCATTCAGTTAATGGTGGAATTCCAGGGAATGGTTTCCAGTGGCAAAGAGTATCTCATCGTACCATTCATTACCGCCTTTCAACATCTTTCATCTAAAGAGAACTTTCCCATGACCTGTATGACTGGTTGGTCTAAAAGCCTCATCAAAATACCATGGTCAAATGACTTTGCATGTCTGAGTCCACCGGCCCGGCCCGTCCAACGGGCCCCACGGCCCTGTCCACGGGCCCACAGGCTCAGTCCACGGGCTCAACCGCCACGACCCCACGGCCCCACAGGCCCCACCCACTGGCCCTGCAGATGAGGCCACGGAGGTATGGTGGTGAAGGGCTGTAATGGCTGCACTTGTTATAGTGTTTTTCTCCTTGTAGATTTGTCTTTGCAGTGGTTCTGTTTTTTCTTGTGTCCGTGTTGTCCGTGTTGTGAAATGGCAAAGGCTCAGCCTTCTGCGTTGCGGCGGTGGGAATTTCCATGGGCCTGCCATGGCTGCGACTTGTGTCCGTGTTTTCAAATCACCGCAGGCGATGGTAAGTTTGTCATTACGCGTTGTTGTGATGATGGCAAGTTACGTGGGAGTTCAATGGCTAAGATTGTTATAGAGTTATAGTTGTCTTCTCCTTGTATGTGATTGTTTGGCGTGGCTTTGGTTCCAGTTTCTTGTGGCCGTGTTTTCAAACAACCGCAGGTGATGGTGAGTTTGTCATTGCGCATTGTTATGATGGTGGGCCGCGGGAGATTGCAAGGGCAATAAAAGTATGACGCAGGACCTGAACTGCCTCATTCTCCAACCACTTGCCTCAAGGGTCTGAGGCGTCTCTGGACTTCTGGTCGGCTCATCCACGGCCCAACAAAGGTGTCGACCATGTGCTGCTTTCGTCAGCACAACAGGCAGTCTCAGTTCCTGTACTCGTCGGCCGCCTCCATGGTGCCGAAAGGTCTCGTCCACCAGTTCGGACGAAAGGTTTCATCCAGCGGCCGAGACCTGGGTCTGCCTGGTCTGCCTCGTGAAGACGTGCCCCATCCTCGATGTCCTGAGCCAAAGTGCCCTCACCAGCCGCCAAGGCATCTGTGGAACGCTCCTCAAGTTGCCATGATGTCATGACAACATGAAGTATGCATGTCCTTCATCATCATGAAGTGGCACATGACAACATGAAATGATCTCCAGAGTGGAATCATTCCACCGATGGTTCCAATCCTTGCGTTCCCATCCTGCATCGACGGACTTGGCATCGGTGAGGCTGCTGAATATGATGTGCTTGAGCTGATGCATGAACGACATGTTTATATGATCGGTGTCCTCCAGTCGGAATGTTCCCACCGCCCTGCTGGCACCGAAAGAGGGTCGTGCCACCGTCGATCATCTGGATCCTCCAGCCCTTGCCGCGCTGCCAGGTCAGCATGGAGACCGAGTTGTCAAACTTCGGAGGATTGTTCTGCACCGACCATGCGTGGAAGATGTGTCACACATGGTTCTGTTGACATGAAATGACATGAAGGGGTTCCATGATGCGCCGCCGGACTGCGGCTCTGCCGTCTCCAGACTCTAAAAGCTGGGTTCTCCTTAGCTTTGGACCTCATCTTCGGTTAAACAGAAGACCATCCGCTGTTGTAGAATGGACGGTCCTTCCAAGGCTACTGAGATAGGTGCCCTCTAGTCACCTCGACTTGCAACACTCAGGACCTTTGAACAGGACATAATTTTGAAAGAAGCGCTCTAAGTTGGGTAAATGCTCCAGGGGCCACAGGCCCAACGGGCCCCACACTCCCCACGGGCCTCACAGGCCCCACGGGCCACATTTCACGGACCTCTTCACAGGGCCCAGATTGGACTATACCTCTGGATCCTTAGTCCCTTGGAATTGCTTCAGGAACAGGGAAAAACATCGACAAACATATACAACTACATATATGTACAACCATTCCCCAGAAAGGGATTCAACCTATGGAAAAATAGACAACATCTTCCTAATCAAAACCAGGGACCCTTGTGATCTGGTTTTCTTTGGAAAAAAGAACGTGTGCCACGGGCCACCACGGGTGAATCACCATCACACCGGGTGCCCACCTAGCGCAGTGAGAACGGCGCCGACCAATGCCTCGGTCATTGTGAGTTTCGCACGGCTCTATAAGTTGAGTAGCAAACATCCCAAGATTGATACAACATGCAACATGCTTCATACACATGCACATTCGATATATTTATATACAGTATGTATTTATCAATTGTTTGTCTTTATTCATAGTTACTTAATTATGGTTAGCTTTTTAACACGTGCAATCTATTACTTTTTTTTCAAGTACACAAAGAACAACATGATGCAACATGGAACATGTACATGGATGACCCTCTCAGCATATTCTAGAATGGGACCATGCTGCATGTCGATAGCTGGGAACACAAGGATCTTCATCTAAACTGCTGGGTTTGTGCCGGGCCCACTGTATCTGATAATTGTCCGTTGGATTTTTTCAGCTGATCAAATCAAGGCTGAGGCTTCCACTCAATCCCAAGTCACTTGCCGTCACTTGCCACTTTGCGTGAGCCGCAAATGCGACACTTGCGTCACAACATCTAACAACTCTATCAGTTATTGAAGAAGAAAAAAGAGCGGTACATTACATCCCATCAGCGCATCCTCACCAGCAACCGGGATTCATCACTAATTGCCAAGAACAACATCTGAAGCTCCATGATCGTCTTTCCCCAGATGAAGCAGCCACGCAACTACTCGATATTTGTCCCCCAGGTTGGATGTGGTGGAATGTGGAATGTGTCTTTCAAGTGTCATTTTGCTTCATTCAGTCTGGACGTGTCGACAAAGTGTACGCGCCTATATCTGAGAGCTGCACATGTATAAAATATACAGCCGCCCTGTTGGAGCGTGTGGCGCGCGCTGCGCCTCCTAGGCCGAACGCCAAGACTCAAGGCACGCCCCTCAAGGCACGACCATGCTCCTTCGCCGTCGACAAAAACACAAGAGCAGTGGCCTCCTACACACTGGGCGTTTAAGCAACCTACCCTAATTATAGGGCTCCAGTCGTGCTAAAGGAAGGTATGACTGGACCCTCAAGCCCCATGGAGTGCCACCTTTGAAACGAAGGTACGACTGGAGCCCTGGACGGGCTAGACTGAACCCGGAGTGAACACCGCTGTTTGATGAGCAAAAACAGCTTGGAAGCTGCTTCACAGATCGCCTGGCCTGACCAGTTCACAAGGCTAAGGGTCCGCCGCTCCGCATGTGATCTTGGCGTAAGGTTGTGGACGAATTCCAGTCCAGGATGCAAAAGGTGGCCCTGCTCCACCTTATTGTATAATTTGTTTGTCTTGCAGCAAAGTGAAGTCTAGGAAGGTATGCGGTATGCGACTGATTGCCTTGCTCTCTCACGTGCTTCTTGATGAAGATTACCTTTTGATCGTGAAACAACGAATGCTTCATTCGACACTGTTCACATCATCACCATCACCACCATCATCATTGTCTTAGTTCATTTCCATCTTAATCTTGGGTTTCTCAAACCGATCTTCCTCACAAAATGGTTACTTTTTCAGAACACTCATGAACACTCGGACCATGTCTCTGAACCCTTCCCTTCGACCATGCTGCCACCACAGCAGCGCCCATGGCGCTCAAGTCGAAGCGCACGGCGCCCGCGAAGACTAGGCTGCAAACCTGGAAAATGAGAACTCAAACGTGAGGACTCACGTTGAGGTGGGACGTGAATGTGGATGAGGATGGATGAGGGAATACCCAAACACGACCTGTTTGGGACTGGGCCTATGATTGCATATTTACCTACATTGGGGTGGTTCCCCACTCGTGGCGCTGCTCACCATGACGGACAGCATCCAAAGGCGGTTCAACCCTTCACCCCACCTAAACCCTCCAGTTCGTGCTTGTAGGGCATGTGACATGACACGAACCAAAAAAAACAAGTAGTACATAGTAGTACTACTTGTACTCCTTTCCGAGGTACGTTTCCGGGTCGATTTGCATTTCACCTGATGTCACCTGTCTGTTCGCATTTCAGGCATGTTCAGTCCGAGGGGCTCCAGCTGGACTGAGCAAGATCAAGAACTTGATCACTTTCGAGACGACCTCCACAGCCCGGCGATCAGTGGGTGAGAAGCATCGCGAAAAGTCGCCACATCCCGTGGGTGCGTCCCTTGTTCATGTTCGGATATCTTTTCCACAATCATCCACCCGCCAAGGTGTGATCCTCCAAACCGACGCCACGTTCACATTGCCGCAAACCTGGTCGACTGAAATGTCTGACCCTCCTGGGGTGCCACCCCAGCCCCACCTTCTCCTTCAGGATACGACTGGAGCCCTAGGATTCCCAAACAAGGGAGCTGTTTCATCTATGCCGCCCCAGAAAGACCCCGTTGACCAACCAACCCGCGGGTCGCCATTTCTCGCGTTTCTCGCCCAGTCCGGGTCGTAGCTGGGAACATACACTTTCCCTAGGGCTCCAAGTACCTCCTCAGAAGGTATTTGGACCCTCTAAACCCACCCGAAACTCCTTAGAAGGTACTTGGAGCCCTAGGGTTTATGATGACTTATGACCCATGCCCGATCAAAAAGGACCAACAAATGTGACTCCTTTCCGGACCGTTGAAGTCGAGGGTGGCCAGCCGCATGCCGCCATGCCGGCAAAACCACACAGGTGACAGGTATGTTGAGAGCTGGCCAGTGATGAACATCATCACGTAGGATGAACAATGTTTTGCAAAACAATCCCCATCTCTATGGCACAGCCTGCGGCCACAGCGCACTGAGCCGTATACTCTGCCGAACCTCTAAGCCAGGGAAAGCTGGGACTTCGACCCAAAGTCATCACATCGACCCAGAAAAACAACTCACAGGTGGGACGGTGGGGCATGTTCCAAACGCAACTTCCACACCGGTCTGTCAGACTCACCTCATTGATCTCGTCCACCACTTCCAAGGTCGAACTCCTGGCGCTTCCGTGGGGGAAAAAGGTACCGTGGAGGTGGTGGAGAGGCAAAGTTGAGGCCATCCGCCATCCTTGTTGGTAAGTGATGTGGGTGTGACTGGGGGAAACCAAACACCTCCATACAAGTAGGGCCCCTGAGCACTAAAAAAAGACTCAAGAGTTCAAGCATCAGAAGCATTTTAGATCGTCACCCCTCCAAAACCGGATAGGTCATCAAACAAAAAACAGCATAAGTGGTCTGGGTTGTCTCAACAGATGACCGCTCGGTGGAAGCTAAGGAAGCTGCTTAGTAGCCCCCCGCCATCCCCAAATCCAACCATTCCATGGGACTGGAATACATGCCAGTCCCAAATCATGCTAAAACCTGTCGATTCCTTCTCAATCTACTAGTAGCAAAAGTGGTCCTTGTGGTCGAAGTAGAATGTAATAGTAGTCAGTAGCAGCAGCAGTTAGCAGAGTTGACAGTAGCAGCAGAAGGAGAAGCGGTGGTGGTGGTGGTAGTAGTAGTAGTTGTTGTTGTTGCTGTTGCGGAGACAAATGGAGACAGATTCACCTTGATTTTGTCCCAGACCTATCGAAATGGGGGGCTCCCCACCCTGACACGGGGGTATCGGTGAAGCCCCACTCAAGTTGCGAAGATGTATATCTTGAATTAGTGTATATACACTGAACCGGTTCCTCTGGAGGTTGAACCAGCACTAGCTCCCAACCAACTGAGCTGAATCCTTAAAAGAAACTGACTCGAGAGGAACTTGCCACATCGGCCAACTTGAACCTACAAGGTTACCAGGGGTATACTGGTCGGTCCCTATCTTATTTGTTTGCAGGTTTGGCTTACGGCAACCACATGCGATCGCAAAAGCAAGTATCAAATCTAATAATGTCTTCCAATGCTCATATCGTACCCACGGCAATATCCGTGGGCAATATGTTATAGAGTACAATGCCATGGGGATCTCATGCCTGGACCATCCAAATGGGTGTCCTGGCGTTCGACTACCCTACTTACTACTTAAATAGGTCTCCAGACATGGCAGGAACCTACAGGAACCTAGCACAGGTGGGATCTCAATCTCTCTTCCTCTCCTTCCTCCATCCACCTTGGAGGTGGGAATCAGCAATCCAACCTCAGGTCGTGCGGTCCTCGTGCGGGTCGTGAAGGCTTGGTCGACCGAAGGTCGCGGGGAGCCGGGGAGTCGATGAAGCCGAAAGCACAAGCAGCTCTTTCCCAAGCACGAGCAAGTAAGGAATTGGAATATATACCATATGATCTTCCAACGATGCAACATGCTGGTTTTATGGACCTGGATGAAAAGACATAATTGTTGCACAGTTGGAAGATCCAAAGGTACAGTGTATATGTATATGTTTGACCCCTCAACCCACCCCCAATGTATGTAAATATGTCAGTCCCATGGAGTTTCTGGGTTTGAATTCAGCGATGCCGTGGAGATCTGTTGGTTGCAACCGTGTACAGACTGTACCTGACTACTTGCATCTGGCATAACAATTCATAAAGCTGAGCTTCTTCCTATCCGCAAAGAGAGCTCACACCCCTAGCACTTCCTGTCTGGCTGCCCTGTCTGGAGGCCTTTTTCAGTATGGTAGGGTACGTAGTCTATTGAGTCTATTGGACTCCCAGACAGGATGATCCTGGTATATTAATAACAATAAACCATACCACCATCTCTGGGTTACCTGGCTGGATCATCCAATGATTTGATGGTTGGCATGATCATCCCAAGTTGTTGGCATGTCTTTTGATTTGTCGTTCCTGGGAGTAGCCGGTGTTGGTTTCTTCGCTATCTTGCATGTGCAAGCTCCGCGGATCTTGGGCTTCTGCTTTGAGTATCTGGTGTGATGACCAAGTCCCCGGGTAACCAAAGATCGAGGCAACATCAACAGGTCACCAGTGACAAGTCGTCCAGATCCAAGCATGACGACATATAACAACATATTAGATCCTACAGTTTCCTGTCAAACATATATTATGTAGTCAAGTTTTTGTTTCAGTGACTTGACAATAGAACTCACCAAATTCCTTTCGAGCTCTTCAAACTAGGTCATCCACTCTCCGAGATGCTTACTTCGAAGCTGGAGGAACGTCGGCTCAACTCTACCACCTGACTACCACCCAGTGTACCACCCTGACGCCATGCCTCAAAAGAGATCCATCTCTTCTCCCAAACGCTCCGTTCACAGCCCAACGGGTCCCTCAAAACCGAGCGGATTTGAGACCGACCCCTGATCCCTCCAAAGGATTCGGACCCGCGAACCCCCACCGAATCGCGATCGCAGATCGATTGTCAGCCACTGACTGCCCCGTGACGAGGATGGACATCATGATCACCGAGAGCCTAGGGGCAGACGAACACGGCACGGAGACGTGCGGCACGGCGTGGTGACCGTTTCACCGGGTCAAATCGGAGGGAATGAAGACATGGAATGAAGGAATGGCTTAGAAGCACTTCGGGACTGGCAATGGAGGAGGCAGGGTTGAGCTAAAAGGCGAGACTCATGGGAACAGTGCCACATACCCCTTCGTGTATAACATCTTACATAAGCTTTTTGGATGCCACTGTTTTTTTGAAGGGGGCAGGGCAGGGTTGAGCTTTCTGGGGTGATGTTTGTTCAGCAATCTCTGAAGATCCCGACTGGTCCGTACAGCAAAGAGGCTTGACTGGAAGGGACACTGTGCTGCTTTTGGAGCGGGTGGCTGAAAAAGGTATGGCATCTAAACCGAACATCTGAAGATATATGAAGGCTTCAAAGACTGGGACCTCTAGACGCGTGACACCATTGACTATAGGCTTGCCGCACCCTCCGCGAAGCCGCAGAGGTCCATTTCAGTGAGTAACCAAACACCATAATCCCAGTTTAGGGGTGTTTAATTACAGTTCCTTAGAGTTTAAGGGGTGTCCATCGGGTATCCATTATCCACCCCTGGCAGTGGATATATTCCGATTCGGACGAATGTGGTATATCTTGGATGACGACTCACTAGCCGCCAAGCAAGCACATCGAGCTGCTTAAAACGCATAAAGAAGGCTGGTCACCGTATTTACTATGCCTGGACTGTGTGGATTTGTTGACGCCAAAAGGATAATCTCCAAGCCAGCGTCGGTCAAACAAAACGCAGGGTTGGTCCGGTGCTGCCGAACATGGAAGATAGAATCCTGCCAATCTTCCAAGTCCGCAATCCATGAATGGAATAGAATATATAATTACCTACATTAGCCCCTCCGCCTCCAACTGATCATTAAAGTTATATATATATATGATTGTGCATGTAATTATATAAGTATATGCATAAATATTATTATATAGCACAGAGTCTTGGGTATCGGTCGTGCCCAAGACCTTATAGCATCCCCAGGAGTGTCTCTTTCGCCCACCCTCCGAGGGACACCTCGAAGGGAAACGCGTTTTGATCAAGCAACAGCCGATTCTGTGCAGCATCGCCCACCTTAGCTGCAAGAGGTAAGAGGATTGGAACTTAGTGCTGGCAGTGCCAGGTATACGGTGGTCTTTTTTCTGATATGGGGTGACAAAAGGATCCAGGTCATTCTTTGGTTCAGCTTGGAAAAAAGAACAAAACAATGTGCCTCAATGTGCAAACAAACTACCAGGACCATCCTGTCTGGGTGTCCTGGCTGGACTGCCCCTACACTACTTGGGATCTCCATTGGTCACCCATTGGATGGTACAGGTATACATCATGTTTTGTTGGGCCCCTCTTGGACCCTCTTCTACTATGCATGGTCGGCTTCGACCACCTCACCAATTGAGATGCAGTCGACCTTCTCCCTGTCCACAACGAAAAAGACCACATGCCTAGGGGCTCCAACCATACCCTCAGAAGGTGGTTGGTTAGGGCCCCCAAACCCACCCCAACCATCTTCAGTTGGAGCCCTAGGTCATATACCTTGTGGGGCATCTCGCTTCGGACACACCGGGCAATTCCGCATTAAAACCACCCACCCAAACGCTCCTGGACCCTCATATGGAGGGGTTGGACCCAAATCCTTTGGAGGGGTCTGGGTTGAACCTGCACCAATCCCGCTCGGTTTTGAGGGACCAAGGGCTGTTTGGGCTGTTTGGAGCGTCTGGGCAAGTGTGTAGCTCAAATAGGGAGACCTCCCAAGCAAAGACCAGTTTTGGGTTCGAAGAAATAGACCAGTCTACCCAGCCAGGGCCAGGGGGGTCTCCCTATTGAAATACAGAGTTACATGGACTTCCATGTCAACCACTGGCTGCTAAAGGAAACTCAGCTTTCCAAGAGGTACTGTAATATGTTCCGCGCAAGATGTTGCAAAGGTCAAGCCAGCAAACTTAAAGATGCGCTCTCCGACTCCACCTGCGGTATCCCCACCGTACCACCGTACCCAAGCGGTCTCCACGATTCTGTTTTCAACCAACTGGGCCAAGTTTGCCAGACAGAGGCGCAATATTCTGGGGCACCAACTGGTCAAAGATATTCAGCACGGTGTCCACTTGTGACATCGGCGTTTTGGGCGGGTCCTGCACCTCGGAGCAGATCCCATCGCAGGCAGACATGGTCAACCGACCAGCGAAGCTGGGGCTTTAGGTTGGGACTGTGGAGTTCTTCTACTGCACCATACTCCTGGTCATTCCTGCGGTTCGAAGCAATGGAGATTGGTTCCCGTCATCGGCCGACTCCTGCTTATAGGACGATGAACGTGGTTGGTCAAAAAACACTGCAATGGTCTGGAAAACGGGGTCCAAGGGCCAAACGACCCTTCTTATTGGTCGTTACTGCCAGCATCCTACACTGTAGCACTTCCAATGGGTGCCCAATCAAGGCCTATAAGTAGGGTAGGTTAGTCTATTGGACACCCATTGGATGGTCCTGGACCGATCCTGGTATATACGGCTTTGCTACGGTCTCGCCAGCAATACTCCATTGATTTGACCGTGTCATTACATGCCATTGCAGTACAGTTGAGAACAATATTTGCACCTCGGCGGCCACCTCTTGCGAATATGTGCGGCAGGGTGTTATAATTGCCCTTATATATAGTTACTAATTAGATGTTACTGGTACTACGTATTAGCGATGCACTGGCTGCTGGTAACAAGGGCATTACTATTAGTAACAAAACATAACAAAACGCTACTAGTAGCGATGCCCTTGATACTAGATGATACTAGTAGCTTCTAGCTACTAGTAGTAATGCCGAATGCCATCATAGGCGAGGATAAGCCTTCACCTCTGGCTACCTCTAGGGTGAGACTTCAGTGCCAGGGAGATTCCACGGATGGAGAGGTCATAGATCCAGTGAAGGCGAGATTGCTGTGGTCTTTTGGATCTGCGTAGTTGGCCTGAGCGCGTCGAAGCGGATCACCACACTGTGTTGTGTCAGGAGGGTCAGGGCCCGCTGAAGCATGGATTGCCTGTGGAAGTGTCGCCGGTGGATGGGTTCCATTGTCTTAGTCCATGTCATCCACGGGAAGGCAACCGCCCTCTTGGACGAGCGTGTACTGCACCGTGAGCAGCGTTTGAGCGATCTCCTGTTGTTGTGAGGTTTGAGTAAGCTTCTCGAGTCTCAAGGTCTTCATGGTCAAGATCCTCAATGGAAGTGGTTGTTCCTCGGGTTTTGATTGGCGCCATTCATACATCAAATGGCTGCCTGCCTCCAGAATGCACAGGTACTTGCACAGGTGCTGGTCGGACTCAAACTTTGCAACATGAGCCTTATCAGGGCTGTCTTGCAGCATCTTCTCAGCTTTGGTGTCAAGGAGCCAGGAGCCTGCTCCATGTGACAGAACCGGACCCTCATTGCAATCAAACGTTCCAGCGACTGGAGCACAAAGGAAGAACTTGGGCCCTTCAACAACTTTGATCACAAAGCCACTGCTTCCCGGAGCACTGATGGTTGATGACGTTTCACCGTACTTGGCCACCAAACCTGTAAGAGTGCGAGGCTCACCTTCAAAGATGTGCTTCCAAGGATTTGCATCGGCACCTTCTGCGGCAGGCGAAGTGGGGAAGTGATGCAGGAGTTGCAAGCGCTGCACTGGTACTTCCATGCAGCTTTTCAAAGCTCTTGAGCAGTTTGTTCCACTCTGCAGATCTCAGCGGGTCACCGAGAAACTTTTGCCTCTGCGAGGTATCCGGAATCATGAGAATCTTCGCCTTCACGCTGACGCCAACTCCGTCCTGAATCTGCTGTGCCGTCCTGGTAGGAATGGGAAGGGCTGCAGTGCTCAATCTCTGAAGAAACTTCAGGCAGTCGGGCGTCATATCCTGTGCTGCACAGTTGAACGCATAGAATGCATCAGTGCGAGCTTCGCCGCCTTGTCGGTGTGTGACTTCGCATGAGCACGGATGGTCGCAATAGCCGACTGACCGGCTCTCTACACAGTTGAGGCATGAAAGGCATCCGAATGGGGAGTCAGTCCGGCACTCAGCACAGTACTAACACATGTGAACATTACGGCCTTTTTTCTATGATGACCATCTTGTGCGTTTGCCTTTCCAGGCAATTATGTGCCATATGGGCACAAGAAATATCTATTCACATCACCGTTTTTTCGTTTCCTGCTCGAGCTACGGTCCTACCAACCTCTCACCGTTAGAACTGCCCCCGGGCCCCCACCAAAAGCTCCAATGAGAGACCACAGGAAGGCCATGCGAGCTGGAGGCACCGGGTGAAGGCTGGAGGCATCCAGCGGTGTGATGGCGTTCTCCAGCATCGTGGTGGAAATCAGCACGCCCTCGCCGTGGTGAGCGGCGATGTTCCGTCATCTTCGACCCTTCAAGGGCCTACCAGGAGCATTGGACCATCCAAGAGGTGTCCATAAATTGAACACAGCCTCTATAGAGGTTATATAAGGGGGTGTCCAAAAAGCACTGGTCTGGGCCATGGGAATTGAATACCCAGCTGCCTTCGTTTAGACTTCCGGATTTCCCAGCTCATGCACGTGTCTAAGTCTACGACTCATTTCAGAGCACTCCAGGGTTGTATCTTGCTTGGCGCTGCCATGTTTTTGGATGCATTTGGGGCGTTTGGGGGGTACCACACACGTGATGCCTCATGCTGCTATAGGTCTGACATTGGAACCACCATGTGGGCAGCTTGAAGACACTCTGTTTCTCGGATTGTTCGCATTGGTTCTGGTCTGAAGACCATCACACATATTGGTCTTAGAAGGGGTGTAGGATGTTGGAGAGCCTTACCAAGAGGATTTGTTGTACCCAAATATACAGGAATATACTGGATATACCTTGACCCTCCAAGTACGTCAAATACCAGTGAAGATTCCATCCACTAAGAGTAGCTCATCTTGACCACATGGAATTGTCCTGTTACATGTCCTGCACGGAAAAAAGACACATGTCACATGTCACATGTTGCCACCAACACCTGCAACACATATGCCCTTCTGCCTGGTGTTTTTTCGGGGCATTGGGGCATCTGGGAGTGGACAACATCAACAGATCCTCTGTCTCAGCGGTTGAACCCACGGCCATGACCAGCTTTTGGATCCTGTTTGAAAGGAAAAAAGGCCATGTGGGCTGTAGGTCCAAACCGTGGGACCCGAGTGGACCACCCCAAATGAACATAATATATATATATATATACGTAGAGGCCAAGCTACCAGAAAGTCTAGGGGTCCAGGGGTCCGGGTGTTGAAAAACAAAAACATGTTGGCTATAGTTGGATACTTGATCCTCCAAACCAGGGCTCACTCAGAGCTCCAGCATTTTTCATCCGGACCCAAGGCCTCTACAGCAGCCGCAACCTGGGCGCTCAAACGGGTCAGGGTCTTGCAGTTAGTGGCGAACAGTGTTTGGAGACAAAAGACTTGAGGACCTGATCACCAACAATACCACCAGCACCACCAGCGGTAAAAGACACATTTTGAACAACACCTGCATATGACTGTCATTGACTTACTTGGAGGCTTGTGTTGTGACAGACACAAAGCAAAAGCCAGGGTATATCATATATTCAAAATAATATATCATATGGCCGTTTTGACACGGCAAACCTCACACCAACGGAGCGTGCTGGGCAAGCTTGCCAGTTGGAAGCGACGACCGGTTCGAGACCAAGCAAAGTTTCTATTGGCATGCAACACCATCGATGTTTTATTTAGGCAAACTTTTTACACATTTAATGACTTGAGTAGTCCGACTGTCCAATAGAAGTAAGCTAAAGCCGAACCAATCCGTTCATCCCCACTGTATCTGGACCACTATAGGGAACATGCACATAGCTATGAAACGACCATGTCATGCCTGGTCGTCCCTCAAGGATTGCTACAATATGACTTCATGGCTTGGGGTAGGACTTGCTCAGTTGCCTGTACATACCTTATAACATGACATGTAATACCTGGACCCCCAAAAAACACACAGGTATATAATGGATTATAATGGTATATACTGGTACCCATGTTCCAAGGTACGAACCGAGACGAACTGAGGTACACATGTATCGAACTATATCGAACGAATCCGAGGCTCGCATCGATGGTCGACTCGGCCGACCGCTCGCCGTGATTGTCCGCCCCGAGTCGCCGTGGTGAAGGCATAGAGGCCCAAGACCCAGATGGCCACGTTGCGAGCGCCGGGAAGCTCCCCTTGGCTCGCTTGGCTGGGAGGATGGAGCTGGGTACACCAAGAGAGGTATCCAGTCACCTGGTTGAGTGACACCCATCACCTGGGGTACCCAACTGGGATAATCGACCGTTCGGGTCCTGAAGAACCTCTGTTGGCAGGAGCTGGGATTTCCTGAGACCCAAATGCTCCGCGAGTTCTCAGTCTCAGACCAGCCCTACGCCACGTCAGGTCCCTGAAAAGCGATCGGGATTGGTGAGACATTTCAGACCCCTTGAATGTGAGGGTCCAGGGTCACGTCTGGGTCTCAGATGTTCCTGTCCCTAAGGGTCCAGGACCATCCAAATCGGATGGTCGAACGAAGGATTTCGTACGTACGAAACCTGACGAGAAACGGATGGTGGACCCTTAGAGTGGAGCGTGCCTGAATCACTGAAAGAAAAATCCCTGTACTTAAAGGCAGTCACCCTGCGTCTGCATGACAATCAGAATACGATACATGATAATACATGATAATACATGGATGGACTTGGCCTCCGTCTCCACTGCACATGGTGTGGTCCACCAAACTGTGGTGATCCAGAGTGCATTCTCTTCATAAAGAAGCTGAGTGCATTCTTCTCTAGTTGCCCCATTCTCTTCATACACGCCCCTTCTTCATACTCCTTGTTTAGGAAGAAGGGGCCCATCCGATCCCCAGAACCGTCCGATGGACGTCCCAGCTTAGATCATTCAACTTCAGAAATGAGCCCAGTCTGAGTTGACCAATAAATATTGGTGAACTGGAATGAAACTAGTTTGGAATGATATCAGAACTTGGAATTTCTAATTCCAGACCCTTTCCCATCTGATCTCTCATCTCCGCCCCAACGATCTCCAGTTCTCCAACATCTTCTGAGCGTCGCATCATCGCCATGGATTGGATCATGCCACAGACGATCATCGGCAACACCACACCTCGCATCGCCGCGCATTCTCCGAGCCCTTGCGGCGCAGAAGAACTATATTCCCACGGCCTCCACCCGGTGGGGCTCCACTGGGTCAGGGTTCGGTACTCGTCGTTTGGAAGGGGTGAGAAGGTGGATTTGGGACGCGGTGGATTTCGGGGCAGGCTTTTTGGTTCAGGGAGAAGGTGCGAGCGCAGTGAACATCACGGAGGTTCCAAATCCGGCATGTTTGGGACTGGATACGAATAGTTATCTACCAGGACCCTTCCAACAGGTCTCTGAAAATAGAGGTTTTGGCAGACTTAACGGTCGCAGGAGGTGATCTGTAGAGTCGGGTGCTGGTACGTCACACCTCAAGTATACTATTCCAATCTCATTGAGGGCCCCCAGAGTTGCTGAATCGCCCTGTGGGGGGTTGCAGATCGGCTCACGAAAAGCAGGTGGCTTAAGCACCGGTCGCCGAGGCACACTTCAAGGCCTTCAGCCAGAGCTTCCTCAGCATGAGCCATGGAGCCATGCTGTGCTTTGTGACAGACTGCAGTGCGGCTGGACCCGACATTCACCACCAATACCTGGAGTCTCTGTACCTCAGAACAATGGGGTCTGCAGTCATAGGCAGATTTTCTTTACAATAGTCATGGGCCCAGTCATAGTCAGAACAATGGGGGCCCAGTCATAAGCAGATTTTGTTTACATATGTATATTTATATTGTTTTCTTTATAAAGAAGGTACTTGGACCCTCCAAACCTACATAAAGAGTCTCAGATCACCGTACCTGAGGTTCGGTACATGGATCCCAAGGGTAAATAGGGTCATGTCCCATCCCTTCTCGGGTAGGGTTCTTTCGGGTCCAGGTTGCCACCGCTCACACGCCACCGAAGTAAAGGCAACGCCCCGACCGAAAAATCGCATAAGACCATATAAGGATCCGGAGACCAGACAAGACCTTGGTGCTTATTTTCCATGGGCTAGCCAGTTCCCATCGGTGCTTATCTTCACCTCATATACACCATGAAACTCGACCTCCAGATATCTCCAAGGTGCCCGGGAAAAGCCAAGGCTTTGATCACCGACTCTTCCGGAGCCACCTGGATCGGACTCGTTGAGCCGAAAACGACGTCGCCCGGGGGGGTGAGCTGACCTGTGGTCGTCTAGGACGACGTTCACGGCGTCTTTTGAACTCTTGGAAGTCTTTTCTTGTTTAAAGCCCTTCACGCGCAACCCATCGCTGGTTCTTTGGACATGGTGGCGGCCTGTGGCCTGTCCCATAGTAGCGGTAGCGAATAAAAGCAAACACAGGAGAAGCAAAAGAGACCAAACAACAAACACATGATCGATTCAAAACACAAAACTCACACTGCTTTTACTTTCTCAAGGCCCTGAAGTCATCTGCGTAGCCGGTCTGCTGATGAATTCATGCATTCTGTCACTCATGAAAACACATGAAGAAACACGTGAACAAACCAACCGCACCCTCCATCCACACCTCGGCGAGCAGGATCCCCACACTGAGGCCCAGCAGCACCTGAAGCTGACTGGGGTGGGATTTTGTGCGTAGCCTCCAAACGAGGCCAGGTACAACATCCCTGGGAGTCAAGAACTACTTGAAAGAATGATCTTTGAAAGAACTTCCTTTCCTTCAGTTTGTAGGGCAAAACATAGCTTTAGGACTAGGGACTTTGTATAACCAGTGGCCACTGCTTGGAGATTGCAGTTGTACACAACTTGAACATTACCAACATGTGAAAGATGCTGGGAATGCAGGATGTCTTCAATGCATCAGCTGCATTTTTTAGCGCGAAATGGATACTAGTGCACACTTTAGTCACAATCAGGTGAACCTGCTAATCCCCCATGGAGGGGCCCGGTGCGACCGGGTCACACCAGGGTGACATGAGGTGCAGCAGCAGCAAACAAGCAGCAGGACAGCACACCCCAAACCAAAAACCATACCAAGCCCAGAAAGCGGCAAAAAGCATAGCAAAAACTTCAAATGTTCTTTGGTTTGGGTTTTTGGTCCAGTCTAATTCTCACCCCAAAATAGGTCTGCGTTAGAATAATCTAAGAAATGTGGGCAGCGCTCTGCAGCGGCCAGACAACTTTTCAACCAGCGACCTGTGTTGTTGACTCTTTAAAAGATCCACAAATCCAAGCCCCCATCTTGTGCGGGAGGCAAAAAGAAGAAGTATAGAGGCATTAAGTTTTGGCAAGCGCATCCGCTGTCGCTGGTCTTCGTGCCAATTTGGGTGGGGAGTGCTAAGACGATGAAAACACCTCCTGACACCCGCAGTTTCACTGGAAAGTGCTGCTTAATGTTTGTTCCACCTGCTTTTGTTTAGTGGAAAACCACCAACAAAGTAAAAAGGGTCCATTGTTCCTGACTAGGCCAGGCCTCAAATGTCCAGGGTTCTCCTTCAAAAAGTCAGCCCGGATCCCGTGTCTGACAGTCCCAACCAATCTGAAGGAAACGGAATGGCCCTGGACCCCCGAAGCACCCGGATCACACCAGGAGACCGACTGGTGTCACTAGCCCACCGACACTTCGAACGTTCGCTCATGTGTTCCATACGTGCAACGCCCCCACCAGCCCTGTGCTCGTTCGGAATCGACTGACAGTCCTGAGGTCGGCACTCCGATGAACACCTCACCAGCAAGCAAGCAACAAAAGGACCAACAAGTCCATCAAACTTGCCAGGAAGACCAGCACCCCAACAAAACCATACAAAACCACCAATCCTCTGGTCTCTGGCATCGTGAGGTCAGAGTCTATGCATCTGATTGTGTGGTTTTCAGATTCCAGAAAGGCTTCATCCTTGCTTCTCTACAGCTCACAACCGTCACCTCTCTTGATCTGTCCTCAAACCCATTTACTCCTTCTTGGTATCTGGTCGGTGTCAGGAAGGTGAAATGGAACCGACTGCCTGTTTGGAGTTATCACTCCTCAAGTACAGATCTCTGTGGCGGGAAGTGCAAGGGTGGCTTGCTTCTTTGCGCTTTACTTGAGCTTTAACATGCTTTGATTACCGCATCAGGACCCACACAACCAAAAACAGTTGCTTCGTAAGCATCAACAAGCCCCCCATGAGATCTAGAATCTAGATGCATCGAACATCATCGAACACTCTGCCCGTCTACTTGAGTTCAGTGGCATAGCTCATGCATAGCTCATTGTCTACTCTACTCCCAGGTGTTCAGGAATGATTTTGAGACCGCCTTGCGCGTCCGCCAACGCCCTCATGGATCGTATCATCCGGAATCAGAAGTGGATGTCAAGCGAAATAGCTAGAACTTCCAACTGTGCAAAAATTATGTCGTTTCATCTATTAAAAAACAGCCAAAAGGCAAACATGTTGCATAGTTGGAAATTCTAGGCATGAACACTTGGAGACTGATCTACATTTTATCTTCTTGGTCCACCCCTGCTCCAGGATGATTACACGTCTCACCAACACATCCTTCTGATGGCAAAACAATCCCCCCCAACAAAATGGTGAACATGTCGTTGGGCCCTTCTTTCTGTTATCCGCCTTGTCCGCGCGTGCACACGCGCGCGTTCGCGTGTTCGGGGCCTGAGTGCCTTTGCTCTGCAATAAGCGCTGGCCGCAGCGGCGTGCCAGCGAGGGTGGCTCCTCTGTCTTCGGGGGCTCCTGAACGAAAGTGGGCGGCTTGAAGAAGCTCATGCATGCACTAGTCTTTCCAAGAAAGCATCTGAGCCCCTGCCTTTCTGATCTCACAGGTAGAAACATCAGAAGGAAAGCAGTGGATTTCTCATGACAAACCTCAACACCTTCCTTCCCTCCATACATTTAGAAGGTCTGCGTTGGCTCCCGTGGTCGCTGCGAGTTAGTTTTCTCCCTATTGACTGGGGAGGATGGATACTACCAGCGACCGGTCGATTCTGTCTGGGTGTGGCTGGACTACCCAGCCCCCTACTGACCAGCCAAACCCCGACGGTCCAGGTAGATCCAAATGACATTGATGATATGGACATATACCCAGCCACACGCCCCACTCACAAAGTGAGACGCACACCTCTGGGATTGGGAACGTACAGTGTCTCAGCACTCCAATTCTTCCGGGCTCCAAACGGCCCGTCCCATACCCTCAGGTCACCGGTGGTAGCACCTTTCACCCCAAATGCACCCACCATCACCATCGAACCGAACCGGAGTTGAGACAGGAGACCAGTCACGGGATACCAGGCTTCACGTCTACCATGGTCCTGAAGCCGTACCTGGTCCAAAGGAGGCTTCGCGTGTACCAGGCTTCTCGAATGGTCTTGAACCCCTTTGACCATCCCGTCTACACGTCTACCGGGTTGTCTGGGACTGTGGACTGCCGAAACGGCCAGGGATGCCAAGGGGTCAATGTGCAGTCACATGGAGTGTCTGGGATCCTTCCGTTCCAACTCGCGGAAAAAACACCCTTCGAACAAACACCAACACACGCACCAACACTCGACCGAACACCAACTCCTTCGAACTGAAGGATCTCCGCGGGAATCGACCCATCCGTCGACGGACGTCCGTCGTCGTCGTTGTCATCGGTCCTCAACGGAGGGACTCGCCTCCGGCATCATGGCGCGCTCGGTCTCTGAAGACTCGTTTCCACCCCCCCCGGAGCCACCCACACTGAGCCGAGAGGCCGCGAGAAGAACCCGCGGAACGACTGGTCAGCGGATTTCCAGCGGAGAGGAGCCGGTTCGTGTTGGGAAGAGTACAGACTCCGCAGATGTGCCGACGGTTGATGATGTGTAACCCCCTGCAGATATGGGTTATACATATGCAACATATTGCAACATTAAACGATGAATGTTTTATATGGTTTGTGAATCAAGAGTCTACAATAGTCTATGTATACATGATATGTTTTTTGGTAGATGGGTGTTCCCATATCATTGCAATGACTGGGATCTCGCAATGACCAACAAAGGTCGGGCCTTGGATACCCTTGGAATCTTCAATGCGTTGATCACCAGAAAGGTTTCTCTTAAAACAAAAATGAGAAGTCAGGACACCAAATATCAGTCCAGAACATCACTTGCTTCAAAGAGCCAAGGGCTCTGCAAGTGTTTTTCTTGGCATCCGAGCTTTCTCCCACAACCCTATAGCGGGGGTTCCTTCGGGTGGAAAGCAACAGATTCCTTGTGACCGCAGTGAAACATTTTTGCGCAAAGAAAACATGGGGCCTTCACTCCTGAGACTCCTTCCTCCTCTCCCCTTCGTCTCCCAACACGTCGGAAAAAACAATATCCGATATCCTCCACAGCCCCCGGCACCTGAACCCAGGCATGCTGCTTCTCCGGAAACTCCAAACACCAAAACAAAAATCGTCACCTTATATATAAACAATACTGAACAAACAAACAAACTAAAATACTGTACTTCTTATCCCAAATCCAGCCAGACCCAGTAAAGCCTGGTCCAAGCGACTTCCTCGAACAATTTTTCTGCATGACTAGGTCCACTGAGATCCTTGACCTCTTGGGTATTGAAAAACCACTAAAATTCCTACTTTCGGACCTGCGAAACGGACCCGCCCCAAACGCCTCCTCGGTGTGCTCACGATCACGGCGTGCTTCCGAGTCACCCTCACCTGCGGCCGTTCTTTAGCAGACGCTCCAAACAGCTGGTCAAATGTGTCCACAAAAACACGTTGGCGAACTCCCGTTGCATCGGGAAACCTTGTAAGACCATGTAAGACCCATTGCTTTGGTCCTGGAAAATTTTCCCCTTGGAACCAGTGTTCGATTTTTAACTGTGATGATTCTAGAGATCAGGTCAATTCGGTGTTCTGAAACAAGTTGTTCAGTTTTTGTCTTCCCCGAAGGTTTCGCCTATAAAAGGTGTTTTCTGCCAACATCTGGCGAGACCTGCTGTTGCCAAGGGCCGTTCTTTGTGTTCAGTGGAGAATTGTCCCGATGTTTGTCCCACAGCGTCGCATTTGTTTGGCAGATTTTATCACCTCATAGTGTCATAGACACTTTCCCACGGCTTTCTACATTTTCTTCTTTGTATGTTGTGTCCTTGTAAACATACTTCTTGGGGCAGGCGGCGGAAATGTCAGTAGTGCAGCACTATGCAGCATTTCTTGGATGTTGGATAGAGCGTGGGAAATGACCAAGCAGAACTGCGGCTCAAGCCTGGCGCCGGAAGCTGGTTGGAACTAATCCATCTGTGGCACAACAATACGAACAGTCGCATCACACTTGCTTCAACACATGTTTTGTTTATATATCCTTATATAACTGTTTAACAACAAGAAGCAAAGAGTGAACCTGATGCAGCACGCTGCCAAGTTGGCCAGCAAGTGACCACAACGAGAGCACAGTCCCGAAGGTCCCGAAGAGTACCAGATTCTGCGAGCCTGCGAAGTCGAAATGCACTTTGAAGATTCCGAGGTGAATGAATGTGCTGTAAATAGCAGCGAATTAGCCAAACACTTCGATGAGCACCTCTGATCAAACACCACTCCTTAACCCTACCGTAAGAACCCCTATATAGTGTGGACACAGTGTTTGGGAAAAAATAGAAGGACCCTCTCCAAGTGTTCTGGGAGGCTGATAATCCTGTGTTGGGCATTCTGGGCAAGGCCGGTGAAGGCCGAAATTGAAGAGATCAGATCCCCAACACAGCCCCAAGCATGAAATTCATATGTGTTGGGTGGTGACAAGGGTGTGTATTTACATCGTGAGACCCCCTGACCCCCTGACTGGTCGTCTGAGTCTGAGTTCATTTGGTTTTCTTCTTCCAAGAGGTCTATGGGGACTCTCCCCATTCCAATAAACGCCCACAGATCTCCAAGGTCGACCCGACCAAAGCAAAAAGGCGCCTTGCATGGGAGATGTTTCAATGAAAAAATCGGCGACCAGTCTTTCTGGAAAAGGACATTGGATCCATACCCTGGGGATCGAAGCACTATAGGGATCCAGTCGCACCTTCTCATGTACGGTGAGGAAGGAGACACTGTTATATATGTAGGTTTGGAAGGTCCGGTCGTACCTTCTAAGACTGTATAGGATTGGATGCCTAGGGATATAGTACTAGCTATTCCATCCAGGACCCCCGGACACCTCCCTCTGAGACACTTCAAACTCGGCCTAACGGAGCTTCACACTCCTAACTGTAGACTCTTGATCAAGCAACCCATCCCGACAACAAAAACACTAATTCCTATTAGGGGGCTATTTATCAAGAGTCTACAGCCGACATGATTCCTTGCTTTGAAGGATTACTTCGGTCCACGTTACGTCCTCCTTTCTCCGGACCGCCCGGACCGCCCTCGCGATGTCACGACATGTCCCGAGACTCCGTGCGCACACCGCATCGCTCGGCTGCTTTAGAGTGGGAGGGCCCAGTCGACTTGGATGTGCTGAATGAAGGAGCCTGAAAAAAAAAACATGAGGATTCCACGTTGATAAATCATGATAAAACAAAAACATCTCCCCTAAGCAAAGCCCAAGAAGATGAACCTCACTCGGAATATCCTCTCAGTCTGTTCATCCGAATCGGATCGGCTGGGCGGCTAGCTCCAGCCGCTCCACTGGGCATCGTGGGTCATGTCAAACTCGTCTACATGGCTTTTCCTGCTCGGGCGAACAGCTCTTCACCCCTGAGCTTCTCCCTAGGTCCTCAGACCATGTCTCCTCGGACCAGCAAGGTTCTCGTCGGACTCCGCAGTGCACAGCAGGGATATAGATTGCACCATAGTCGGCACTTGTCGTGAACTCTGGATGGCTCTGCCATCCAACCGCCTGCATGTTATCCAGTGCCCTTCCTGAAGGTCGACTCCAACATCCATCCCAAGACTTTGGATTTGCTGTTGCTGGACCGCCGGGAAAAAAGGATCAGATCTAAGCATTCCTCGGATGGATGGAGGTTCACCTATCTAAGGAAAACGTCACCCTTTTTTAAGTAAAAACACATGCATGATCTTCTTGAAATCCTTCTTCGATGTCCGGACAAGCTGTGTCCCCTCCGTGAAACTCCGCAGCCTGCGGGATGTCTAGCCTCAGAAAAGGCACGGCGAAGCACGGCTAAGGAGGGCTTGAGGGGTGCACCTTTTGAGCAAGGATTTAGACCTGGACACCCCAAACGCAACCTGTCGTTCACATTCACCAGCAAAAACCACCAGTCATGTAGGCGATAGGTTCTGTCACCCTGGATCCTACGGTCTCATGTCTGATCCATAGTGTCTGTAGTCACACGGACGGGGCAGACTGCACATGACTAGGCAAGGGCTAGCGAGGGCTTAGCAAATGGCCCTGGATGTTCATCGCCAAGAGATACACATGGAATTTGGACAGGGCCCCTGATGTGGATTCCATCCTCTTGACTGGGACCTGTGCTAGGACCTGCGCTTGCATTGTGTGGATGATAGAATGAATGGTCTTTTCTGGGCTTCACGGTGTGTTCCAAGTTTGCAGAAGTCATCCTGTCAAATGAGAATCCAGACTTCAACACAACCGGCACATCAAAACGCAGAATGATAATCGGTCAATAACCACATGCCAGGCTCCGTGTTTTCCAGTGTTCCAGCTTGCGCAGTTCTCAGAAGTGCCAATGTGGTCCTTCGTCACGTAATCCTCCAAGTATATATGCCATTGGACAAGAAAAAACATGTTGACATGATGGAAGCAGCTGAACTGTGTGTATTATCCACCTATATAATATAACCTGACTTGTAGCCCTGGCAATCACTTCCCCGAAGAGGTGGCTGGGTTATTGGCCTGGCCAACTGGCCGAGTTGTAACACTAGACCGAGCTCACTTCCCTCCATAACTCCTCTACCGCACCAAACACACCCGGGACATCCGAGCAACCGCAAGTCCACCTGAGACCTCCGAGCGGATCTGAGCAACCCGGCGGATCTCGCGTCAACTCCAAGGGTGGGATATGGTTCCAGACCAGGATAAGGCTCCAGACCAGGATAAGACTCCAAGCTGCCTTGAAGCTTTTGGCAGCCGCAAATCAGTTCAAGGGCACACTGAAGTGTGGCTGACGGGGGCCAACTCTGGGACACATGAAGATGTCCAGGATGTCCACTTTGGCGATGCCTGCGTTTCTCTGATCACCCCAACCTGTGGAATGACCATTGAAGCAAAACGTTGGGAAAAAAAAACAAGAAAAAACAGCGACCACACAAATTAGAGGATGCTTTGTCCTCCAGTGGTGCAGGATTTGTTCCATGGTGCAAGATCCTTCAGTGAGCTTTTCCTCTCAGGGTCATCCTGCCAAGAGAAGGCTAAGTTCCGGTGTTCAAAACACCCATCCAACCAACGGACCTCCCCACCAACACCATCAGTCTCTCAATCTAGGGAAAACCCGTGTTTTGCCGGAAACGCTTGCTAAGCTTCTATTTTCCATCCACCCATCCGAAGAAACACCATAATAATCATAAGGAGCTTGACCTGATCATAAGGAGCTCTATGTTGACCTGCCATTCAAAAAGCCTTCTTCCTCTGTGGGGCGCCCCGAAAGCGGCCCCCAAACAGCCCGCTCTGGCCAAATGAAGCCTGATACGCACGACCGAGTCTGGGCACAGAACGAACAAATCACTCCATGTATAGAACATTTATACCAATATCCGCCGACCCCGGCCGCAGGAAGGGGGAGCGCGCGAGGGATTACTGGTGTGGGAGCATGCGTCATGCCATGGTTGGCGGTCCTGTGGCCGCTGCTGAGACAACAGCCAAGCCGAAGTGGGCCGTGAAAACGGGACCTGGGGCCACGTCCGGCGCCGCAGCCAAGGGACTATGGAAGCTGGTTTCGCAGCCAAGCCACTGGTGGAAGCTTGGTTCGGGTTTGAGGCTGCGGCTTGCCGAGGGCAGCGGCCTCGTAGCCAGCGTGAGAAAGACCATGGTCTTTGCTGGGGCTTCAGATGGGGCGTTTGGCACCCCGCAAATGCTCCGACAGCGACGTTAGAGACTCTGGGCCCGCACTGGGAGGACAATTTTTGGACGATTTGTGGTCTCGAATTAGATGGTGGACAGGCGCGGCAGAGGAGATTGCCGGGTGCCTTGGAGGGAGGGCACGAGCATGGTGTGGAGAGTGCGAACTGTTTTTGGATGATTTTTGGTCTGGACGTAGGGTTTGCTGGAGGCTGCGTCACGGACTGGTGGAAGCTTGTTTCGGGTTTGGGGCTGCGGCCTGTCGAGAGCAGCGGTCTCGTGGCCAGCATGAGAAAAACCATTGTCTTTTCTAAGGATTCAGACGAGGCGCTTGGCAGCCCTCAAAGGCTTCCCGGGAGGACAATTTTTGGACGATTTTTGGTCTCGAATTAGATGGTGGAAAGGCGTGGCGGAGGAGATTGCCGGGAGGCTTGGAGGGAGGGTACGAGCATGGTGTGGAGGGGACGAACTGTTTTTGGATGATTGGTGGTCTGGAAGTAGGGCTTGATGGAGGCTGCGTCACGACCTTTTTTGAGCGATGTTAGACACCCAGATACAGCGACAGCGGTATGTGAGCGTTGCTAGCCCGCACTGGGAGGACAATTTTTGGACGATTTGTGGTCTCAAATTAGATGGTGGACAGGCGTGGCGGAGGAGATTGCCGGGAGCCTTGGCAGGAGGGTGCGAGCATGGTGTGGAGGGTACGAACTGTTTTTGGGTGATTTTTGGCCTGGACGTAGGGTTTGCTGGAGGCTGCATCACGGACTGGTGGAAGCTTGTTTCGGGTTTGGGGCCGCGGCCTGTCAAGAGCAGCGGTCTCGTGGCCAGCGTGAGAAAAGCCATTGTCTTTTCTAAGGATTCAGACGAGGCGTTTCCTCAAAGGCTTCCCGGAGGACAATTTTCACTCGACTCAGCTGCCAGGACTGTCAACGCAGTCCGGAAATCGGAGTTCATCAGATGTCCCTGTAGAGCATCAGCAAGATACAGCCAGTGCTCCCAGCTGAACGGCTCTCCGGTAAACAGCACCAGCCTTGCCAGCGTTTCAGCAAGGAGCGTCGTGAAGCTGTCAGGCTCCGCTGCAGCTAGCTTCAGCAAGTGCTCGGCAGCAGGCACCATGGTGGATAAGAAGGTGGTATATGATGCGACGAGGCAAAAGATTGAAGGCCTTGATCAGGTCCAAGGTGAACCCTCTCCATGGCTGAGCGCGTTTTTTTGGCTTGTTCAATTTGGAATTGTTGAAGGAATGCGATATCCTGCACCCCACGAAAAGGTAGGCCACCTGAAATAGCGCTGGGCCATGTCTGCGCCCATTGGCTGAGTAATTGGTCTGCCACTATTTTGGGTGTAAGACCTCAGTCCCACACTAAGCAGCCCCCCAAGTTATCATAGTTATAACTTTAGTTATAGCACTTACTGAAGTTAAAAATAAGTTATAAGTAAGTTATATGAAAGAAAGTGTAAGTAAGTTATAAGAAAGTTGTAGAAGTTATTAAGTTGCTTAAGTTGTTTGCGTTGCCAAAAATCAGGGCAGACAACCGCCGAGCCAAAAACACAGAAAACACAAGTGTTTTCAAATTCTGGGCACACAACCGCCACAAGTCCACAGGCAGTCGCACTTTTACAGCAGACACACGACTTTGTCATCTTCGTGGTACCACCACGCTGGCCGCCAGACATTGCTGCAACCGATTGGCACAGCTTCGATCTGGGGCGTTCGTTTGAACGCGCGAGTGTTGAAAACCGCTGCTGATTCTTCCACCAGTTGTTCGATGAAAGCGAAAAATCGCTCTTCTCGTTCCAGAAAGAACAAAGCCAATCCTGCACTGTCACGTCCAAAGAAGAGAACATCATCCTTCGATAACTCAACGCTTCCCTCTTTGTATGTGGTGCCCATGCGGCACTCAAGGCCACAAGCATTGCGAACTTCTTCAGCCTCATACAATGTTCCTGCAAGCTGCGGCTTCCATAGATGAAATTGCTCTGTCTTCCTTGATTCAAATTGCGCAAGAAAACTTTTTGAGCCCTCAAGTGTCTGCCATAGACAAAGAAACTTGGTGGTAAGGAGGTCTAAGGAGACACACGGGGATACACCAGGATACATTGGGATACACGTGTATCCCAATGTATCCCTGTGTATCCTGGTGAGGGGATACACGTGTATCCCAATGTATCCCGGTGTATCCCGGTGTATCCCCTTATCCCAATGTATCCCTGTGTATCTCTCTGTATCCCTGCGCCTTCCGTTTCTATCGCAAAAAAATGATCGGTATGTCTGCGCACAAACAATTTCTTTCCATACAAGATTGCATTTCTGGGCAGAACAACCGCCAAAGGTTAAATAATTGCATTGCGTTCTTTTTCGGAATGCAAGCTCGTCCATCCCTCAAAACTTCTTCATCGAAAGCTCGCTCCTGCGATCCCTCAAAACTTGTTCATCGAAAGCTCGCTCCTGCGATCCCTCAAAACTTGTTCATCACAGACTTCTTGGTATTCGACTTTGTCTTGTCTTTGCAAGTCTGCTTTTTCTCCGTCTTCGTGGCTTTCTGGTTGCAGGTGGAGCGAAACACAAGTTTCATCTCCTGGTTCCACATTGACTGCGGGATGGTATCAATGTGAGCACTTATTAACCTTGTTGGTGAATATACTTTTTTTGCACAGAACTTACAAATCATCAAAAAACAAACATAAAAAAAATAACTTGCGTAACTTGTTTCTAAGTTCTGCAAGCTTCAACATAGCATGTGTCATAACTATGTTATAAATTTCACATGTTTTAGAACTTACTTATATTTGTGTTATAACTTCCAAGGAACTTATCGAACTTAGCAAAGGTTATAACCATATGTTATCCCTAGTTATAACCTATGTTGAGGAAGTTTTTAACTTCTTTAACTTGGGGGGCTGCTCAGTGCATGAGGCCACACGAGTGCCTCAGTCCCATGAGGGAACTGCATAGTTCTGCTGGTCACCGCGAGCTCGACACTGAGGTGCACAAGGCCCTTAGTCAACCATCACTCCCTACACTTCTAGCTCGGCTTGCCACCGCGACACTGGTTGCCACGACTTCCGCTAAATGCAAGCATAATCGACGCTACTTGCTGCTACGTCCTCCTTCTCCATACTCCGCCAGCAGCTCAGCAGCCAGTGCTTGCCCTGCAATGACCTGCTGCGCGCGCTTCTTCGTCTCAGCACGAACCTGCAAGCAACAGACGCTTCCAATGCTCCATGCTGCTCGAAAACATGCATCACTGGAGCCGCAACCTACAGCAACGTGCGAGCCCCTCTGGCGCTTGCTCACAGTGTAGCGGGCCTGACCAGTGGAACACCCCTGGTCCGGGACTATGCTGTCCTGTCCCGGGGTCGGCGGCAGGGGCCGGCCACGGGCCCGTGTCCTTGCCGGAGGCCTTCGGTTGGTAACCGAAGGTTATATACGCTCGCCGCCCCTGCCGCCGACCCTTTTGGTCGACCTCCGCCCGACCCCGTGTCGACCCCCGGTCGACCCCCGGTCGAATCCGGTCGACGGATGTATATGTATCTACCAATTTTTTTGGCGTTGGATGTTCAAAAACATCGTGTTTTACAATGTTTCGTGGGCGTCGGCGGATACGACTTTCGCCTAACAGGGCGCCCATGGTGTCGGTTATGCATGCCGCGCGGACAGGCTTAATCGACATTTCGTGTGTGTTGGGCACATAAGTTGCTTAACATATCCCCAACATAGGCCCAAGATAGCCAACATATCCCCAACATATGCCCAACATAGCCTCCAAGATGGCTCAACATAGGGCCAACATGGGCCAACATACGCCAACATAGGCCGAACATAGGCCCAACCTAGGCCAACATAGGCCTAACATAGGCCGACCTAGGCCCAACATAGGCTCAACTTGGGCCCAAGATGTGCCCAACATAGACCACATGGGCTCAACTTGGCCCAACCTAGGGCCAAGATGCGCGCCAGATAGCTTAACTTTGCTCAATATAGGCCCCACCAAGTCTCAAAAAGAGAGAGAGAGAGAGAGAGACAAAGAGGACCCAGCCCTGCACATACCCAAACCCAAATAAGCCGGCGCCCGGCTGTCAGGCGTAAGCCTCATAAATCCGGGCGCCGGCCAGGACGCCCGTGGCATGCCCGGAGGGCCTTCGGTTGTAACCGAAGGTTATAGACGGGCGCGCCGGCTGCCGCCGACCCTCGTCACCAAAACGGGGGGACCCCCTGGTCACTTCCTGTTCACTGAGGTCGCTATAATTTACAGTGTATCGTGTGTGTGAGGTATAAAAAAACACTATGTTTTACAGGGTTTATTGCGCATATCGAAATACGACGCGGGGAAAAGGGAGAAATGCAAAAATGCTGTGTTTTTGAAGGGTGGTGTCGGTAATGCGCGCCGGGCGGACAGGCTTAATCGACATTTTGTGGGTAGAGGCCCTCCAGACGACTTACATTGCCTAACATATCCTCAACATAGGCCCAAGATAGCCAACATGCCTCCCATAGGGCCAACATAGGCCAACATGGGGCCAACATAGGCCCAACCTAGGCCCACATAGGCCAACATAGGCCTAACATAGGCCAACATAGGCCCAACATAGGCTCAACATGGGCTCCAGATGTGCCCAACATAGACCACATTGGCCCCACTTGGCCCAACCTAGGGCCAAGATGCGCACCAGATAGCTTAACTTTGCTCCCCCGTCTCCGACGCGGACCCGTTTCCGGCACCACCAGGGCCCAGTATGCCCCCGATAGCTTAACGTTCACCCGACCCAGCCCTACACAGACCCAAGTGGGCCGGCGCCCGGCTGTTAGGCGTAAGCCTTTAAATCCGGGCGCCGGCCACGCGCCCGTGTCCTCGCCGGAGGCCTTCGGTGGTAACCGAAGGTTATAGACGCTGGCCCTGGCTGCCGCCGACCCTCGCCACGAAAAACGGGGGGACCACCGGGGCACTGATGCCCCTGTAATTTATATACAGTGTTTCGTGTGTGTGAGGTATAAAAAACACTGTGTTTTACAGGGTTTTGGGCCCCTCGGCGGCCGAGAATTTCATCTTGGCGATGTTCAAAAACGTAGGTTTTTCAGGGTTTTTGCTTTGCGGGAAGGAAAAAATCGTAAAAAGTTGTCTCGGAATATTTTTCAACATAAATTGCCTAACATATCCCCAACATAGGCCGAAGATAGCCAACATATCCCAACATATGCCCAACAACATAAGCCAACACGGGGCCAACCTGGGGCCAACATACGCCAACATAGGCCCAACGTAGGCCCAACCTAGGCCACATAGGCCTAACATAGGCGAACATAGGCCCAACATAGGCTCAACATGCGCCCAAGATGTGCCCAACATAGACCACATGGGCCCAACTTGGCCCGACCTAGGGCCAAGATGCGCGCCAGATAGCTTAACTTTGCTCAATATACGCCCCACCAAGGCCAACATAGGCGTGACATACGCCCCACAGACCCAAGTGGGCCGGCGCGCGGCTGTTAGGCGTAAGCCTTTAAATCCGGCCAGGTGCCCATGGGGCCCCGCCATGGCCGTGTCTTTGCCGTAGGCAGTCTCTCCTCTCCGAAGGAGAGAAGTCCCGCCCCAGCCGCCGACCCCTGCTCGACCCCACAGGAATCGTGTGTTTTACAGTGTTTTCGGCTTCTTCCATTTTTCCGCTCTTGGGGCGCAAGATGGGTCAACATGTCTCAAGATAGGCCCAACATAGGCCCCAATAATGCTGGAAATGCGTGCATCACCGGGGTGCTTCGTCTGCATCGTGGGCGGCTGCTGGGCTAACAAAACAAACAACAACCATCCCCACAACCACCCCCCAGAACACCCACGGCCACATCCACAACCACCACCACCACAACCACAAGAACGACAAGAACCACAACAACAACAACAACAACAACAACAACGACAAGAACACTACCACGACTGCAACAAGCCCTTTGCTTGGGCCCCTGGCCGGCTGTCGGGCGTAAGCCCTTAAATTAATATACCTGTAGCATCCTGCAGTTCAATCATCAACTGTCATACCTTGGGCTGGGCCATCAGGCTCATGGTCCCTAAGAACCAGTAATACCTTTACTATCCTTTACCACGATGGGTTACTTACATTGGACTGTACCTGGACTGGAATAGTTACCATGGATAGGGCATAAATGGGGTAAATGTACCTGTACCATTCAATGGGTGTCCAATGGAGATCCCCAAGTAGTGTAGGCTAGTCCAGCCAGGACACCCAAACAGGATGGTGGTTTGAGTCCGGTGTGATGGGCACCTGTTTTCGTGCGGCACGAGAGATTTGTATCATTGATATCATACCAGCAGAGGTTGAAGAACCCTATAGGCTATCCCATAGGTACCCCAGCAGGGTCCTAGTTCAGGTCACTTAACTTCTGTTGATATCATTGTATGCCTAAGGCTCCAACCACACCCTCAAGTGGGTGGGGGTAGGTGCCAGGCGACTTTCTGCATCTACCTTCTGAGGGAGTGGGACTCCAAGACTCGCCCAGCTCCACCCAGTTGCGCCCCTGGGCGACACACCCAGGCCGACGACCGTGGTCATGGGCAAGCTGCCTGCAACGAGTCCTGCGATCGACGATCGGGCAAGCGGTCGGGGGCAGATGCGGGGGAGTGGCAGGAGTTCCAGGGATGGTGTATGGCGAACTAAGTATAAGACCCAGACACGACTAATGGGACTGGTATATGTGCCGATCGGGCCAGGGGTGGTTTTGAGGGGTCAATGGGGCGGCATATATAGCAGTCCCATGGAGTGTCTGGGATATAGAAGGTGTCAAAGTTGTGACAATCATAATGATAATGTTGAATATGGTGTTCTTCAAATGATGATGCAGTATTGTTCTTGCCTGCTGGGGTGGCATAGCCAGGTAGCGAAGTACTTTGGACTCTCATTCGCCTGCGCTCCCCTGTCTTGCCCCTTTTGCAATTTTTTAGGGCTCCAAGTACCTTCTAAGAAGGTGTTAGGGGTGAGTACTTGGATCCCTGTGCAATTCACATGTCCTTTCTGCTGATTTGTTGCGGCCTCGATCGCCAGAAACTTCCCCCTGAAACCGCCCGCCCCACATCCTCAGAAGGTAGAGGAACAGAAGTCTCCTGGCACCCACCCCCCAAGTACCTTCTCGGGATGTGCTTGGAGCCTTGAAGAAATAACCTTCCTGTCTGAATTCCGAACAACCCTTCTTTCATTAATAAGACTTTTACACTAAACCAAGCTCCATCAAGCTCCCCAATGAACGAACCGGGGGCCCATCAACCGCACGAACGCGACCCGAGAAGACGGATGTTGCCGACTCCGCAGACCTCAAACTCTCTTGGGAGAAACTCCATCCACCTCAAATGGATTGCCCAAAAGCAACAAAGCTTCACGACATGTGGAGTCTCTGTTTGTAACACTGAACATGAGTACAGTCGTACCGAGTCGTACCTGTTTTATAATGTTTTTGTTAAATAGATACTCACGTCCATGGTCCTGAAGTCGGGTCAAGGTATGGTTGTTTCTGGAGGGAGGGTTTGGTTTCAGGTTATATACCCTAGGGCTCCAGTCGTACCTCCTTAGAAGGTATAACTGGACCCTCTAAACCCACCCCAGTCCCACCTTGTAAGATGCTCCTTGGAGCCCTAGGGATAGTATATTGGCCCAAAAGCCACCGCCCTTCTCCCACTGTCTTCCGGCACCCGTCGCCTGCAGCTCCAGGACCCGGGCGTGCCGCCATCGCACTGCCTGCGGGATGTGACACCTGCGCCCGGCGGTGACACCCCGTGGCGGGCGTGCCCTGTGTGGGTGCTGGACTGCTGAAGATATGGGCTATATGAGAGGGGGACAGGGGGAACAAGATGGCAGGACTGAATTAGTCTATTTTACCACTACCACCTGCTTGAAGAATCAGAATTACCAACGACCTGTCTGTGGATTGCCATCTGACTCCCGATCAGGCCAGAGGTTTGGGGATCGATGTAGGCTTGAGCAATCAAACAAATACACACAGGGCTGGAGAGAACTGTGAACTCTCCCATATCGCTTCTGACCCCTGGTTACCTACAGAGGTTGAGTGATCTTATAGGACCCTACAGGGGTACCTATAGGATAGTCTATAGGGTTCTTCAACCTCTGCTGGTTATAGGAATGGTTGTAGCATCATGTTCAGCCATTCAACACCAGGTCACCAGGCGGTTTCGCCCGCCTCGATGGGTGGCATATAGGGCGGCTTGTCGAGACCTGCTAGGCCCAGGCCGAAACTGAATCAAACCCAAACTCATCCTGTCAGGATCCATATACAGTATAGGAGGTTCAACGGGATTTGATGGGCCAGGCATGGCCAGAGCCGGAAGATAGCTAAGGAAGAAAAGAGGAACAGCGCCGATTTGAAACATGCAATAGCTAAGACATGTTCCATGAGTTCCACATTCGAATCATACGTCTTGTCCCCGAAAACCCGAGGATGTTGGTTCTGGGCATCACCCAAAACTCCGAGCATTCCGCTATAGCATTGCCCAAGAAGTGAAGGAAGTGGAAGGACAAAGCAGTGGACACAGGGACACAGGGAAACGTTTTGTTTTGACACATATCATATTATATAAGCAAAAGGCAGTGGAACATTTGGAGCAACCCATGCGTCTGCAGAGACCCTCTTCACGGTGCGGTCAAGACCGCACGCCGAGAAGTACTGCATCGGAACCGAGACGAGACACGTTCTGCATCCTGTTCTGGTCTTACCACGGTTCCCTGAGAGTCTTGGTCAAACCCTAGGGCTCCGTCGGTGGTTAGACACCTGGCACCCACCATCACCATCTTGGAAAAGGAGGTAGTTGGGCCAGGAGCCCTAGGGAAATGACGCCTCACACACCGCGAGCCATGTGCAAGCTGCAGGCATGCTGTTGCTGCTACAAGTTTGAGATTTTCTGAGACTTTGTTTGAGATGTATTGCTGCTTGCGATTGTTTGACATGTTTGAGATTTCCTGAAGGGGTAAGAAACACACACATATATACATGCAATAGTCCTTGAGACGATTTTTGAGCTTTCTGGATTGACATCTATGTTGGATATGTGCACGGATCAACTCCGATTTTTGGACCCCGGTCTAGATCAAACACCTGGTCTTCCCCGATCATTTTGTGGTATTTTGAGGTACTTCTTGAGACAGGCCAGAAATGTCGAGCGCCAATTCTTCAGCTCCTGTTTTTGGTTGTGTTTTGCCTCCATTTGCTGAGTCAAAACGATTGTTTCTTCAGTTTCAGCCAAATGTTCTTCAGTGTTCCAAGCGGTTCCTTTCGGTTCTTCATCCATCTTAGGTTGGCTCTCCCGTTGGATGGAAACACTCTCCCGTGGCGTAAAACATGCGAGTCGCTCGTCAACCGTTTCCGGCGTGTTGAGCTGGGCGTTGGCCTCGTTAGGCACCGACACCTGTTGCCAGTTAGGCACGGGATATCAATGTTTTTTGCTGATAAGCCTAGCACTTCCTGTCTGGGTGCCCTGTCTGGAGATTTGTAAGTAGTGTAGGGTAGCCGACACCCAGACAGGATGATGTTTTTGGCTGATAAACCACATATATATATATACCTAGCAGTTCCAATGGATGCCCAATGGAGATCCCTAAGTAGTCTATTGGACACCCATTGGATGATCCTGGTATATTAATAACGTATAGTAACAATAAACCATACCAGTACCATCCTGTCTGGGTCAGCTGGCTGGACTACCCAGCCCACTATCCGGGATCTCCAGACAGGACACCCCCAGGATGGTCCAGGTAATATCATAGTATTATACATTCATACATCAGCACAAAATAATATTGCAATTGATCTATATATACACGGTCTATACCCCAAAAAACTCCTTCTGTCCGACTTCAATCTCTCTCATCTCTTCAATCCAAACCTTCACCCACGAGGCGTAGAACTGACTTACATGGAGGCCTCCCCCTCGGGGCTGCTCACTGCGGCCCAGAGCGTCCAACCTGGGCTGTGTTGCGAAAATGGTGTGGGTCCAGGGTCGACCCTGAGCCTTTCCAGATACCGACGCGACCCTGTCTGGCACTGCCGGACTGCCACAGACAGACCCCGTTTCAACCACCCCTGGCATATATACCATACATGGAGCGTCTGGGTACGTGCGTGCTTGATGGTGCTAGCTTGTACCATGTTTTTCTGTTGTAATGGAGGGTCGAATGGGTGGAACATATTAGATCTTCCAACGATGCCTCGAATGTTGGCCTCGAATGGCCGCGAAACGAACAGTGTCCATTTCTAATAACACTCCATATGGATAGCAGATTGACATCCGACATTGGGCTGGTTCTAGGGGTCAATGCAAAAAAACAACATTGTAATTATAATATATAATATACCGCACAGTATATATGCCTTTTCGTCTATAAAACCAGCCCCAAGGCAGAACTTTTGCATAGTTGGAAGATCTTATACGGATGATATATGGTATTTCCATTCACGGAGTGTCTGGGATTAGTTTTCGAATAGTTCGGGCCCACTTCTTCGGGTCAGTAGAACGTACTCCTTGGGTCCGTGATGAAGTTGGGCTCGATGGGTTTCTCAAGACCCTCGACGAAGAAATCCATCGACTGGGACTCTGAAGATCAGATTCATCTTCACCTTTTCTTAAGGGAGTCTGGTTTCACCAGTTGATCAGGCATTGGCAGCCCAACCTTCTTGAGGACCGCTGTACTGTTTCAGGATCCCTACGGAGTTTCTCCGGAACGCCCCTTGAGGTCCGATGTTGATTGATGCCGACGCGAAGTCTCCGGCCGCGCGGCACGCGAAGTCGGTCGAAGTCGAGGACTCCGTGTGAGACACCGAAGTCGACCCGAAGCCAAAACGCTCCGCGTCACACGTGCCCCCCAGGACGACCAACGAGACCGGACCCTCCAAACCTATACATAACAGTGTCGAACACATCACCGTACATCAGAGTGCAAGTAAAGCTTCGCCAAAACAGCATTAGGAACTAAATCATAAAGATTCAGACTTTTTCAAGGAAGCTTGCCATTGAAGAAGCCTGAGCCTGCATGAAAGTCTAAGAAGCTGCTCAACAGTAGCCGCTACCTCTTAGACAATCTTAGGCCTACCCTTTTCCACCCCTAGCTGGCTTGAGAACGCCACGGTGGTGGTCGGAATCCGTGCCAGGCGGATTCCGAGTGCGGCCCACGAGTCTCGAATGGATCAACGACCGCACAGCCTTTTGCGACCTCGCAAGCAAGACTGGACGATGCGACCTTGTATAAGGAACACTGCAGTCTCTGAACGTGCGGACCTTGGCACCAGAGCTCCAAGTGTACTATTCTACTCATCAGGAGTGCGGGACTCCGGATCATGCCCCACAAAGCAATGCTGCAACTGCAGCTGGAGTAAAATGCTCGAGCATCTCTCACACTGTTGGTGTGAACTCAAGTTGCACACCTATCACTTCGCACACTGGGGTGGACCTGAAAACTTCCTCATACCTGGAAAACTCCCAGGTCAGTCACCCTCGTGTACAAATGGTGCTCAACGATGATCGAACAAGCTCATGGCACAAATCGATAAGACATGGTTTTAAAAAAAGTTAGTGAGTTAATGAGGCTTGAAGTGCTGTCTCGTGTTCTCGTGATTGGAAACCGAAGCCCTCTGGGTCAACGGCCTTTCAGTTGTCCGACAAGCACTTTCAGTTGTCCCAATGGATCTGGCATATCTCCGACCCATGGACAAGTTCTATTCCTTGCACCACCGCGGGAAAAAAAACTGCGTTTTGAAAGCTGAAAAGGAACTCGTTAGGTGAAAAGGAGCACGCGAACACACACACACACACATTCAACAATTGCTTGGCGCAGCCAGGTGCATCATGGTGCATCAATGCAAGTCATCCCCATATAACTGCGGCCGGGAAAGGTTGCTTTCGGAAAGCCCAAATTAAGGGAGAGTTCAGGCTGGTGACTAACAACCTGCACTTCTTGAGTCCTTTTTGACCGACTAGTGACTATGGTAGAACTCCCCAAAAGTATCTCATGCATCGCATGCATGTATACTCAAAATGAGGAGGGCCAAGGGCAAGGGCAATCAGGATATCGGTGTTGATCCAGATGGGGTTGGGAATGCATCGTGAATCATAACCACTGACACGAGTTCAGTACAGCCATGAAGTAGCATGGCCCATCATGAAACCACTCAGTCAAGTGATCAGGAGGCAAGATGAGCGGCCAGTGCTGCCAGTTCTGCTCAACATGTTGTTCATATTCACACAACCTTTTCCAACGACCGACTCAGCAGTGCAAGCATGTGTAGATACACAAGCGCATGCTGATGCAAAAAATAACAACAAATATTCAGGATGCGCATCTGAAGTCAGGTTTGCTCCGTTGGACGACTGATGTACGGTGCAAATCTGCACTTCCAAAGGTCTCTCCCACAGTCCCAAAGTCCGACAAGAATACTTGAAGACTATAAGGGTGTTTTTTGCGTGTAAATAGAACATGTCTTTACTTGAATGGGCCGCCAAAAGCCTCTGACAAATGCGAGGCTGGATGGATTGGATTTAGGACGTCCTGTTCGGCAACATCGGGCGGAAATCGCTGAACTCAGGATGAATCTTCTTCCGCCTCGCGCAGGAAAATAAGCTTTAAAAAGAAACTCTATGGATCAATATGGAGAAAGCATGACAACCCAGTCAGTTTCCAGGAGTACCTTGATCTGGTGTTGCCAAGAGAGGTTATGCAACCCTATAGGACCCTACTGGGGTATAGTCGAACTGGGGTCCTTCAGTCTCTGTTGGTGATCTAGGAGCCCGGATCTGATCAAACCTGAAGCAAGATTCAAAAGATCGCTGCTACCAAGGGCATCGCTACTAGCAACAAGGGCAATTCTACAAGTGCATCGCTTTAGATCCTGTTTCGTCCCGATGTTTGACTTCGACATCTTCGCTCACAGGTGACCCACATGGCGGACTCACATGGACCAACGACACGGTGAGACATGAAGGGCACCAGTTCTGAACAGTGCGTCCCCTTTTTGGTATGTTGAGGTCACTGAAACCTCTCAAAAGAGGGTCACTATTTAGCTCAAAAAGCCTCAAGTTTGGTCACGAGCTGAAGGAGTTAGAAATGATTCGTGGGTCGCCTACCAGACGAAGTGCACTGCAATTCGATGTGCTGGAACGGATAGCCTCGAGGTGCCCAGGCTTCACATCACTACGGCTGGGTCTATCGAAAGCACCCCAGATAACGACCTGGGACCTGGGATTGCCATCGATTGCCATGTATTGCCGCACTATTCGAATGCCCTCTGAATCCGGGCCCGGTTCACAACACATAGGGCTTGCGAACCGGGTCCCGACCCCCTGGTGACACCCCCTGTGTCCGACCCGTTAGGTAAAGGAAGTCTGGCCCGAGCTCGGTTTCGGCTTGAGTGTAGGTGGCTTCATGGGATGCTGTCAAGTGGTTCAACTGATTCAAGTGGTTCAGGCTCAACCTCAGTTGATCTCATCCCCAAGAGATGGTCGCGGGGGCTCCATGGAGCGTTGAAGCGAGTTCCGATTCCCGGAGCGACGGAGCTCCGTGGTTCGAAGGGCGCCTGAAGATGAACCTGGGGATGAGACGTGTCAAAGGGGCCAGCATGGATAAGACCTGCAGGGAGTCCAGCCACGAACGACACACACACACACAAAACAAGCCGATTTTGACCAAGAAGAAGATGTTCTGTGCATAGAATCATTCAAGATAGTTCCCAGATCCCTCATGAGCTGTATGGTTACATAAGCTACTTTGAGCCAATCCTCTTCAGATTCCACAGTCTTCGGTCGTCTTTGCGAAGGCTTTGAATTATCTATACAAGTACCTGGACCATCCAAGGGGTGCCCTGTCTGGAAGCCTATAGGTAGTGTGGGGTAGCCCAGCCAGGACACCCCGACAGGATGGTCCTGGTAGGTTTTTTTGGGTTGTTTTGTCTTGCCCAGAGTGGCACCATATGGTGCCGTACCTTGAAAGAAGTCACTTCCCGTCACTTCCCCCCTCTTTTCAGGTTCATGAAACACCTCCGGTGAGCAGTCTCTCTGCTCAGACGGCCCCAAGTAAATGGCACATCAAGTCCCTTAAGTCGAAGAGGTACACAAAAAATCCTTTTGATTGCTGTGAATGAGATAGAAAAGAAACCATCACTTACAACATCGATCCCAAAAGCTTGGCCTGTGTCTTAGTAGTCCTTCTCCGATCACCATGAGTCAAGTTGTTTCCTTTCGCCGTGGGGAAGAGCTCATCATCTGATGCATCGACCAGCTTCATCTGCTTCTCCAATTTGAAGATAGGTTCCTTGGTGGATCATCATCAACCAAACTTGCCCTAGTCATCCTTCATCGGCAAAAGCATGTACAGTGTAAATGGACAAAGCTATGATTATGATGGGACCTGATTGTGGATGGTCATGGGAATTAACAGCCCCCTGAAACTGCGGTGGGACCAGGTTTGTCCAATCCGCGCTTCAGGAAACCATCAGGCCGATTCCACACACATGATATCATGATGTCCAATCAAGAAGACACTCCTGGCACCCACCGCAGTCCCTTCGAAACGAAGGTACGACTGGAGCCCAAACCGGATATATATGAGCTTCATCTCGCTGGCCTCGTGAGAAGATCGTTTTCTGTGACTAGTGGTTTTCGTGGCTTCCGCGAACGGCCGACCGACCCGGGGAACGGTCGACCGCCGATCCGGGCTTTGAAACGACGATTCCAGGTGGACGGGTCGCCCTTCCTGGACCCAAAGTGTTAGTTAGTTGCCATGTTGGTCTCTGGACAGTGCAGCCGTTGGCAGAGAAAGCGTACACTGCGACTGGCACCTCTTAGGTGGTAATATGTGGCCCTGAACTTCTATAGAACCACATATAGTACACTATATAGAGCTCGAGTTGAACGAAATAACCATCTCTAGCAGTAAAGAGTTACTCCCGCTCGTCGGCTTCCTGGGTTTAACCCCAGCTAGATCCAGCTGAGCGTTTTTTGCAGGCCGACATCTCTAAATGAGTGATAATTGCTTACCGACTGTTGCAGGTCATGGGACAAACCCAAATATACATTGCATGCTTGTGCGTGACCATGAAGAGAATGAGTTTCGTGTTGAACATGTTGCTGGGCTGCTACAATCACAGTGCCAAAATTGTTCTCTGTCATCAATTTCCAAAATAGCTCATCCAATAACATTATAGATATCTCACATTATCCAACCATTTTTCCATTTGCCTCCCATAGTTTCCTTCCGCCTATGCCTTGCAGCTGTATGATAACTATATCTCGCCATCACAATTCCACATGCAAGGAAGGCAGCATCATCCCAAAACGACACAATTCAATTACTGTAACCCCGGCATAAATTCTTGCCCTCCCGAATCATAGGTCCACTTGGAACACTCCAACTACCTCCTGAGAAGGTGGTTGGGGTGGGTGCCAGGGGGGGGTCTAACCACCTTCTGAGGATATGGTTGGAGCCTCAAAGGAACGCAAAACGGACCTCCACGTGGAGCCGAGATGGTCTTCGCCAAGCGTCGACCTCCTGAAACCACGCGGACTCGAGGGCTTGCGCTGCACTGGGGCGATGCGGGCGATCGAGAGCGAGGCAGTGCCGGATGAGTCGGCAGCTGGACTCCGAGCGGCCTCGGAAGGAGCGTTTGCACGGGCGGGCGGAGCAACTGAAGGATGAAGATCCTGTGGCCCCAGTTCGACCATCCGAAAAGGAGGTCAAAATGGACCTACAATGGTAACGGTCCCACAGCCAGCAAGTTCGATAGGAGGGCGTGGATCCAGAGTGATAGCAACTTAAACATGTTCATCCAAATGCGTCCGTCTACTGCCGTACTTCCTGTCCCTCCGTCCGGGTCCGACCGATGTCCGCCTCCGGCAGGGGCACCCTGTTGGCAGGATGAGCCAAGACTTGCAGGATTTGGAGAGGTCCAGGTGGTGGGAGTGGCAAGGAGGCCCACTATGTTGCCCACTCTGTTGCTTGATCACGGAGGCGAAACGGCCACAGCCAGGAAGGTAGACTGAGTGGCATGCAGGGGAGGGTCCACAGAAAATCTGCCAACGAGGATGTTTGGGGGTTGTTGGCCTAAAGTTTGTCTCATTTGGTGACCTCCATGTTGTGGGGGTCGGGTACTGGGACGAAATATCAAACGAGTTCCTTCCAAAGTGTTCTCCAAGATGGAATCAAAGATATACCTGCCAAAAACTATGAAGGGACCTAAAAAAACAAGCCTTCAACCAGACCCTTAGTAGTTGGGGGATTGGGGGTATTCAAAGATTGGCTTCCCCTCAAAAAAACACCCCAAAATAACCCAGCGATTCGTCTCCCCACTCGGCACTCGACCCGCCTCTTCCGTGGACACTCGACCCTCACGCAGCCACCATACACGTCGAAGTGAGAGAAACCACCCCATTGGTTTTTCTTAAGACGCTGCGGGTCATCCCAAACAACCATTCCCAGACACTTCATCCCATGGGACTGCCAGTCCGGACTGCCGAGAAACGGCCAGGGTGGGTGACTGGGGGTCAATGTGTAAGCATATATGGCAGTCCCATGGAGTGTATGGGATTGTTTCAACTACAAAACCAGATCAACCATTTTAAAACTGGTCGTCTTGACTTCCAGAGATCACTTTGCCCGGAATTGTCTCAACCTCCTGTGCCCGACCCTCCGTGTCGTAATGCCAGCTCTGCTCGTTGAGGGTTCTTGGGCTCCAAAACAGGTTGTTCCTTGGACCTCTCCACCAGGTTCCTGGTGTTCTACACCCACCATCACCCAGGACCTTTGGCCGAGCCACCCACGGCTCGTCCACAGGGTTCCAAGACGAAGCTCCAGGGAGATTCGCCCAAAAGGAGGCATTGGTCCCAGCTTCGAAATGGATACGTCCGGAAAAGCAAGAAGTACAGAACCACGCCCAGCGCAAACCTGGGTGTCAACCACTTGAGCGTCAAGTAGAAGAATGCGGAAGAGCTCGGGGGAGGCGGGCATTTGATGTTGGAGCGGTTTCAAGTTTGTGCTCCAGTACCGGAGACTTCGGCAGACCATTGGGTTTGATAAGTCACTCATGCTCATCAGAACAGAAGGGAGCAATATTTGTCATAATTCAACGTCACGACAATCAAACCCTGATGGGCGCACATCTCCCTGAAAACTAGACACTATGCTTTTGGGTGCCAACACATTTGCATGCAGCATTGACAAGAAAGAGCTCCAGTTTACAAAGGCCTTTCCACAAATTATGCTATAAAGGGCCAAGTGAGTCTCAGTGAACACTGTTTTGTAACCAAAGCTTCGAGTTTTTAGATGACCATCTATCGCCTTAGATGTCCCTGGGTAGTCAATCAAAGGGTCCACACCGGTACCGCAATTGACTACAGCACAGTTCTCGGCATGCTTTCTCCAACGCTTTCTGCATCATACCTTAGCATTTTTATCAGGCCACTCCTCTGGATTTGTGTCTCAATTGCAATGTACTTTGATACCCATGTCAGGCTGACACCCCACAGATACGACCAAATGAAATTTCCCAAACACACTGTTTCCACATACTAGGGTTTCAAAACTGCCTGGACCTGGAGATCCCAGGTCTGAGCAACAACTTCGATATACAGTGGTTTCAGAGTAGAGGAAGGCACCCCGTTCGATGTCCTAGACAGATGGGAGAACACATCAACCACCGACATTGTGGATTGTGCCATCTACTCTGAAACCACCTGGAAAGCCGCAAAATCTCAACCAAAAAACAATGCTTGGAACCCAAGCATTGGCGCTGCAGCTTGAGATTCTTATTACATAGGAAGCGGCTGGGACTGGGGAGTTTCATCCAGAACTGTTTCTGGTTGAGAGTGGGTTTCCATGTATACAAGATATATAATCTATTATATGTGTATCAACTCCAGCCAAGGACCCATTATGTATGTTGTGTCAACTGTTTGTCTGCACATTCTGAAACGATCTCGAACAAATTCAAACAACACATACTATGTGATTCAAACAAACGTCGACTTGCTCTGAGTTGCAATACCGAGGATTCCATTTCGGATCTGAACCAAGCAACACATCTGCTTCATGGCTAAACAGCGAATCCGCTTCCGAACACTCGGGCGCTGTGTAGCCCCGGGTCCCGCAAAAAGGCCCGCGCAGCGTGTCAGAGCTCGTCGGAAGGTACGCCGCGAGGCCAAAATCGCTCAAAACCACCCGTGTTCCAGCGTCGGCTAAAAGGATGTTTGCAGGCTTTACATCTCTGTGGAGAATACGGTGTCGATGCAGATGATTGAGCGCTTTCAGCACCTGAGTGTGCAGGTTTCGGCCAACATTATATTAGTTTAGGAGTTTGATGCTGCACATGAACTGCAAAACAAACACAACCAACGAACAACATCCTTTCTTGTTGTTTTTTTCTGGCAGGCACTGAACAGCAAACAAAGGCTGCCTCTGCTTCCCGAAATTTCTGAGATATGATCTGCTGCAGGGAGATGTCACACAACTCCATGAAGAGCACACTTACCTGAAGGCGTTCTCGGAACTCCCCGTTTTGCAGTCCGTCGAGTCATGGGTTGGAGCAAATGCTGCTCACACTGCCTCCCTGAAAATCCCTGAAATCATCATGGCGACGAGGTGTGGATGGCACGGCCCATTGGATGACCACTTTCTGAATACCAAAACAAATGGTTGTCCACTTCCATGATGAGCAAGTCCACATGATGACTAGTCCCGTACCGCCCAGCCCCAGTCATCGACGACTTCCATGACATGACCCGACCCCGACCAAGACATGGCTGTTCGACCCCGACCAAGCCGGGGTTCCTGCAGCGGGCACATCAAATCTGCGGCAAGATCTGTATGATCTGTATCTCTGGTCCTGAAGGTCAAACTTGGCCCACCTGGTTCTTACCAAACAACCCTTGCTGTACTATTTTACAACTACATGAAAAACAAGTCCAGCATGTCTTTAGGATTCTTGGATGGTTGAACAGAATGCAAGCTAGTAAGTGAACAGTGTTGTTTGTTTTTTGTTTTTTTTTTCCGGGGCACCTCATGAGGCAGTCCCAGACAATCCATGAGACTGGAATGCTTGATCTACATTGAGCCCTTTAAAACAAATAACCCAATCACCCCTGGCCGCCCCTGGCCTGACCCGCCTATCTTCCATAGTCCTGGAGCATCCATTGGTACAAACAAACTTGTACCACATGGTGTTTTAGCATATCTTCTTATGAAATGAACGTCTTTTCATTTTGGTCCAGAAATCGAGCACCTTTTTTGGGGAGATGGTAGATACATGAAGTTACAATTTTTTGTTAAAGTGGTCTGACCGGTGATCTGTTGGCCCGTTCGCGTCAATTCGTTTCAAGCGACGTTGTAGAATTTTGGGGCTCGACTGTGATCAGAGTCTTGCCCTGTGTTTTGGTCGGTGACTGAAGGCGAGGACCTCTGCTCTCCACATGGTTTTGCTGAATGATCATGCATGCAATGCATGCTGCAGGAATAGAGTGATGGAATAGTGATTGCAAGGGACAGCCAATGGATTTAGGCAAAGTACAAGTGACAGCCGAAGGCTCGATGTTTGTGCATCTTGTTGTTGTGAATCCATCACGTGCCCCTGATGTTCTAAGATATGACACAGGGTATATGGCATTGATGTTTTATTCGTGTTGCATACATGTTCTTGGTTTCCTGCTTGACCAGAGGCCATCAGAGTCCAGCGCTGAAGAAGCTTGGAGAAATCCCCCACCGATCTTCCTACACCTCGGAAGCGGCCCCGATAGAGCAGTCCGGTGTGTGGGAAGCCAAAAAGCCTCAGCCGCAGCACCCAAAAAGGATGCATCACCAACACCAAACTGCGGAGACAGCGGAAGCCCAACACCGCCAAGGCTGTTGCCCCCTCCTCTGCCCTTGCCACCACCCCTCACTGCAGCCACTCATGGAAAGACCTAGGCATGGATGATTTGAGGAGATCTTCATATTTTTTTGTGATGATGCTGCATGTTCAACCGACATATTAACTTAGAGTAAGTGTCAGGACCTAGAGTGCCTTTTGCTTGATGGAGGTGTGGTTTTGTTTGCAGTGGAGTCTTTAAACTTGAAATGACACTTTCATGGCATTGCGCCAAACTTTGATTGGAGCTTTGTTTGCAGGTGTGCTGCAACTACGCTGCCTTGGCTTGCGTGTGAAAACCGTCTCGAGTGTGGTTGGTTGCAGTGATGTGGATGTGACACGTGTTTGCACAACTGAGACTCAGATTAGCGCATGCTGCGATCAGTTTTAACGTGGCACCAGCTACATGGCAATCTGGCATATCAGCGCAAAGGTCGCTGGCCAAAGGGAATTTGGTCACTCATGCACCTGCAACTGAATTGTTTCATGTGATTCCGTGCATGCATGTATGTGGTCAAAATCAATCATGCCTGCAAGAAGTCAACTGATCATGCGTGCAACCATAATGCATGCCCAGTAAATCCGACTAGCACGCATGGGGAGCAAGGATGCCAATTACAAAAGCTGTAGGCTGATGGCCGCTGCAGTTCTCAATAAAGGTTGGTTCAACATCTAGGCCGATTTGGAGGGTCTAGTTTGCTATGCCTTCTTGGGAGCGGGGATGCATTGTTTCCACCATTTTCTGTATGTATGCATGTATGTATGTATATGTATGCTGGTCATGCACTGCAGTCACTGTTTCACTACTTGACCCTTGGTGATTGAACCTGAAGGTGCCCCAGGGGTGGTTCTTTGCTGCAGTCTTAGCGGCGCACAGATACTTTGTGGTTGAACAACCCCGTCAAAGCAAATAACTTCTATAAGTGGCTCCGATGGCAAAGGTTTGAACATTTGGTTTACTACGCATCTTGCATTTCATTTGATGCACGAACATGGATGCATTTCATTCGTCACCTGAGCGACCTCAGGTCACCCTAGAGTGTCTCAAAAAAGGTCTGCTACCTTGAAATGGACACCGCCTCCTGTAAACTCCATCTTCGGCTGGCTTACCAAAGCTATGCTACATTGGACTGCCTTCTCAGAAAAAGTCTGCTACCTTGGAATGGCCCCTGCCTCCTCTAAATTTTACCTTTGCATGGCTTACAAAAGGTCAGCAATGTTGGTATGATACCTGGCTCCTGCCTTATCTAAAAATAAGCCTCGGGTGGTTCACACCAGGCCTGCTACATTGGAATGGTTCCTTCTTCCTCTAAATCCTTCCTCCTCTAAACTTTACCCTGAGGTGGCTCACAAATGGTGTGCTGCGTTGGAACTGCACCTTCCCGCATGGCTCACAAAAGGTCTGCGGACCGGTGGACCGGCACCTTTCTCTCCGCCCTCGGTGGCTCGCAATAGGTCTTTTACAATGCAACGGCACCTTCCTCCTCCTCTAAATGTTACCCTCGTTGCAAAGGCACCTTCCTCCTCTAAAGGTTACCCTGAGGTGACCCGAAATTTTATCCTTGGAATGGACACCTGACAAAAGGTCTGCTACAGTACGTTGGAATGGCCCCCCCCTCCTTGTCTGAAGTCTGCCCTCGGGTGGCTCCCTCCACCCTCCTCTAAATGTTTACCTTTGAGTCGCCCACTAAAGGGTCCGCCTCCAAAGTTTACTCTTGGGTGGCTCACTAAAGGTCTGCTATGTTGGAATGGCGCCTTTCTCTTCTGAATGGCACCTGCCTCTTCTCAATTCTATTCCAGCTGGCTCACAAAAGGTCTGCTTTGGCATGGCTCCTGGGTCTTCTAATTTGAGTCCCGGGCCTACAAAAGAACTGCTACGTTGGCACCTACTTAACTTCTTGCTTTAAGTTTGGCTCTTGGCGGCTCATAGAAGGTCTGCTACGTTGGAATGGGGCCACTTGCAGCAGCACAGAGTCTTTACAGCAAGCAGCATAGCATTGGAAGCTGGCCACTTGCGGAAACAGTTGCAGCGTTTCAAGCTGCCTATTTGCAGTTGCAGAAGCGAAAGCAAAGGCAGAAGCAAGAGAAAATGCAGAAGCAGAAGCAAAGCAAAAGCAAATGCAAAAGCAGAAGCAGGAGCAAAAGCAGAAGCAAAACAAACTCGAAAGGAATCCCCATAACCCAACAAAAACACCCCAGAGAATAACCGGCCCCCTTTGTTTACGCAATTTGATTTGAAGAACATGTTCATGTGCACATCGCTTAGGAGGGGCAAGGTCTAAGGTTGTGAATGGAGTGAGCAGTACATGTGTTTGCAAACAGGTTGCTAGCACTGAGTGTGCGTCCGCGTGAGTGCCGCTGTGCTGAAAACATTTGGACCTGCTACTTCGAAGGTTGAAAGCTGGCCCACGCCTTCATGGAAAAGCGTATGATCATTACAATGGCTGTGGAGCAACTGGCTTCACACAGTCGGTGCACCTGGCGCCTGAGAACGATGGCACCAGGGCTCCCTTGGCTTTTGTATGCTGGCTGTGGGGTTGTTGATGGCTGGGTGTTTTGAATGAATGCTGGCTAAGTGCAATGCTGCCTGTCTCTGTGCCTGGCTACTGACGGCTGCTGATGACGTCATCACTCTCATGCGCTGGGTGTTGGATTGCATACAGTCTTGGTTCTCTGAGACTCAGGGGCCCTGGATTGTGGGACCAGTGGCCGAAGTTGCAGTTCAAGACTGTCAGAACTTCTGCGCGACTTGCATGCATGTGGTTTCTGCTGTGACCGCAATGAGTAGGGTCATTCATTTGTTTGTGAGGCCTTCACTGCTGAGGTGCAAGAACAAGACCTACAATTTGTTCGCTGTGAAGCTGGAAATGCACATGCAATTAGAGATCTCGTTCCTAAGCTGTGTGTAAGGACTAGCATGAATGAGTTTAATGTAAGGACTGCCATGCATGATTTTCACTTCACAGTTCTTCCTTTGCTAGGCTGTGGATGGTGGACCAGCTCTCACGTGGTGGGCAAATGGTCTTGTCACCACCTTGTCTTAGCGTGGGAGTTCATGTGTGCCATGTCTGACTGTAAATCGTGAGCTTCAACCTCTGCCCAGGCTACAGCACATGGCAACATGAAAACTACATTGGCAGAGTTGCCTTGCTTAACTTATTGCTTAACTTACGGGGTCACATGTGGAAGCAGTTTCATGGGCAGGCTCTTATTGGGCGTGCTTGTTCACTTGGCCCTAGGTTGCACGCATGTCCCGTTGTGCTCACAGCTGGACCATTGTGGTTCGATCATGCGTCGTGCTTTGATGCACTACAAACGCAAGTGGCGTCAGCAAGGATGGTTGCTTTGAGGGTCCAATGAAAAAGGTGCGCTTACAAGGCTTTGGGACAGGGGTTGCCCTGCATGTGCTGGGTATTGCATGCAAGTGCACATGTGACATGATGGTGGTGGTGCACCCAAGATACCAGAAAAAATGTATCTCTATGTTATGTTTATATAAACGTTTTGCCAGCATCACATGCATGTTTTAAGATGTTATAAATGTTATGTTTGGTGTATCTTGAAACAACATGTCATTGGCAATACCATGGACTACCACCGTGGCAATCACAAACGCACATATATATATATATATATATATTTGTTTGTTTTTTTTTTCAAGCCCAAGGTCGAGCACTTTTTTGAAAGTGGTCTGCAAATAATGTGGCACACCTTTTTGCGCACCAAAGGAGTGTACAGGCTTACAATACAGAGATATCTTAGCATCACACGGTTTTTTGTTTGTCACTTGGAAACAACATCTCCTCGTCTTGGCTTCCTTCGCGACCTGCCGGAAGCCTCCGACCATCTTCTCCAGCACCGCCGTGTGTGGCACCTGGAGGTGAGGACGCATTGATGGCGAACCCGCTGACAGAGCCTCTAATAATCTCCAATACATGGGCAAACACGGCTTGTTCACCTGGTTTCCAGCATCGGTTTAAGGGAACAACTACAGGAAACATGAGTACGTTCGGATGTTCTTTTTTCTCCCCCACAAGTATGGCTTTGGAAACCAAGCAATTCTGGATCACAGTCCCGGCCGATTCACAAGCTCCGCTCGGCCTGGAAGATGAAAATCATCCATACAAAATAGCCCAAACACTCCCTGGTTTATTTGAACCGAACTGAGGTGGTTGAACGAGGTCTCCCTATTTTAAGACACGACCCTGTCTGGGACTGCCAGTCCGGACTGCCGCCCCATGGCCCCCGATTCAACCACCGCTGGCAGTTTCTCGGCAGTCCTATGGCCGTCCCATGGAGTGTTTGGGTAGGGAAGGAGGCAACTGGACAACCCCTAGACTCACTAGACAGGCACCCATCAACATGTTGTTTCCTGAGAAACTGAACTTATAGTTGCACCCACCAAAGAGATGTTTAAAGCGATGCAAACATCAGAACAAATTCAACAAACTCCCGCCAGTATCACCCATCATTGAACCTTAAACAACCGATGTCGACCAAACCAAACACGATGTCGACCTGTCGACAGGACCACCGAATTCACGTCAGAATTTTGCTGAAAGAAGCGCCCCCACGACCGGCTGTTTGGATTCCGGCCTGTTGCAAAGCATATGCCTTCACCACATACGGTGAAGCTGCAGCTTGCAGCATCTCGAACTCGTGGCTGGCAGTCTGATTCAACTCACCCTTCCAAGAAAGCTCCTCGCATGTGGCGCCCTGCGCGCATGTTGCGCCCAGGAGCCCAGCGATCTCTCAACCCCCAGAGGTTCAGGACCGATAGGTTCGACATGGTTCGACCTATCCCAGTGGGGTACCACAGATGACCGGGGTCCAGGTCACTAGGTCGCCACCGAAACTCCGCCCACCGTGGCCGGGCCGACGTCCTGGTAGAACTTGCCCACCGTGGCCACGGATGGAGTCTCTAAGCCTCGGGGGCGAAGTGTCACGACGTGAAAAACCTCTGGGTATGACATCAACTAACCCAAGTGGGCTCCAGGACCGTACCTTCGTTTCGAAGGTGGGACTGAGGTGGGTGCCAGGAGGGTCCAGTCATACCTTCTGACGGAACTTTTAGCCTTTTGGGTGTTTTTTTCAGGTAAAGCAATCCCAAACACGACTAATGGGACTGCCATAGGACTGCCGAGTTTCACGGCCGTTCGGGGTGATTGAATCGGTGGTCTGTCTGGGGCGTCAGTCCGATGCATGGCAGTCCCATTAGTCATGTCTGGGAATCAACCACCTCCAAAGCCCGTGAGGTTTGAGGTTTGAAGCGACCGATTCGTTTGGCTCCAAGTTCTGAACTTGTCGTGGCAGACGGTGGCTCGGTTCCTTTTCTGTTCCGGAAGACGTCAGGTACGGTCAGGTACGGTCAGGGTGGCCATCTTTCGGGGTCCGCTCTGGCCAGACGGCCAGGACAGGAATACTCAAGACTCCAGCGCTTCAAGAATAGATTCAGCTAGACTGCCGATAAATGGAGCATGCATCTTCTTCTCGAAAAGTACACACACTAAGTCACTATAACATACTATAACAATATAACATAATATAACCCTAGGGCTCCAACTACCTCCTTTTCGATGCTTGGAGTGGGTACCAGGGGGTCGAATACCACCTGAGCATGGACAGGAGCCCAAACGGGTACACTACACAGCCTGAAGTGGCTGGAAGGAGCCGGTTCCAGCTGGATACCATGCTTATCCACCTGGTCTCTGCTACCGGTGCACAACTGTCAGTGGTGACTTCCTCCATCCAAACCGCCCATCCATCCAAACTGCCCATCCAGACTGCCAAGCCACTGCATTCCATCACCTTGGCCTGTCCTCCATGCCCAAGCAAAGCGCCCAGGTGCACAGCTCCCACGCGGTCCACTTCGATGACGCACTCCATGTGGCAAAAAGGACGGCCTCGCCTCTAAGGACTCTTGAGCCAAGACCTGCAGGCAGAGGGTGTGGCAATCCACGTGGAATCATCCGCTGGTTTCACGTCGTGGGTTTGGCAGGACGGCAATGCACCCGCGTGACGAGTCCATGACGAGTCTTCCAACCCGAAGAGCCCAAAGGCTCAGAAAGGGCCATCAAAAGACCCTCATAGCTGAGGTTCTGACCCTCACAACTAGGGTGAAATGGACCGAAAACATGTAGTTTGAGGGTTCAATGATCCCATGGCAGGTAAGATGTTCTGAACTTTCGGGCCACTTGAGACCTGAAGATGAACCAAGCGACCTCGGCTGGTCTGGACGTCGGCCACGTCGGCCATGAACACTCAGCGACAATCCCACCATGTGACGAGGTCGACTGCTTGCTCAGTGGCGTTGGGAAGTGGGCAGTCATGGCAGCCTCTGGCCTCCAGGGAATGCTGGGACAGGATCGGAAGAGCATCCATCCATAGGAGTAGATTCTCTGCTTGAAGCGTGACCCAAAGCAGGTTGGGTTGGGCAATTTCGTTTCCGCTCCGCTCCCAAACTGTTTCTGGCACAGGCACTCCCTAGCTCATGTTCAACTATTGTTTGTGTTCATGGATGCACCTGCCCACAGAAAACACATCTTCGCTCTGCCAGCAACATCCAAAAATATCGCTCTGATGCACCTGCAATTAAAACCTTGTGTTGCGACAAACAGGTGCTGAACTCATTTCCTTGATTTTCATTCAGGTGTTGCTTAAAACGCCACTCGTTTGTGTTTGCTGGGTCCACTGGGCTATCTGACCTGCGATCAGGCGCGCCAGGCGTGAGGCCATCTGAGTGCGGGCCGCAAAGAAAACATGGCGCATTTCACCAATTCGATGATCTACATAGGACTTTGAAACCACTGTAGGTAGGGGGTGATGTAGGTGATCTACATGTCCTGCATTAGGTGAACAAACCACTCTACAAATTAGGTGACCTACATAGACCCTGAAGAAGGAAGAAGGTCACCTTTAGGTGATCAACATCGTCTATGAAGACCCTGAAAGGTGATCTACATGTCCTTAAAGGACCATCTTAAAGACTCTGAAAACCACTCTCAACAACTGTAGGGACTGCGTGGACACGTCACTGCTAAAGTGATGCTATTCAAACTCTGCACCGCACCATAAGCTCATGTGGACCAAACACTGTTAGTAGGATCCGAAACTGGATCCAAACAGTTAGGTGTGCAATCCCCAGAGTATCCAAGCATATCAACACATTTTTAAACCAACATTGGTTGCACAAGTAGAAACCGGGCAAGTGGGGGACCGAAACTCCACCATCCAATGAATGCAAGGTCGACTCTGATGCAGCCAACCGACACGGGCGCGCATGCATCACGCCGCATGTATGACACCCAACGGGAGTATACAGCACCATTCTCACCATGATTAACTGCATTACTTGGAGTTGCTTAAAGAGCTGGGAACCAAAACACGTGACAAGAAGAGGACATATACCCACGGGGAAAAACAAAATGACCCTATACGTAAGCAAAACCAACAAAAATACCGCTACTGTGCCATTGTTACTTACTCTACTGTTGCATGTCTGCTGTTTGCGCTACTGCTTATGTGCAACTGTCATTTATGGCATTGTCACTGCGAAGCTGTTGCTGCTTGTGTTTCTGCTTCTCTGCAACTGTTGTCTACGCACCTGCTAACTGTTCCTTGCGTCACTGCTACTTACGCTACAGTATTGCTGTGCAACTGTCATCTGTGTGTCTGCCACGGTGCAGCAAATACCTGAGCGACTGCTACTGCGCGAACTGCTCCTCAATCTACTGTTGCTTGCGTCACTGCTAAATATGCTATGTTTGTTGACATATTACTTAAACTGTTACCGCGCAACTGTTACTTTTGTTTCTGTTACCGTGCAACCGCTTGAGCTACCGCTACTGTCAAATTGTTACATAGTCTACTATTCCTTACTTCACTGCTACTTACGCTACTGTTGCTGTGGAAACTTATTGCTTACAGTGCAACTATTACTTACGCTACTAGTACTGCTGATATACAACTCTGGCCTGCCCTACTGTTATACTGTGGAACTGTTACTTAGTCTACTGTTGCTTACTTCGCTGCTACTTAGGCTACTGACTGTTGCTGTGCAACTATTGCTTACATTACTGCTAGTGTGCTGTTACTTTCTAAATGTAAAAAAAACCATCTACTCAGCATGTTTTTGATCGAAATGCGCATGTGTCCACATTGTCCACATACAGTTCGATCCAACGACCTCACGTCGAACGTCCGTCTTGCGGAGGTGAATGGGGGCAAATCTGGGTCTGTCCGGTCTGGTTGGGCTTTCAGTGATGGCCTCACTTCTTCACTTGAAGTGAGAAAGAGGCACAAAAGGGGCTGTTTGGCTAAGCAAGCCTCTCACCAACCATCTAAACAGCAAGTGCTTGAGCGCACAAGCTAGCTGCTAGCTGAAAGTAGTGTTCTGCTGGACACCCCGAATCGAAGCCCACGGCTATATTTCCCAATAGCAAGTGAGCGTACGATTTGCTTTGGGGGCGCAACAAGCTTCAAGGGAAGTGTTGCGACACTCTGTTGCACCGGAGAACACCCCAAACCAAGCTCCTGCTAGTTTTGACTTGGACACCCCACTGGTCAAGGCAAAGGCATCAGCCCCTACCTCGGTACAAAGGCTTTGTCGCGTCGGCGAAGAAACATGGCTTTGCAAGGCTTAAAGAGAATGGTCACACAATGGCGTGGCTATCTTCCTGCGTGAGTAGCTGATTAAATTGGTATCTGAAGCCAACCCGCCTGGAACTGCAATGTTCCACGAAGGTGCTTGGACATTCCCAGCATCGACGTTATGCAACCAACCAACACACTCCAGATAAATGACGTAGGGTATGAATACCATATGCCACATAGTAGCATAGGTGAAAAGTGAGAAGTGTGCTTAGAAAACCAGCAAGTCCAAAACACCGCTCTGTCACACTAGACTGAGGTTCTCCCAAACACCGTTCAGTGAGTGAAAGTACTGAAGTTCATACACTCCTTTGTTTTCATTGAAAATCCGACTTGTAGAGTTGGACTGACCACCGCTTCACCAGTGGTGAGTCCGTCTTCGTTGGTCCAAGAGGACAACTCACACCTCTTTGCTTTAAAACCAGAAGGCTCCTTGTGCCTCCGAGGGTTACACTCTGACATTGGTTTTCAGTTAACTCAATTCCCAGGAAAAATGGCGATGGAACGGAAAGGTGAAAGAGTCGGCGCATTTGAAAAGTTTAACATATTGTTCACGTGTCTGCAGATCGATCAGCGCGGCTGCACATCAACGGTGGAAAAAGGGTTTGTGGGGAGCAGCATGAAACCACTATGGAATCAAAGAGCAAAATTGGACAGCGTGTTCAACAGTTCCAAATTGTCGCAGGTACACACGGGTGATCAATCCGTGCTTCCCACTCCAAGGCATAGCTTCGTTGCACTGAGTTTGCCAAGGAGTGCTCAGTGCCCCTGCTTGTGAAACTGTGGTGATTGTGAAGGTGGTGGTGAACCCTTCGGGACAGGGGTTGACACACACAGGTCGCCGTGATCGGCGCTTTTTCCTTTCAAAAACCGGCTGCAAGCAATTGGGTTGTGTCCTTTTTGGACGTAGAGCTTCACTAGCTCAGTGGCAGCAGCGTCAGCGCTTGAAGGTGGAAAGGTGTATTTAAGGATGGTGTGAAGTCTGGATTGGAGGCCTCACAGAGCCAAGCGGTGGCTCCCGGCGCTAGTTGCATCCCTGATTTTCCAGGGTTGTAGAGGTTGAATGTAGGTGATAGTCCGTTGTTGTAGGTCAATGTTGAAGCCCAGGAGGTGGAAATCGTCAACTGGTTCAAGTTCCACTGGGTCTCCAAAGAAGTTGTGATGGATGAGGGTTTGTATGGCTGGGTGGTGGAGGAAGTGTTCGTTGTGGACAATGAATCTGTTGTCAACATATCGGTAGTATGTAAAGTGCAGGTCAGTGTGTTGGAGTAGATTGTTGTGGATCTGGTGCCAGGAGTGTTCAATGAGGGTGATGGCGACGTTGCATAGGGCTGGAGAGAGTTGGGATCCAATCCCAGCCCCTCGGTTTTGTTTGTAAGTGTTATTGCATGCACGGAAAATGCAGGTGTCGAGTGCGTAGGCGACAATGGTGGTAATGTCGGAAGTCTGGATGGTACGTTGTGTGGGGTGTTTTTGGTGATGTCGGCCGATGTGGGAGTGGTGGAAGGGGTTGCCTGTTGCTTGAACGTCCACTGTGAGGGTGTGTGTGCATTGTTGTGTTTGCCAGTGGTGAATCATGGAGTGGACTGCATCGATAAGACGATGCTGGGGAACCGAGTTGAAGAATCCCACCAGGTCGTCGTTGGTGGCGTACAGTGAGATGTCTGCTGGGGTTTGGGTGAGGTAGCAGGAAATGGCGCCAGAGTTGCGGGATGGAAAGCTGGCCTGGATGCTGTGGGTGGAGGTGTTGGAGGATGATGTCAAGAACACGGCTGGTGATGCGTAGGAGGTTGCCACTGAGTGAGTGGAAGTAAGAGATAATGGTGCGGCCTTTCTGCCACTGTTTTTTCTCTTTGAGGTGGACCACACCATATGGGATGTTGAAGTCTTCGCGGAAGCCCCACTTGTAGCGGGTGCGTAGTATGGGGGGAACAGTGGCTTTGAGATGGTCGTGGATGTTGGCGGCTGTAAGGTATGGAAGCGGTTCAAAAAGTTCGGGAGATTGCCGAATGGCCAAATGTTTGTGTTGCTGAATGGTGGTGCGGAGCCACTGTTGGCAGTGTTTTGTGAAGTCGTCGTGCGCCAGGAAAGGCACTGTGAGCGGGATGTTTGGTTTGGGTGGTGTAAGATTGCGGAAAAGGAGGGCTTTGTTGATGATGTGGAGAGCTCTGCTGCGGCCTGGTTCTTCAAGATTGGCGGCCATGCGCCTGATGGCGTAGACTTCCAGGTCTGTATGGCGGCCGCTGCGCAGTTGTTTTGCTGCTTCAAAGGAGGCTGCCGTATGTTTGGTGAGGTTGCGGAGGAGTGTGAGAGCGTGGTGTTTGGTGGAAGTGTAAAGGTGTGGTTCTCTGATGGTCTGTTGGCGTAGTCGTAGTCGTCGAAAGAGACGTTTGTGAGTGGCCAATCTGGAGTAAAAATGCGCTCGATGTTTGGTGAATTGCCAACCTTGGGCTTTAAGCTTGAGGTGGTGTGAGATGAAGGGCCAGTTGAGTGTAGGCATCCAGTTGGCAATGTGATGGTGTTCTTGGTTCGAGGCCTGATCGTAATTGTCGTGGGATGTGAGCTGAATGGTGGTGTAGTGGTGAATGTTGTTGTGGGAATGCCAATAGCGTAAGGAGAGTTGTGCTGAAACTGGGATATTGTTCTGGAGTTGCTTGAGCTTGGCTCTGCGGTTGTGTTCTCTGTGTGGAATGCCAATGGCTGTGGAGCCGACATAGAAGTGGCCATGCTGGTGGCAACAACGATGTGGTGGAGTGGGGTTGAAGTAGAGGTTGATTTAAACGGAGTTTTGGGAGAGAAAGTTGTGGTAGTGGTAGGTATGTGGAAGGATGTGGAGCTGGCGGAAGCGGTTGCGCCACTGTTGAGATCGGTGTGTTGTGGATGGATATGCAAAGAGTAGGGTGATGTGGATCAGGCCGGTCGCAAAGATGGCCTCTGCTCGTTCAATGTATTGGGTATGATGGATCAAAATGGATACGGCGCGGTGGAGGTGAAAGAGGTGTTGCATGGTGGTATGGCTGGGTTGCTGCTGGCTGAGAATAGCGAGTCAGCAGCCAATGGCTGCACCTACGCTGACCAGTTGTTGCAGGCTGTGGATGGGCAGGCGGTTGACGCGACCGAGAGGGAGGCCATAGCGAGTGGCTGCCTCCTTCAATCTTGACGTCTTTGTAGAAAGCCTGGAAATGCTCCCAGGCCACTGCACGGAATTTCGGCTTCTTCCAACCAAACCAAGCATGGGTACAACGGAAATCATCGATGTAAATGCACCATGAATCATACATCTCGTCGGGCCACTCTTCATTCAATGGCAAAGACCATCTGCCACATTCGAAAAGAAAACGCATGCACTGGAAGGTGAGGTGTAGCCTCGGCAACCATTTTGATTCAGGTGTCTGTTTGGGTTTGGCTTCTGAAGCTTCCGAAAAACCAGCAGCAGAGCTGGCAGCAGAGGCTTCAGTCCTTCCGGCCCCACTTTTTTTTTGCAGCTGCGTTTGCCTGCTCTGCCGCCTGCATGGCACCATAAAGGACTTGATCCTTGAACATGCCCTCGAGTCTGTGCATGTCGGCAGCTGTCAGCCGAAGCTGTCGGTGCCACTGCAAGGCCCTCGCAGGGGCTGTTCGATGTTTTGCTCGTTGACCGAAGCTTGCATCTGGTTTCCATGCAGAGATAATGTTGAACATCATTGAAAACAAGTATATCAGTGCTCCCCACACATCCTTCTTCCGAAGCGATTGAAAAAAGCGTTTCACCACCTGGAAATCAGCTTGTGGCTCGGAAAACCAATCCGGCGGGGACTTGTAAAATGAAAGAGCTTTTGCCTGATTGTGCCTCCTGGCCCTCAACATGTTTGCTCTCCTCAGCTTTTTTTTCTGAGGAGCCTCTGGACCCGTGACGTCTGCCGGGGGTGGAGGCGGTAATGCCGAAGCCTGGCTTGAAGACGCCTCCCTGTCAGAGACTTGCACACGCCCAGGCGGTAGGGACACTGAGCTTTCCTGAATTCTTTTTTTCTTTGGTGCCATGGCGGTAGACAAACCTACCCCTGGAACACTACCATTTACAATTATGAAACAATGCCCAGCTGCAACTGTTGTCCTCTGTCGGCTAAGAGCTTGTGCAAGACGCTGCCAGCATGCACTGCTCTCCACCCAACGGCCGTGGTGATCTCAGGCGAGAGCTGCCACAACTGTGGCTCACTAGTTGGAGAGCCCACAGCAACCTGCAAGCAAACTAGTTCATAATCCATAGGTGATTCTTGGAACAGACAGGCCTCATCCACCTTCGAGCGCAGCCACGCAGCAAAGCCAGCAGGAACTGAGGAACCCCATGACTGATTCAGCCACTCTTCAAAGGCTGAAAGCCACCCTTCCTCAGGATGAGCTGGAGGGACATCAAGCTCATCAGCTGCCATCACCACATCATTCATCTCAGCAGCCGTCATGTGCCCTTCGACTGTGCTGTCTCAAGTCTGGAGCCACTGTGGGCGCGATGTCTCAAACCCATGAAACCTAGGGTCTGCTTACGGCCGGCGGTCGTAAGCAGACCTGGTCCTTGGATGGATGAATGTCGACCTCAGATCCTGCCTGAACTTGTTTGGAGCCAATGGGGGAAGGAAAATCAAGAGTGTGTTCCGGTTGTACTGGAGTGTTGACTGTAGGGGTGGGGATAAGGTTGACGTACTGCCAGCGCTCATGGGGTTGCTTGTTGGCGGCGGCAGTAAGGGTGGGTGACGTGGTGCTTGAGATGTTGGCAGTGGTGTTTGAAGATGTAGATTGCTCTGTGTGGGGAGTGGCTGGGATACCTGCGAAAGCTGGGTAGTGGACAATGGCATTGATGTCAGTCTGGGCGTGTCGGCTGTGAGTATCTGGTCGTGGGGTGGTCTGTTGTGATTGATGGAAGCTTGGGGCTGTTATGTGTGTGTCCAGAACGGAGATCCATGGTGAAGTTGTCTGTGTGGCAGCATGCTGAATGGCAGTGTCGCTGCTGGAGGCGGTCGGTAGTGGGTATCGTCTGAGTGGTGTGATGTTGCTGGGTGGTGAAGCTGCCTGGGGGTTGATGTGCTGTTGGTCTGGTGTGAAGAAGTTGGGTCAGTAAAGTAGGCCGCTGGTGGAAAGCGAGCCAGGGCGTTGAGGGCAAGGCGTGTGTGGTGTTGTGCTCGTTGCAGGTTGCTGTGGTAGATGGCAATGATACGCTGGATGGGTTGCGGTAAGGTGTCAGTGAGTGGCTGATGGCCAATTGGGCTTTCTGTGAGAGCTATATGAGTGGTAAGGTGCTGATGTAGGAGAAAACGGTGGATGTGGAGGTCTGTCAATACACCCATTAGGGCGTGAGGTGGGTCGAGAGTGTATACTTCAGACCAAAAGGATTGGTCAGCTGAATCTGTGTGAGGTGGTGCCGGAGAAGCCGCTGGAGGTGGAGAAGTTGCAGGTGGAGAAGTTGCGGGTGGTGGTTGGTTGTCAGCCGCATCTTCTGTGAAGACAAAAAGGACTTCTGATTGCTCGTCGCACTCCGGAGTGTGGTCCATCGTAGATCCGTTGATGTGAAAAGGCTCGAAAAGTAGGGCGAAAGAAACTTAGTTACCACACAAGCTGAAAATGGCTGCGGTGATGGAGGATAAATATTGGTAAACACAGGTAGTGTAGTGTAAGGTTGGAGTGTCGTGAACAGCCACAAGGTGGTATTGTTGTCTTTTTGGACTGTGAAGAGTCGGTAGGTTGGGTGATGGTGAAACGTGAGGCTGTGAGACGTTAGCGCAAGGGCACTCAGTTAGCGGGACGCCATCTCGACGGCAGCAGCGGCCGCAGCTTGTCGGGCAATGCGTAGTATGGCGTCGTGCAGGGTGGCAGCTTGTTGATCCGTCAATGGGGTGTCAGGGACAGACGCCCCGTTGAGGGGGGGGCATGACAGCCAGCATCGTGGCCAACGACCACACCATCCTACCTGGAAAGGTGGATGCTTAAGCCGCACATGTGAGCGCAGACAAGAGAGAATGACAAGACGTTTCTCAGGACATGAAAGAGACTCCGTCTTTGATCAGCATCGCCGCCTGACCGCGTCCTGAACAGCCTTGCCGCTGTGGTCGACATGGCTTCTGCTGCTTTGCGCACCGTGCCACCGAGGACGCCTTCTGGAAGTTCGCCCGATCACGCCCGGCTTTTACAGCTTTTCGTTCAGCAACTGCATTCTGAAGCAAACTTCTCGGCCCGTCTGAGAACACGCTCACCGGTCTCCTTCTCGGTCAAACGCTCACCGGTCTTCTTCTTCGTACTTCAAAGAAGTCGCCGCGTCGACTTATATAAGTGTGTAACCGGTATACGATGACCAAAAGAATGAATTGATCGCATTTCATACATCGCAAGCTGTCGTCATTTTGCTATGCTTCGGGGTAAATGGCTGCATACCGTATACTCAAACAGTGTCAAACAATGTGCCATGGACTAGGAATACCATGGAATAACCTTTCTGGAAGAAAATGTATAAGAAATCACCCAGGCCCAGCGTTGAGCGTTTATATTCGTTGACCCCTACTAAGTTTGCTCTCATCTACCACACAGTAGTTTTCAGGGTCCATTGCCGGCCTAGTGGTTGATCACATGCTGCACTGGCTAACATGATAGCGCTCCCCTCGACCAGACGACGGTCGTCGACCTTTGGCGCGCCACGGGTTGATCCTTCTTGTGGCCGCAATATCGACAGAACAGCGAATCCTCCGGACCGTCGCGCTCGATGCCGCGGGTTCCCCCGCGGCGCTTCCGACCGCGACGGAAGGACATGAAGACCTGACTGACACAAAAAACACATGTTCCAGAACAATAGCCAGAAACCAAACAGGCGAAACCACTTGCCAGTGGCTGCGTAGACTAAAATGGGATGTTTGGAATGTTGATTTGCGACGACTGTCTTGCACTACTTCTAGGCCTTGCCAACTACAGTATATGGGCCGACATGTTCACGTTGAGACAAACATTGTCGAGATTTCTCGAGTACTGACAGGGCAATCCAAATGACACTCTACTATATATTGCATGCACAAGAAGCTCCTGTCATGACATGTTCCATACTCCATCCCCACTAGGGCTAGGGTGGTTATAGGCTATAGGGCTAGCTTTCTCTTACACTATAGGCTATAGTTACTAAATCCCCAGCAAGAAACTGGACTTGGCCGGGCGTACGAGTCGGGAGTCAATTGTCCTCTTCTCATGAGCCTGGCTGGGGGGAAAACATCCAACGAGCCGGCGTCCGCCACCGAAGCGCGACCGCTTGGACCAACAAACGTTTCGCGCGGGTTCCGCGTGGCGCGCGCGCGCGCGGAACGCGCGGCTCGCGCTGCTGGTCCATCTGGATGCTCTTGCCGCACTTCAAACAGGTGAGGCTTGCCTGCGCCACAAGAGGGAGGTGGGACTCCGGGACGGAAAACGATCTCCTGAACCTTCCAGGAGTGGGCTTGGGCAAAAAATTAACACCCAATTGGCAGGTGGGTGCCTCGTAGAGTGAGCCGCCGAAGTGCCCAAGGGCAGCGGGATCGGCGAAGGTGCCGAGGGGAGCACCCCACCTCGGCCACGGGAAGGCATCGTGCAAGGCAAGAACATGGCGCCTTTGAGGGAGGCCAAGATGGTGATCACTTGGCAAGTTGGTTGTTCAAAAAACAAAGAACAATTATGATCAATTATGAACCAATACAAAACAAAACAAACAACATGATCGGATGGAACAGGGTGGAATTGTATATACTTTGCTGATTCAATAAGAGGTTAAGTGACCTTATAAGACCCTGCTGGCGTAGGGTTCTTGACATGGCTCTCTGCATGATCCAAGAACTCCAGCTATAGGGATCTATAACAGCTCCCACCGGGCCCAAACCTGGCGGTCACGTGCCCACCTACCGGGACTGGTCCAAGTCGACTGCTTAAAGAGCCCAGAAAAAGACAACATATTACCCAAAGGAGGATTTATCCAGCTCGGGAAAAATCAAACATCACACGAAAACTACAAAACCAAGTCATCCTTCCTGCAGGCACCACGAAAAGCCTAGCGCGCCCCCTTCCTTCACCCATGCGCCTCTCAGGAGAGACTTGGTCAGTGCCTCGAGAGGGGTCAAAGGGACCAGGCGAAATCTCCACCCCTTTTGCAGCACCTCAAGGTGCAGCTGTCTCAGCTGTCTCTCATCCATGTACAGTAAATAAAACGTACCGCACATTGAAAAACAGTGCATTTGCTATAGATGGTTTTTTGACCAAAGAAGTGCTTGTTTTCAAGTTGAGTGGGATGCCAAAATGGAGTCCACTCGCCTGCCACGATTTCAATGACAGGATTCAGATCTTACCATCTTTGTAGCTGCAGCTTTGGCTGTTCGAAACCATTCACCACTTGTGGTGGTGCAAAATTAAGTGCACATTATGTATTCCTTGTTGCTCTGGAACAGTGCAGCCGAGCCTAGGGGTCATGTTTACTCTGCCCAAACCATCCAAGAAATACACATCATCATACATCATCTACTTCGCCAAAAAGAGGTTCTTCACGCCCTAAACATAGGTCATGGCACCACTATGAAGCCATCGTCAAGCTCTTAAGTTGTTTTGCGAGAACATGTGAAAAGAATTGACAAGGAAAATGCTCAGCCCAGGTATTGGTGAATGTCACAGAGTCCCAGTGTATTGGATGCACTGGCCTGCACAAAAGCTCAGCATACATCAACACACTGATCATTGGATCCATTTTTCCAATGCTCCTGGATGGTTTCTTCGAAACCTGAGGGCCCGAGCTCAACATGGTGTGATGTCTCAAATGTAGAGCACGGCGAAGGTCAGAGCGTGGAGCTGGTCAGAACGTTTTCTGTTCAGTTTCATGATTGATCGAGTGAGTGAGTCAGTTCGCCTCACAAGCTGTGGCCAACAAGGGGTCCAGGAGTTGATACTATTATCACGGTCCCCCAGAGAATCAGATCCATAAGGGGCGCTCATTGGTCTGTCAACTGTACATGACATCTGCTTGCTCATCTGTTTGCCTGGTGTTTTGGACGTTGATTTTGGTGTTTTGGACGTCCAGTCTGGTCCTGGTCACTGGTCGTGATGCCCAAAGCATCGATGAGTTGGTAAGTACCAGGTACCATCTACATTGATACCTATTGACTGTGATTACACTTAATTACAGGGGTGTTCCCCCTGTTTAATCAAGACAAACAAACAATCGAACAAGGGGTGCACCAGTGGAAAACCGGGCGACATGGCCTAGAGGCCAGTCCCCAATCCGGGTTTCAAGGACATGGACCTGATGACTTGATGGCACATGACCCGAACCAAAACCAGGCACGACTGGAGCTCCATTTTCTGGGGTACGAATTGAGCCTCCATGTAACTATGTCCTGAGTTATGCCTCAAAGGCTTGCCTGAAGTGCTTGCAAAGTGTGGGGCTCTTTCACGAGCCATGCGATCAAGACATGTTTGATTCAGGCTATTCATTTATATATTATATATATATATTGTAAAACAATACATATGTCTTTATATGTCTTTATTAATTAAATGAAACGGTTCATGCTTTGACCGGTTTGGGTTGCACTGTAATTCTTGAGCACCACAGCCAACGCATTGCGTCGCAAGGTGGCCGCAGCAGCCGCTCACCCGATCGGGTCAGGTTGGGTGAAAGAAGGGATGACACAAACAGTGACCCCCAAAAGAAATCCCAAACACTCCATGGGACTGGCATATTTACCTACATTGGGGTGGTTGAAACGGGGTCAATGTAGGCAGTCCCATGGAGTGTCTGGGAATGGTAGAATCCTGATGAATCACTCGGATCACCATATGTTCAATCCGAGTCCGGCCACACCACTTCCATGTGACGAATCGAGTCCGGGAGAGCCTCGAAACAGGGAGGGAAAGTGCGTCCGCACGACCCATTCTTTGAGGAAGATCTTTCTCTACCAGCACCCGACTCTACGTCGGTGTTTCCTGTGTTTCCAAGTTCGGTGTCCAGGTTCACCACCTGTGGTCTCCAAGTCCAGCCTGGCCAGGAGGGTCCAGACATCCTTTCTGGAGAATTCTTCTCACTTCCAGTTCTTTCAGGAACTGAACCAGTGAGGGTCTCCATGGTCTCCGGTCGTCTCGAACAGCGTGCTTCGTGTGTTGTGCGAACGTCGGACGGAGAATGGAACGAGAATGGAACGAGAATGGATCCCCAAGGAGAGGGCGATCGGAAAAAGCTTTATGGAAACAACTTTCACTGGACACCTTTACATTGATGAACATATCTGACTCACCTTCACTTTAATTGGACACCTTTACATTGAACATATCTGACTCAGGATGTTCCTCAGCATGTTCCTCCCCGAAAAAGCGCTGTCACTTTGTCTATACATGAGTTTTGAACAATCTTCTCTTTGCATTTGATCATTACAATGTTGTTTCATTGAGCATTGAATCTAAGGCCACTAACAGACCTTTTCCAGTATACAAACATCGGGAAGAAAGCCACCCCAACTCAAAGGAATTGTTTTAGGGAAAGAGGCCCTCAATTTATGTTTCCTGCCATGCATCCAATACTGAGTCTCAGCATCGAGAAGGATGCTTGGGCGCTTGGCTTTTGGATTATCCGCCGACCCCAGCCGATGGGGGAGCGCGCCAGAGAGTATATATTGCTTGATGTTGCGCCGCCCTCAAAATTAAAACGTCATTCTGACAGACGCCCTCAATACATTTAACTAATCAATAATGTAACTGCAGAACCAACAGGACAGTGACTGTCCTTGTACATCTCTCCGTATGTTTGCAACATGACTCAGGGGCATCCAATGGATTTTTAGGCATCTGACTTTTCCAACTCGAAAGAAGACCCCCTTCTATTATACATCATAATACAGTAAATATATAACTCCCTTTCCTTGCTACCTGGCAAGCTCCCACCTTTTTCCGCAACGGTCTCGTCCGCGGCAACTCTTGTGGTGCCTCAACGACTCGCCTGGCTCGAAGAGCGTGTTGCTTCGTGGCACCGAGCAGGTGGCACCGAGCCGGGGCATCTGTGGATGAATGGTGCGTCTCGATCTGTGTGGTGTGTCCCAGACACTCCAGCACGGACGACAGCATATATGATTCTATACGACTCCGACGGGTCGTTGTAAGTCGTTGCTCACCTGGTCTGACTATGACTCCAAAACCTTGAAAGACTTGTTTGCTCAACTTCTTCGCCCAAAGAATGGCACGGGCACCAATGAGTTGAGGTGGTGGGGGTCGCCGGGTCGCCGGGTCGGCGGATCGGCAAAGCCCGTCTGCCCGTCCGACGGTTGGTGTGGTTTGGTGCATATCCTCCCACACGCGACCTGGGACTGCAGTATACTGCAGTCCTATGACCTGCATGATTGGTGGTTTGGGGGCAGGCCTCTGCTAGGTAGGCCTGTCAGGGACTGCGTTTTTTTGCGTTTCGCATCGCATCTGGGCATGATGGGCCAGGGCCATATGATTCTCGGCAAGCAAGTTGACATGTGTTGTACAAAGTGAGCCGGTTCGGATGCTACAGACTGAACATGGCAACTGTTCCTCTACAACCCGACGTGGTTTTCGGGTTCCATATATGGTTCCATGTTCATCTTCCAGGGTGTAGGTCATTCCATGTCTACATCCTCTCAATCCGAGTCTCAGGGCCCCTCCTTTGGGCACTGATGCGCCTTTTCCCCGGGATCAAGGAAGGATCAAATCTCAAGGACTCAAGGCGGATGGTTGGTGCCTATCTCCCAAACCGGGCTCCCTCGTTCTTCCAAGTGACCGAACTTCATATCATGGTTTCAGTTTCAGGTCACAAAAGGGCCTGTATGGAGTGTCTGGAACAAGGTTGTGGAGAGTCTTTTTCAGACCTGGTGGACTAGAAAGAACGTCGTCTCCCCCAGATCTGCTGGCTCGAAACGATTAGAGACCTGCACCATCAAAACAAACAAAACGGACATGTTCCATACATCTTTCCTATGCAACCTGACCCCCCAAAAAGTTGGAATCCGCCTCGAAGTTCCATCCACACCGCCCAACTTCCATCCCGCGACCACCACCAAAAAAAACACCCAAAAGTGCCCACGCCTGGCGTCGGTGCCTGTCAGCCTCAAAGTTTTCCACGGTTTTCACTGGGCGAGGAGACGCCTGGAGTGGACCGGGGGCAGGCTGCGCAGGCTGCGCAGGTGAGGTGAGGTGAGGTGAGGTGAGGTGGAAAAAGAGGGAAAATTCCATAGGACTGGGGAAGACTGACCTAATATATTGGCCCTACCAAACAACCTTGGCACGATGACCCGTTTGTGCAACATGCTCGGTTCTTCACCATTGAAACGTTTTGACACGAAGAACACCGCGTGACGCGGCACCTGGTTCTTCAAAGCGACCAAATTTGCTCCTTGGTTTGGGGTCACAAAAGGGCCCGTAAAAGGTCAGTTAGGCCGGGAATGATGGGACCCCCCAAAAGATCAGAGTGAAAAGGCTAGTATGGAAGATGTGCGCTCAATTACCATCAATATATATATAATATATATATATATACCTGGACCTTCCAACTACCAAAAAAATATGGTCGTTTTGGTTTTATGGTCGTTTTGGTCGTTTTGTTTGTTTTGCGTTATTTTGCGGATTTTTGTGGTCGTTTGCTGGTTTTTTTGCGCGCGTTTTGTGCTAATTTGCGGTCGTTTTGTCGGTTGCGCTGATTTGCTGGCGTTTGCGCGGAAAACCGGGTCAATAACCAAAACTACCAGAATTGTCTGGTCGTTGGAAGATCCAGGTATACATATATAATCAAAAGGGAGTAGTTCTTTTCTTTATGCTCACAGTTCTTTTCTGTATGCTGCAGGATGGGGTGTGCTTTTTATGCGTCAGGTTCTTTTTCATTTGCGGCTGGTTCCCTTTTATATGCGGGCCCATTTCGTTTCGTATGCGCACGGTTTCTTTCCGTATGCGTGGCGCGACGGTTCACCAAGTGCTAGGAGGCCCTTTAGAAGAGGATTCTGTGCTACGACAGCCTTTAGAAGAGGAATCTGTGCTACGAGAGCCTTTAGAAGAGGATTCTGTGCTACAAGAGCCTTTGGAAGAGCATTCTGTGCTACTACGACAGACTTTAGAAGAGGAATCTGTGCTACGAGAGCCTTTAGAAGAGGAATCTGTGCTACAAGAGCCCTTAGAAAAGCGAGCCTTGCATTCTGTGCTACGAGAGCCTTTAGAAGAGGAATCTGTGCTACGCGAGCCTTTACACAAGGACTCTGTGCTACGAGGGCCTTTAGAAGAAGAATCTGTGCTACGAGAGCCTCTCACTCAACTACATCCTCCATTACAACCTCCGCCTGCCACGGTGCACCTGCCACGAAATCTGCGCATCGAGGGTCACAGAGTGCTGCGCATGCCACGAAACATACACTTCGAGGTTCACAAATTGCTGCGCCTGCCACGAAATCTGCACATCGAGGGTCACAGAGTGCTGTCCAGCCCAGCAACAAAAACAACTGCAACCTCTCTAGTCTTGCCAGTTCCTTGGCCATGTGCAGAAGTGTACACTTTCCAGTCCCAGGAGAAATTCAACCCAAAAGTGCCCAGTCATCCTTTTATGGCTTTGGCAAATTGACTTTTCAAAGGCTTTGCAGCCTTCAAGGCTTGCAATGCCACTGTCATCGCATTGCCACACTCAGCCCTGGCCATCTTGTCCTTCTTCAGCAAAGCCAGAAGCTTGCTCAAGGCCCCGGCAATGAACAGAACCAGCTAAAACATTTCAGCCAAGCCTTGTATAGGTGGTTGGTTGGGGCTTTCCAGCCCAAACTCTACAGCTTTGGGGTAATTAAGAAGCAACCCAAAAAGACAGGATGATGGCTGGATGGGTGCACACATGGGTGCCTCCAGGAGCAGGCTGACAGATTTCTTCTCCTTGAAGGGCTTGGGTCTTTCACACCAGCCCTTTTGGCTTCATGCTCCTTTGAGTCCAGCTGGCTTTTATCTTTTTCCAGCTCAGCCTTGAACTTCATGAGCTTGTCTTGGATCTCAACCTGGGAATCTGCAGCTGAGATCTTGCTGGTGGCTTCTCAGTCATTCTTCTTCTGGTTCTTTTCCTTATCCTCAGGCAGCTTGAGACCCAAGGCCTTTGCCAAGTCCTTCTTCTCAACATCCTCCTCTTCAGATTCATCTTCAAGTGTTTGAAGATTCCAGTCATCTTCTACCATATCACCCCAACTCTGGTTGGCAAAATCGAGAACGGTGGCTTTCTCAGCCTGTGCTGAGGAAGTAACCTTGCTCTCCTTCTTGTTTGCAACTTCAGTCTTGAGTTTGCTTCACTTTGCCGACACAACGCCGGCATTTGACACACGCCTCTATAGCCCAGGACCCTGTTTGCATGGCGGCCAACGTCGACACCTCGCCGGAGACCTCGTGCACAGCATACAAAAAAGAACCGTCGGCATTTGGCGCACGCCTCTATAGCTAAGGATTCCGTTTGACTTCTGTTGAAGGAGCAGCAAAGGCTTCTGTCTGACGGCACCGTTGACACCTCGGCCGACACCTCGCAGCATACAAAAAAGAACCGTCGGCATGATGCTTTTGGCGCAAGCCTCCATGGCCCAGGATTCTGTTTGACGCGCCCTCCTGCAGAAGGATTCTCGCCTGAGATCTCCCAGCATACAAAAAGGCACCGTCGGTCTGATTCTGTTTGACGGACGCCTCTTTAGCCAGAGATTCTGTTTGCCAGAGATTCTGTTTGACGGGTCCCCTTGCAGCAGGATCCTGTTCGACGGCCACCGTCGGCACCCGGCCGACACCTCCCAGCATACAAAAAGGAACCGTCTGCATAAAGAAAGCAACCATGTGCATACAAGTAAGAACTCTCAGTATAAGAAAAACACGAGGCTACGAAAAAGCACCAGCAGCATCGGAAAAGGCACCTAGAGCATAGAAAAAAGCAAAGCACCCCTGTCCATATCTCCGCATGGAAAAAATAGAGCATTAAAAAAACACCCAGCCCTAATCAAAACATCTGAACACCAACACCCCAAACGGGATGGCAACATCATCCAATCCCCTCAGATTCGGGATTCAGGTTCGATCCTCCATCCTGCCGGGGGTCCGTCCGGTGACGAAGGTGATTCAGGTACCAGACACATGGATGGAACCACAAGTTCCAACAGAGGTTAAGTGACCTTATAGGACCCTACTGGGGTACCGAACTGGGATAGCCTATAGGGTTCTTCAACCTCTGCTGGTTGTGTGTGTGTCCCAGACACGACCCGTCTGGGACTGCCGAACTGCCGAGTGGCACGGCCGTTCGGGGTGGTTGAAATGGGGTCTGGCTTGATCGGCAGTCCTATGGCAGTCCCATGGGTCGTGTCTGTGTGTCTCAAAATAGGGAGACCTCCCAGATCGAATTTCTGGTTGACATAAACCCGTCTACGATAAAGCCAGGACTGGGGCGATCGGGGGTCTCCCTATTCAAATAAAAATGAACGTCCAAGTTGCTTCAACTTGCAAGCAGGGAAGCATTGTTAAGGCCTTGCAATTATACCGACTGGGTCTGACCAAGTGGGTCTGACCAGTGACTCCCCAACTTGGGAAACATTGGGACACCATGCGAAAACCATGCGAAACCCTTTGTGGAGAATTTGGGCACGGAGTGCTGTAGCTGTTTCTAGTTCACCCATCAGATCAGGGTCCAACGACGCTCTCCAGGTGGTCTCGTCGAACTCCAAGCAGCATCCTCATCTGGTATCCACTCAGTTAAATCAGGGTCGTTCAAACGATCAGGGTCGTCTGGTCCACCATTGGGCCGCGACCGACACCTGGGTAGCTCAACCAGAGTTTCAATCCCGCCTTCCAGTGTATCATAAGGGTGAAAAAGCGCTCGGATCCGGCAAGTCGTGGTATGCTGCCATGACCACCAAGTCACACCACAGCCAACGCCCTTGGCTCGCTGACCTTAGGCACTCCTGTCTTGGGCTGAGCCGGCTTCGCCTGCGCGGACATCGGCTTCTGGCGGACCAAGGGCCAGGAGACGCCAAGAGTTGAGGAACCCCCAAAGAGGATGGCATGACCTTCAGAGATCCGCCAGAGATCCGCAAGATTCAGCTCCACAAACAGCATGTGGAGCTGCACTTTTCATGGCACACAACATCGGGAAACCAAACGTCTATACGGTCCGGACCATACAGGACCGCCGCTGGAAATACATGATGCGATCTGACTCCAAAAATCTGACCTCGTCAGAAAGTCTCGGCCAATTGACAATCACCCAGCACCATGGGATAGTTACATCAGTTTACAGTCATAATTATCGTTGATACATGTAACAGTGGGTGTTGTGTTTCTTTCATGGGCCAAATGATGGTCCATGTACATCCATGTAATATAACTGTCCCTCCTCTTGTGGGCCTTCCAAGTCACCCGACGGCGCGACAGCTCGATAGGACCCTCAGGCAAACCCAAACATGACAAATGAGACTGAAATACCAGCAGTCACAAAGGGGTGCTTAATGGAGGTTAGGGGTGCCCAGCTACTCCACTCACTGGATGGAACTAAACACCACCCCGACATGTGACTCCTGGTATATGCTGATCAGCCCAGGGTGGCTTTGAGATCTGTTATATATTAGGGGTCGTAGGATGTCGTAGGTAGATGTTCCAGTCCCGAGAGTTTAGGGTTTAGGGCGGGTGTGAGCATTTCAGTATCTCTCAACGATGCTCGGCGGAAGATTGGTCGAACTTGGTGCCCAGAAAAAAAAAGAAAAAAACCGACCACACAAATCGATCTTATAAGCAGTACTGACTTCGCCACGTCCACCGCGTCCGCACTGGCACCTTCTCTTGTGCCTTGGGCTTAAAGCTCCTGAGAAGGGGGAACTGACTCTGAGAGTCAATGCCCCAAAAGAAGGGCATTGAATGATGTTGAAGGCTATCCACTGTTCCTGGGTAGGATGCCGTCAGCCTGGGACTGCCATCAGGCCATGTTCAGGGCATGGGTTCTCACGATGAAGGGCCAGGAGTTGTGGACATGCCATTGTATAGGGTGCAAACATTCAGCCAGTGAGCAGCATGCCACGTGACACTAGGGTGGCAAGTTGCCCCTCTGAAGTACCATTGAGAGCCAATAGCCTCCCCACATATTATTCAGTGATTTGCATCCTTATCGCGCAGGACATCTCAGACCAATCATATCTCCTCATCTGAGCTGTTGGAATCACCGCTTCTCAGTTTCTTGTTCCGCCTTCCACCCTGGCCAGCTAAGAAGTGGGCCCGCCCTTGACTTGGATCATTCCTTCTTTCAGCAACTATCAGGCTCAACGTCCTTCCTCCCTTCCAGAGACTTTTCCATGGTTCTTGCTTTCATTGTCTTTTCACCTCTTCTCTATGTGAGTACAAACACAGGTATACGATTTCGACCACCACCCCCACCCTCCTCCAAACCATCTCCACCCAAACCCCACACCCCTCGACCCACCCATCACTGATTACGGAGCTTCGGCTCCCACCTCTTGGGCGCGGAGCTCGGAACCGGCGCGCTCGCCTCTTTCCGAGGTGACCTGGCGCAGCGCATCTGCCGGCGCAGCGCATCTGGCGCCCCGCGGAAGGACGGCCCGGCCACCGGGTGAACGATGGGCGACCCGTCCATGGGGGGACCGTGCTTGGCAATTGAACAAAAGAGAGAGAGAGAGAGAGACAGAGAGAGAGAGAGAGAGACAGACCACCACCACAACAACAACAACAAGGCCTCCGGGTATCCTCTGTATGGATGAACATGGTAGATGAAAGTGTCTTGTTTGCCTACATTGACCCCTAGTTCAACGTAATGGATCCACACGATGGATCCGACTCTACCAGCACCCGACGACAGGTCTAGGTCTTCTCGTTGGAGGGTTGTTGGGCCCTAACGTGTCTCAAATGGTGACTTGCTGGAGGGTGCTGGTATATAATATATATACCTAGAACCTGAGTCTGACCTCTATTTTGGACCACCAACCACCCAAAAGATGGCCAAACTTCCTATCAAAACAGGGGTCAGTGGGGTTCCAGGTATATATATATATAATATATGAGATCGAAGATGAATCAGGTCCCTCCCGGGGTTTGGATGATGATTGTGTGATGTTCCGAATGCCTCACCCAGGGTGACATGTCTGACGGGGGCTCACATAGACGGCTGTCTCCCGGTCCCAAGCTGGGCGCCTAGACTTTCGCGCCGAGCTGGGCACCTGACAGGCCACACGCCACGGTGTTCATGTTTTGAAGCCATCAACCACCAGCACCCTCCGCCAGGTCCAGTTTTTCATGCCTGGACCTGGGCACCAACTCTCAACGGATGAGACCTGAGGTCCTGCAGAGACGTTTGCCTTATTTATTTGGCATGCGAAATGATAGAGGGATCACAAAACCAGTCGTGATCTGTTGGGGTGAGGTGTGAAGGGAGCGTCTGCGACCTCCCAAAGACCTCCTGGAAGAAGGAACATAAACCAAAACCCATTGGTTAGGGTATCACAACTTGCAGACAGCCGTCTGAGCGAATGCCTCCCGAAACCGGCCCCATATATGAAGCGTGTGGGTACCGGGGGAGCTGAGCAGATCGTGTATGTGCATGAATTATAAATATATGAACCCATGCGTGCGTGCACACTATTACGCAGTGTGTTGTCACAGCATGATGGCACGTCCTTTTTATGTGGGTGTCACTGTGGGTGCCAGTATTGAAAAAACAACATGGCCAGTTCGTACCAACTTATGCTCGGGTCCGAGGCTGGCTGCGTCGGCGTCCCTTAGGGACGCCATGTAAGAATGGTGAAATATTGCCAAGCTGCTGGGGCGCTAATGTGCGTACCCAAATGCATGATTTAAACCCAAGGGTACATTCCTTCTTATGTCAAAACTGAATTTCCAGATTGCTAGGATACTTTAATACTCTCTGTTCTTGTGCTCTTCAATCTGGTGAATCACCTTATCGAATGATACATATTTTGTCAATAGTAGCTGCTACTGCGGATGCTCAATTTTCGCGCAAAGGTTACCCCGAATATGACGTAGATCAAACTCTTCAACTGCCTCTTGAGACTTCTAGTTTATGCTATCGGCTCTGAAACCGCGCTAGTAGTGGTTTGGGTTTGGTTGGGGCCTATTCTCTGATCTGACGTTGGGCAGGGGGTTGGGTTTGGGTTCGGGTGGGGCCTATTAACCTTCCGTTTGGTCCCAATGGTCCAAGTGTGATTGCGTGTGCCATGAAGGCGACTATAGCGTTGTCGTCATGATATGTCTTCGTGGTCGATGCCCGACTGTCTTCCAGTCAGGCGACTAGCTGCGACTAGCAGCCTTTTGTGTTGGTAGGAAAATGGTTTGGAGTCCCAATCAAGAGTTGGTTTGTGGTTGAGGTCTGTGATGAATTCAGCGGCGTAGGCGCGTTCAATTTAGAAATCTGGGTACATGATGCTAAATGAATCCAAAACAACAAAATTGTGACAAACATCTCAAAAACATATCAAACAAAACATTGCTATATATAATATAAAATCAAGATACCTTGAGACTGAGAGTCACAACAACAAAGTGTTTGCATCAATGCGGCGAGAAACCCCTATGATTCCAGAGTAGCTACACGGAATTCCTCAGGCCCTCGAAATTATAGTGGATCTAAGCGTTTTTTTTTCCAACCTATTACTTACGTAACAAGACAAAAGGAACTATGTTCTAAATTGATTATCTTCTGGGATTGGCATGAATTGGTCGACCATTTGCGGAGCCACGGGCTGCAAAATAAATAAGCGCAAAGTCTTTCAATCACGTGCGCGACCTCTTCAAGTCTCAAACCTCTATAGAATCGAAGGACCTGAGCTCTCAACAAAATGAATATATTTGTTAAAGAATAGTTTTTCTTGGCAGGGTTCTGCAAAAATCAGGTGGCCCAACCTTCAATTATGTTTACACTGTTGGTTGTGGAGCCTGGAAGATCTAGAAGTGGCTTTAGGTCCCTGGATTCTTGAGAACGGTCGACCTCTACGCAGCACGCAGACCTCTGCGACAGATCGCCTGCGTGTTCACCAGTGTTCCGTTACCTGTGCGAGGCTCCCAAGCAAATCTTGAAGGACTTCCCAGGCATTATGCATTCTTTTCCATTGTCTGCAGGGAACCCTGTGGAAGACACTTGCTGAATCCAACCGTAGGAGGAGGATTGACAAAATATCTGGAGGCTGGGAAGAAGCTCACCCATTACCAGCATGCAAGGGACTGATGATGATTCTTGAAAGAGTTTGAAGCCCCTGCAACAGAAGTCTTTGCGGGAAGAAGCAGAGAAAGTGGAGCCTGTGCCTGCCGGCAAGAAGGCCCTCAAAGAGACTATTTATGGCAAGGCCTGTTCTTCTGAAAAGAAGTTGGCCAGGAAGGCTGCCAGCCAAAAGAAAAGGGCAAACACTGGGAGGTTTTGAGGGTGACAGGAGGAATGCAAGCTGTGCAGGAGCACACCCATAAATTGGCCAAGGTCTGGAGATGTTCAAAGCAGCGAAGACTGTGGCCAAGCCAATGCTTGGAAGAGACAAGCCGTGAAAGGTAGTTGGAGGTGGTGCGGAAGTCAGCCCTGGTGGACACCAGCATCTGGTCGTCCTGGGGTTGGGGTACTTGGGATGGAAATGGGCCTTGGGAGAAACTTGTTTAGGTTAGTGTTGGGCTGGATAGTCCCAGTGTTTGAAGGAGGAGGAAGGGCACATTTGATTGAATTTGGGCTGGACAGCCCTCATGTTTCAAAAGAAGAAATGGCTATGAGCACTGGGAGTGATATTTCTTTCAATCAGTTTGTTGTCCTTGCCTCTCTTGAAACTTTGCTGGAGGAAGCATAGAAAGTAGAGCCTGTACCTACCAGGAGGAGGGCCCTTCAAAGAGACTATGGCAGGAGGAGTTGGGCCCACCATGGTCTTCTAGCCTGCCTGTCAAAAGAACAAGGCACCCACTGGGCTTCCAAACGACTGGATGACCTACAAGAGTGGTGCTGTGGTTTTGAGGGTGACAGGGAGGGAGGCAAGCTGTGCAGCTCATTTCTAAGAGAGGTGAGGAGCACAACCAGAAATTTGCCAAGGTCTAAGGCAACCTGGGGCCAAGTCAAGGCTTGGAAGAGCCAAGTTGTGAAAAAGTTTGAAGGTTTTCAATGTGGCCTATGGGCTGGATAGCCCTTTTGGTGGATAGCCCTTTCATGCTCAGTGGTCCTTTCACATACAATTGGGCTGGATAGCCTTTGATTTGCCACACCCTTTCAATTGAATTGGGCTGGACAGCCCTTTCGCTGGGCTAGATAGCACTTTTACTGGGTCTTGCAAGGAGTGTTGGGTGAAAAGCAAGCTTGCCAATGTCTGGCACGACCAAACGCCGTCCCTGCAGATATATTAGCTTAAATATGTATCAGTTATTATCAGTTACTCAGTTGTATTTGAGCAGGGTGCCATGCTCAACAACGACTTACTCAACAGCTTCTAGCCAGTTGCCAGCAGTGACGTTTTCCCCCCGCATCTTCCAGATGACCTGGTCTGCGATCTACACCCAAACCAACGGCTTGTTGCAGCGCCTCGTCCTTTGCGAGGTGCTCCTCCTTCACAGGAGCGCCGTGGAAGACGGATGTGGGTTTCGCAAACAAGCTGATGCTGCAGGACGAGTACTCAGCCCTAGGGCTCCAAGTGCCTGCTCAGAAGGTATTTAGACCCTCTAAGCCCACCTCAGTCCCACCTTCTCAGAAGGTATTTCGAACCCCAGGGCAGTACAAGTTGTGTGGCTGACCTGATCATCAAATGCACTCATACATACCTGGAGTCTCAAAATACGGCAAGAAATGGGTACAGTCGTACTTGTTTTGGTTCGGGTCATGTCCCATGTCCCCAGGGTACGAACCAGTTCGTAGTCCAAGTACATCGACTCAACCAGAAACATGTACGACGCCACAGGTGGCTGTGGTGCCCAAAACCCGCGGGAGCCTGGTTCATCAACCAGGGAGACCAACGAGGCAGGGTTTTTGAGATGGTTTTGACAGACACCATCCCACACCCAATACACGTTTAGCAACATCCTTGTAGCCCTCAAAGTCCAAAGACTCTCTTTTGTCGCACTGAAGGGAGTTCCTCTTCGGGTCACCTATTCGTTCAGTAAAAAATATCCCAGGGCGTACTTTCCATTACAAGAAGAAGGAGGGATGCGCACTTCTGCTCTCATGTGCGTGCTCTCATGTGTGTGCTCTAGAATGCGGAAGTTTGTCGTCTACTCAACACTGTTTGAGGTCTTTTGCCGGGACAAGCTCTCTATAGTTCTCTCTAGTTCTTTGGTGTTGTTTGAATTAACTATACCCAAACGCTCCGTGTATGGAATAAACATATGCCTACATTGGGGTGGTGCCAGGGGGGTTATAATTGATCGGCATATCTGCCAGTCCCATGTGTCGTGTAATGACTATAGACTCGAGTTCATAGGGTGGCGTTACATCTCTAGTTCTTCGAGTTCTTCTATACTCGACGGCGGCACAAACCTACCTCGGTCTCGTCCGTCTCGTCGGCCCTCATCGAGGCCGTACCGTTCCGACCGATGTCACCGAGCGACCGACCGAGCGCGTTCGATCGGCTCCTCCTCTAGGGCTGAACATCTCCGGACCTTCGGGGCCTCGTGGCGTGGCGTGGACGGCTCGGCTCGGGTTTGGGCCTCAAACAGCACAGACTTCGTGACACCAGAAGGACCGGGGGTGGGCTGGGGGTGAACCCTTAAGGACCAAACTTCATTGTGCCAAGGTTGATCTGGTTCTTCAGGACTTGGGGGTCCCAAAACGACCTACAACTCCAGGTCACTGGATCTATGATGATCTATGCGACCTCCAAGCACGTCACGGGGCACAAGGAACGACAGAAGCTAGTTGGGTCATGTTGGGTCAAAGAAAACATCGATTGGGTCATGTGGCGTCCAGGGATTGAGAAAGAAAGCACTTCACCCTGTCCTGAAGCACCCGCCCCCAGCTTGGGCATCCAATGCGTCCGGTCACGACCATCGAGTCACTTGAATTTGTCAAGGAAAGAATGGGAAAGACGTGAGGAATTCACCCAGAGGGACATGACAAATCATAAGCAAAACCCCAATCGAGCCCATATACTGAAAGCCACGGGGTATACACCGAACGTCTTAGCAAAAGGACCACGCGGCGCGCCGCAGGTCTCTTGTTCCCAGAAAAGAAGTCAGGGCTCGGCCTCAACCACATAGAAACGATCATCCCAGGCAGGTCGCTGATCAGGGTCCTGTGCACCGGCGGAAGGTCCTATAGGGTCCACCCTGCTGGTTGTAATCCTTGGAGCTTGCATGGCAAGTTTGGTGAGAGGTCGGGATACTTCATGATACTTCTACCTGGACCATCAAAGGGGTGCCCAATGCAAGCCTAAAGGTAGTGTGGGGTACAGTAGTCCATTGGACACCCATTGGATGGTCCTGGTATAGACCCTTTCCAATCGAGATCATGCGAGGTTGATCCATGGGAGTCGGATTCTCAAAGAACCAACTCTCAGGACATGATGTGGTGGTGTTCTGTTGTTGTCTTTTTCGTTGGGCTCCTGTCTCTCAGAAAAAGGATGTTGAAGAGACCTCACCAAGGAAATGCAGGAAGGCATGGCTCTTGGCTCTTGGCATTGGGCTCTTGGCTCTTTCTTTGTCAGGGGGACGCCTTTGGTCAGCTAGCCAGTCTTGGACTCCGGGGCAAACGACCGAGTGCAACCGGTTCCTTTCAAGAGATCCACTGGCACCCTCCACGAGTGCGACTGGATGTGTTCGACACTGAGACGCGTATAGGTGCCAAAACGTCGGGTCCAGTGGTACCGAAAGGTTCGGTACGAAAACGGATCCCTACTTCGAGCCGAGCGCCCAGCTGCGCTGGCCCTTTCGACACCAAGGTCATGGGCGACTTCAAGTACAGAACAATGGGACATGACCCTATATAAACAGTCACGTGCACCCATACTTTGAGACTCCAGGTGTATAGATCTGAAAACAAGGTCATGTAAAATCTCGGAACCTACAGAATCGTGAATGGATTTCCAACGGTGACCCTCACACCTCGACTAAGCTTGGATGTCACCTTTAGGCCTTAGGCGTGAAATGGTGCGTATATACAATAGGGAGGCTCTCTGGCCCTGTCTTCCCGAGATCGAACTGGAGGTCTCCCTATTTTAACACGCACCTATTTGGTTCCATTTGGCCCATGCCTCTTCTCACACACCTGGCAATCTACAGCCTGCCCGACCTCCCTGGCCATCTGGCTTGCAATAGAAGATGAATTGCAGAAATTGCGCATGACAAGTCCATGCATGAACACAAACTACAACAAGAACTGAACCAGACCATCCAAACAAACAGAAACATCAGAAACAAACAAATCAACGCATCAAAGGAAACCAAACAAAAACGAGGCCCCTATAATGACTCCCGTTTTCATGGTTTCCGTCCCAGCCCGCTCCAGGGTGGGTCGCGGAGATGCTTTCCTCTCCACCCTCGGCACCGAGAAAACGGCCGGCCGGACAAATGGCCGTGGGACGACGAGTCGAGTGGCACGGCCGTTTTTAGCATCAGATCTGCCAACAACCCTGGCGAGACCAGAATGCTAAAAGTACAGGGCATCGGAGGAGGGGCAAGTGCGCCTTCGAAGCACAGCCGGCTGGCCCGCCAAATGCGGGCGATCACACACATTTTGTGGAAGAACGTATGGTGTAGCACAGGAACCTCCTGCCCGGTGCGGATGGCAACGGCACTGCTGATGCAGCGAAGCTTGGCAGCAGCAGGGTCAACCAACTGCCACCAACCAATTGCCAACCACCAATTGTCCGCTCCTGTGCCTGGTGATGTTGTTAACATGTGGGGTTATCCGGTCCTATAATGTTCAACAGACCTGCTGTTGTATTTTTTCAACATGGCTTTGTAGATAATGTCCTCATGCATGCACTTTTTTGACTCAGCAAGTCTTTTCTTGCCTCTAGATGGCGAAAGCTGACAAAGCTATGTGAAGCCCTTTGGCAGGTGGCAGGGCGGCTTTTCAATCACTGTCTATATCTTCCCATGAAAAATCAGACCCTGGATCCTCAGGTGAAGGCCTAACCTGTATCGCCAACACACCTAGTGGCCACCTGCCATGCAGGAGTACCACTCAGGGCGCTGTGAGCCCTTCGTCCAAGACATGGAACGTGTCATACTTGAAGCTCTCTCCAACAACTCCTGGAATGCTGCTGATTGCATGGTCTGTAGGTGATGTCCCTGAGTGCTCCACCACTGTGGCCCTCCAATGGGCAGTGGGTCTAAAGTCGTTATAAGGAAGAGTGCTTTTGTTGGCCTTGCAATGGAAACATATCTCTTCATGATGCCCCTGCCAAGTGGTACTTATTCTGGAGGTACTCTCCATCTGCCTGCGCTGCCCAGATGCAAGCTCTCAAGCCTTCTTTGCTCAAAGGTTGGCCCTGTCTCCAGGATTTGGCTGGCCATGGATTCCCTTCATGGTCATAATCAGGAAACTGGTTGTAGAAAGCAGCCTCAAAAGACCAGTGGAGCACTTTTCACAAGACCTGTCGATCAGGAAGCTCGCACCTGCCTTGGACCTCAAATTCCGTCCAAGATCATAGCGGGATCATTCGGAAGCATCTTCTCATGGATGAGCAACTGCACAGCATCTGAGTCCCAAGAGAACGTCCTTGTCGCATACAAGGTTCTGGGAATCAAGGCACCAGTTATCACAGTTGGAATATCAAACGGGTCGTCAAATTTGATGCAAACCTCCCCCGTAGGGTTGAGGTCTAAGTCGAAATCTCCGTCCAGAAAGACCGTTTGGCTAGCCGGGAGGAATATTATCACTGAATATCGCACTCTTCGGCCACTTGACCTGCCCCGCAGAATCCGTGGTCGTCCCTTGGTGGAACTTCTTCGGACTTCAAAGGGTGTCGGCGTCGCGTTCTGCGCACATCAAAGGTCGATAGAACAGGATATAGAACTTACGATCAATACATTTCTGTTGATCGCGCTCTGATCCATTTTGAGGTGAAATGTCTGGATTGAAAGTCCAGTCAGTCTTGGAATGTCACAAGGGCCACTCAAAGAACCCTCAGCTTCACATCAGCTTCACATCAAGAACCATGGTACCCCAGACATGTTTGGATGGAATAGTCAAATATATACATCCATTGGACCCAATATATATATATATATAGACTATACTCATGAACCTCATGCAGGTACCCTAATGCACGTAACCACTCCAGTCCCATGGATGGTCTAGCGCCAAAAAAAACGTTCCTGGCGCGGCACGAGTGAACTCACACCCTGAGAGGTTTCACAGCGGAAGGCTTTCACCGCTGAAACTGGTTCCCAGATGCTGGATTCCTCATCAAGGAGCCACTGACTCCTTCAGTTGAATCTGACTTCCTCAGTTTCTCTGGAACAGACGGAGCCCACCTTGCTCCATCTGGTTCGATCTATTTGTGGGCAAAACCAATCTCACAAGCTCGTGTCTTGCAGGTGATCCACGACTCTCCTGGGTAGGAAATAGCTTGAAAACAGGACAACCTCTCCAGCGGATGCGATGGATCCCGATGGATCCATGCAATCCCCTCTCCCTCGAACTGGGCCACCCGTGCTTCTTTGAAGCTTCGGCGGGAGCTTCTGAGCACACGCTGCATGGTACCGCCCACAGGCTGAATTTTTCCCCCACGGGCTGCTGGGTCAGTAGTGCGGACAAAGAACTTTTGTATAATTACGTTCCTTGGATTTGCTGTCCACGAACATGGACAACGACAACAACAACAACAACAACAACAACAACAACGACATCAACAACAACCATAACAACCACATATATTCCTCAGGGCAAAGGATTCACCCAGGAACCGGGAAAACACAACATCTGCCTATATATTAAGCACAAACATGTTGAACTGAACGGCCGTTTTCCACCGAACGCCACCCGGACCCCGGACCCTGTGACCTGAGCCTAGTTTGGATCGCTGGATGGTGGATCTGTGGACGAACTTGGCCCGAGCTGTGCCCTACGAGTACAGTCACGCCTCTCACTTGGACTTAGACCTAAATCATCTATCTGGCTCAATGAAGTCACGCAAGCTGACTGACTTGCGCGCGCTTGCGCGACAGCCGGGATCGGGTTTACCGGAGTTCACCCACCGGGGAGAGCGGACAGCGCGACTCTTTGGGAACGAAGCTCAAGGGGAACCTGTCGTGTCACCGGTCGCTAGAGAGGTGGCACACGGTCGCTAGACGCGAACGGAGCGGTGCTTTGCGGTGGGTTTTGAGGGTTGCGAGGGCCGAAGGCCGCGAGGGCCGCATCACATGCTAGAAGACATAGCCCTAGGGCTCCTGGCCTACCTGAGAAGATAGTGATGGTGGGTGCCAGGGGGGCCTAACCACCTTCTGAGGGTCGGTATGGGCCAAGAGCCCTAGGGTACTAAAACAAGACCTTCAAGTTAACCGTGAAGCCGCAAACGCCCAGAGGCCCCAGGAGCCTAGTTCTTGAGCTTGAGGCTTCTTTGCTTCTTTCTTCGGGCCTGGCAGGGTGGTGGACACCGCCTGTTCTTTTGTCGTGTTCCATGACACTCCATGAGACTGCGCACATGGAATAGTTAAATACATTTACTCCATTTATGACCCTAATGTATCGTCCTAATTTATTTAAGTAACACTTCCAGTCCATGGAGTGTCTGGGCATGCGCCCCCGCGCCCCCCCCCAAGCTTCAGGAGTTGAACAACTGGATCTTTGAGGCCTTTGGATCTTCTGGCCGGGCAATCATGTACCCGTACCTGTTTGGAGCCGAGAACATACACATCTCCAGCAACTCATGCTAAAGAAACATACCAGAACCTTCAAATGGGTCACCAATGGAAGCCCCTACACTACGTAGGGACCTCCAGCCAGGACACAGGAAAAAAACCGCATGTATTACAAACATGTGCGAACAAAACATGGGACAAAACATCCTCCAAACACATTTGGGCACTTCCAGCGGCTTGCCGGCATGGCATGCCGCTGATTGGCCACCGCCGCTCTCTCGGCCTCCCCGACCTGCAGCTTTGGCCTTGGGCTCCTTGGGCTGTCCCGGTGAGTGCGACCTGCAGGGCAAGACCCGACTGAGGTTTTTCAGGACCCGTTAGACGTTTGGACACTCCAGGTGGCCCTAGGTGCACCCTAGGTGACCCTAGACATTTCAGGGCACGAAAATACCGCCTCTCTTAGAATAGGTATACCTACTAGGACCCACACGGGGTGGTTCATGGACACCCCTTAACCTGTAAGGGGCTATCATAGAAGCCCCTGGTCCGGGTGTCCTGGTAGATCTTCCAACTATGAAACATGTCATGCCTTGTTCATCCACAAAACCAGCCCAGTTCGTCAGGAATTGCTGCACAGTTGATCTAGGTATAGTTGCCAGCAGCTCCAAAGGAATCGTTTCTAGTCCCCAAGGGAGTGCATCACCACATGCAACAGTCCAACAATGCCTAACAACTAGGAGCTACATGGAGCCTGGGGTGGCTTGGGTCCCATCCAGCCATGGATGGGACCCAAAGAACTGTCTGTTCGGAACTCGGCACGCCGACCTGTGACGACCGACCACGAAACGTCTCCCAGCAGTTCTCCTTTGGAATGGTTTATAATGGGTCCCATCCAGTGAATGCATCATGGACACCCCGATATTGGCAAATCCCATGATCCCCAAAGCACAACGAAGCTTCAACGAAGCACCCCAAGTTGCACACCCCATGTACCCAACTTGATCCCAGACGGTACAGGTCTACCCATGACCACTACCCATGACCCGAAAAAAGACCGTTCGTTCTGGCCGCCCCGAAAAGAGGTGATTCGGGGTGTCCATGTCTACCAGCCAACTCCAGTGGGTCCTGGCATTGGGGTTGTGAAAGCCTACATTCCCTAGAGACGTCTTAAACCAAAAAGTAAAAAGAGAAGAAAAATCCATTCCCTAGAGAAAAAAAAAAAGTCCATTCCCTAGAGACGTTTTCATTGCTAGGGATCCGTTTTCGTACCTTTGTCAGGTACGGCGATGTGTTCGACACTGCTATGAGACGGTGCCAGGGTCGGGACACTGAGGTTCGGTACGAAAACGGATCCCTATAAAGATCGGGGTTGTTTCAGGGGGTAGTTTTTTATATATATAACCCTAAGAATCATTGGACCCTCCCATGGAGGGCTTGGACCCTGCATAGCAGGGGTTTGGACCCTCAAAACCTTCACCTTTGAGGGTCCTTGATGCCCGTCCCATGGAATGTCTAGGGTTCAACCTCTGCTGCTTTGGCCCTCTGAGAGCCCCGATCAGGGTCGTCTTCTGCACCACCTTTTCCGGAGACCTGGTGTTCCGGCAGGGTCGGGTCGGAGGGTCGCGGGGAGCTCTCCACTCCTCCTTCCTCCAGGTGCGGCGAGGTGTTTAGATGGTTTTCACGTCTTGTCTGGGGTTTGATACGGTCTGAGGTTTGATCATCAACCAGTTCAACAAGAACAGCCTGGCACCGATTCTTCAGGCGTCAGCTTCTTGATGAGGTTCAAGCTCTCTGAGGAAGATTTGTGGAGCCGAGGCGAAGAGGCTCAACGCATCTGAACCGTGTACTATTCAACATGTGACCATTCCCTAGGGATCCAGTCGTACCTTCTCAGGTACGGTGTTTGGGGTGGCTTTGGAGGGTCCAGGTGCCTTCTGAGAAGCTCCTTGGATCCCTAGGGATTGTTAAGATGATCATGGAGACTGTGAATCCGTGAGTGGTGTCCGCCTTGGAACCAACAAACAGAACAGCACAGTGTGATGCGGAGTGGTAGGCGCATGCAAGGGGGCTGGGAAACCCTGTAGCCAGTGGAGACTATGGAGGTCCCCCACGCGACCATCGCTCGCTCCGGCCAGCGAGAACAGCAGCCAGAAGGCAACAATATACTACAAATTCCCCTTGAATGAGGAGCTGGATGTGGATGTTCATTTCTT